>CM045743.1:8036439-8046439 GCA_024760905.1 Plotosus lineatus
CAACACACACACACACACACACACACGCGCGCGCGCGCACACACACACACACACACACACACACGTATGCATGCACACATGCACACACATACACACGCACACACACACACACACACATACAGACACATGCATGCACGTACACATGCACATATGCACACACACATACACATGCACGCGCACCTACGCGCGCGCACACACACACGCACATGCATGCACACACACACACACACACACACACACACACACACGGGCGCATGCACACACATACACACACATACACACGCATGCACACACACACACACACACACACACACACACACAGCTGTTCACATTCACATTCACACCTTGAAGTCGAAACAGCTGGTTAGCCTAATATGCATGTGTTCGGACTGCGGGAAGAAACTGGAGTCCACCGAGAGACAGACCCATGCATGCATAGAGGGGAACATGCAAACTCCACACTGGAATACCTGAACCCGGGACTTGAACTCAGAACCTTCCTGCAATGGTATGGCGAGCTGTTTAGGGCATACTTTGCCTTCCTGCATTATGAGCTAAAACAGGTTCCAGCCTTCCCCTGACCCTAGTACGAGTGAAGTGGTTTGGCAGATGACTGAGAGTGAGGAGATGTTCTATCTGGTCCGTCTCCTCTGATCTCATATACACAACCACCATCAAACAGGGAGGGGTGAAAGCATGCACACGCCCCCTCCGTGAAATACCACGCTAGCCACCGCCTTGTTTCGAACTGTGGCACCATGTATATTTGGGGTGCGGTCTAACGTACTCGGAGGGAAACCAGTACCCTCTTCCTCATACAAACGAGCTCACAGATGCCTATGATTGGCTGGCAATCGCTGTGAGTGACAGGGAGGTTAGCATATACTGCCGCTCCCTCCTATCAGAGCTCGGCCAATTAGCTGCCATGGTCTATCAGTCACGTACAGCTGTGGCATTAAACCGGATTAGAACTTGCGATCTTCAGGTTAGTAGTCACGCACCTTGTCGCTGTGCCACTCGGGAGCGCTACAGGGGCATTTTCTTTTACAGAAGTCACTACATAATTGCTTGTCTCACATTAGATAGTTGAAAGAACCAACCAATAATGTCTCCCACCCCTGCTATCATGCTAGTCATCGCGACTTTTTCATTTTGCAGCAAATCATACCCCACACCATTTTTATGGTCCGAGTGAATCCATGATTCCGTGTATGTATGTACACGCCATTTTCTTGTGTACGCAGACGTCAGTCAAGCAATCCTATCGGAGTCGCAGTCATTCATGCGTGTGACCATCTGCACAAGATCCAAAATGCATGTAAGCCGAGAAGGATGCTGAACATGGGTGGGAAAGAGGTCTCCGAAAAAATCTGGAGATTTGGAGGTCATACAGACAGCATGATGGGTGGAGTACTGGATTGCATGTCACAACCAGAAGGCCATGAATTCAAGTCATGGGCTCGGAAATGGTATTTCCATGTGGAGTTTGCATGCGCTCTACGTGATTGTGTGGGTTTCCTCAGGGTACTCTGGTTTCCTCTCACAGTCCAACGACACGCACATTACTGTAACTAGCTATTCCAATTTGACGCTAGGTGTGACCGCGTGTGAATGCTTGTGTGTTTGTTGCCCTGCTGTTCACGATGTATCGTGCCTTCACCTACAATCGGCTGAAATAGGCTCGAGCCCTCCCACAACCCTTGTTAGATTAAGTGGTTTGGCAAATAAATGAATGGAGGATTTTCTTACGAAATGCCCATTTAAAATCACAAAGGTTACACTTTCGCCCATTTCTGATGTGGAGACCTGAAGCTACACGATGTTACGCATGATGCTCGTGGCACATGACTGACAGGTGACATAACGGCATAAATGAGCAGGGGTCCAGATATTCCTATTAAAGTGGATGGTGCATGTAATCGATACACTTTCAACAAGTGAAGAAATTAACAGGAAATGATATTCGGGTCGACGCTAAAAGACTCCCGAACAGTATTCCTGATCATGAGGATTTCCGGTACGTGTTTCTCTGACGGCTGAGTGTTTACCGACTGAAAGTTTTACAATAATGACAAATCAATATGTCTGAAGGTTTGTTAGCAAATTAGCTCCTCAATTGGGTGTCACATTGCCTTTTAAGACTAAGACGCGATTACAGTCACGGTTCCTCTTGCAGCCTCAGATCCATCATTGTGGTCTGAAGCTCCCTATCTCAATTACCGATAGTCAGCTTTATTAATGCCACAGAATCCCGGGTGATACTCTATAAAACGTGACATGATGAGCTCGGGCCTCAGCTTTAATAAAGTACTACTGCATGTATACAGCTGCTCTGGTGTACAGCCAGGTTCATAACTATCTGGACAGTGGCACCATTTTTGTAATTTAGCCTCTGTATACCAACACAACAGATTTGAAATGATGCTATCAGAATGTGATTGACGTATAAACCGCTGGGTACCACATTAAACATTTTGGAATTGTAGCCTTTTTTTTACATAAACCTGTTCCTTTTCCACTGGCTCAAAAGTAATTGGTCAGGGGCTACCAAGTTGCACGTCGACAAAAAAAAGCGTGACTATTAACCCAGAGATCACAAAGTTAGAATCCAGGTTGAATCCAGTCACAGCCACCCGCGATTGGGAGTCCGTGAGAGCTAATTGTCCGAGCTCTCACAGAAGGGAGGGGTGACATGCTCTCACTTTCCTGTCACTCACAGCGATCGCCAGTCAATCATGGGCGTCTGAGAGCTCATTTGTTCGAGGGGGCGGAAAGTGCTTTACCACCAAGTGTAGCAGTTCAAAAGGAAGCGGGTGGCTAGTATCGCATGCCTCAGAGCGGGAGTGTGCATGCTTGATGGTGGTCATGGTTAGGTCCGTGGAGGTCATGTGATAAGGAAGGCAATACTTTTTGGGTGGGAAATGGATATGACTAAATTAGGGAGAAAATGGGGGGTAAAATGTCATTGGACAAAATCAATGTGTATCCTGGATTGTGTTTATTCATTCATCCATTCGTTTTCTAAGCCGCTTATTCCTAATTTGGGACTTTGTGGGTTGGGGGGGGGGGGGGGGGGGTCAGAGTACACCCTGAAAACACAAACAACCATTTACACTCACACTCATACATCAGGGCAATTTGGAACAAATCCGTTGAGGGTAATGTGCATGTTTTTGGGCTGTTGGAGCAAAATCTAGTACCTGGAGAAAACCCACGGCAAGTACGTTGAGAACATACAAACTCTACACAGAAACGCCCAAGTCTGGGTATCAACCTAGGATCTCCTTGCTGTAAGGCAGATGTGCTGACCACTGCACCACTGGTTTATCATTATTTCACTAAAAATTAAGAAGATAAGGCCTAGTGTTGGTCCAGGTGTTGAATTTGCATTTGGAAGGCTTAGTATGCAGTCCAAAGAGGTGTCAATGTAGGTAAAGCCATTACGACGTTGAGAAAACACAACTTGTTTAAAAACAAGGACAACACTGGCCAGCTCCACAACACCACAAGACCCAGAAGACCACAAAAGTGTCACTACTCAAACTCTTATTGATATGAACACATTTCAGCAAACATAGACTACTTTGTCTGTATATTATAAAATGCCGGTTAACTTGTCCATGGTGGACAGGTCAGGACCAGCCAAGCCTTCTCTGCTGGCCTAAACACTATCAAACACTATCAAAACATTATCAAAAGCAGTGACCTACATTTACAACGTAATTCTAGAATTTGTTCCATTAAATTCTATTAAATTATTCCTGACTGTCCGTCCTCTTCATTTCGTAGAGTGTCTCTTGGCTGCACTGCTTCCAGTATGTGTACAGTATGTGGATGTTAGATTTTTCTGACCACTGAGATTAGAGCTTCTATTTTCTATTTTCCAGATTCCAAATGCATGGCCTGCCACTGTAACCGGTTAATGTGTGCACAGGACCACAGACAGACAGACAAGCAATGGTCTGGGTAGGGTAAAAATGAACTGGATAATTAGTGAATCCCAATGAGGGTTGGGGGAGTCTGGTGCCCAACTCACTTGACTCTGGGAGAGGGCAGGGTACACCCTGGACAGCTAGCAGGCCCATTGCAGGACCAACACTCACACAACCATTCATACTCACCCTCACACCTAGAGGTGATTCAGAACAGCCAATTAACCAACTGTGCATGTTTCTGGACTGTGGGAGGAAACCAGAGTACATGGATGGAACCCACACCAGCACGGGCAGGACGTGCAATCTCCACACAGAAACATCTGAGCTGGGGACTCAAACCCAGGACCTTCTTGCTGTGAAGCAAATGTGCTAACCATTACATCACTGTGCCGCCAAACTCAGGATACTATTTGAGTCAATTTAAAAAAATGAAAAAACTAGACCATAAAAAAATTTGTTTTAGTTTGCTTTTCTTATGTTTTTTTTGTGTGTGGAGTATATAAACAATTATTCACCTCAGGTTGGGTGGGTTGCTCTCGTCAGTGATACCCCATTTCACTGGAGCACGGCATGCAAGGATCGTGGCAGAAAGACGCGGAACGCAGTCTACGGAAGAGCTTCGTCATTTTTACACAGAAAATAGGTGAAAATCTTACGGAAAAGTGGAAATTCTTACACCCCATTTCACTGGACTACGGCATGCAAGGATTGTATAGCGGAAAGACGCGGAACGCAGTCTACGGAAGAGCTTCGTCATTTTTACACAGAAAATGGGTGAAAATCTTATGGAAAAGTGGAAATTCTTACACCCCATTTCACTGGACTATGGCATGCAAGGATTGTGTAGCGGAAAGACGCGGAACGCAGTCTCCGGAAGAGCTTCGTCATTTTTACACAGAAAATGGGTGAAAATCTTACGGAAAAGTGGAAATTCTTACACCCAATTTCACTGGACTACGGCATGCAAGGATTGTTGCGGAAAGGCGCGGAACGCAGTCTACGGAAGAGCTTTGGAATTTTTACACGGAAAATGGATGAAAATCTTACGGAAAAGTGGAAATTCTTACACTCTCGGAACGTTCACAGCATGTGTGGAACAGGTACGCCAAAGCACGCCAAAGTGACCATAGAACACTCACGGAATTTTTTTTACGTGAATGTGCTTTTGAACATGTTCAAAAGCACGATCAAGGAATATTTTGGCCTGCCGGAAGCATACGGAAGTGGAGGAAGACACTACAGAATCACACGGAAGATGATGGAATAATTGCGGATGGTTTGTGGATGACAACATTTTTGCTTCCGTAAGTCTGGCGTGCTCCAGTGAAATGGGGGTATGACATTCATCTGTCTTTGGTAGATAATTATTATTCCACCAATGCCTCAGTCAGTGTCAGAATTTGCATGATATTACAACACTGCCGTCCACACAACTGTCTCAGGAAATTAAAAAGCGGTCAGCGGTCAGCGGTTCAAGAGAGATCGAAATCCAGGGCGTGGCTTTAAGTTCCTGAATAAAAAATGTCCAGTTTCTTTTACCATGTTGCTTGTGTCTGTGAATGCTGCTATATTGAGCTGTAGAACGGCCGGTGAAGACGGTCCCGGAGTAGAAAGTGCCTACTCTGTGATGCTGAATAGCATTGCAGACCATTAACAAAACATTTTTGGCATTCGAATTATTCAGGAAACATAAAACAGCCTGCACTCCAAACAACTGGAAGAATTTCGAGCTCATCATCTCTTCAACAGCAAACAGTGCGGTCATTTAAAACGTGTTGTCACGTGCTGCGGTTTCATAATACAAATTAATATTTAATTACAGCACATTTAACAAACACTGTTTCTGAGTGGCAGCATGGTGGCGTGGTGGTTAACCTCACAGCAAGAGTGTCCTGTGTCCAAGTCCTGGGCTCGGCGAGGGTTTTTCCTGTGTGGAGTTTGCATGTTCTCCCGGTGTTGGCTTGGGTTTCCTCCAGGCACCGCACAAGGCATTAACATTAGGTCAACTGGATGTACCTAATTGCCCCAGGGGTGAGCGTGAATTGTTGTGTGTGTATTATTGCTGTGACTGTGCTGACGAGCTGTACAGGGTGTACTCCATTTTTGTCCCACATTGGCTGAGATGGGCTCCAGCCTTCCCATGACTCTAGTAGGAGTAAGCAGTTTGACAAAAGAATGAATGTGTGACTGATGCAAGTGAACTTCCAGTGAAGGCAGGTGCAGACCTTAAAGCTGTAATAATAATAATAATAATAATAATAATAATAATACATCTCCAGGCAGTGGTGGCCTGGTGGTAAAAGTGCTGGATAACTGATCCCATGGTTAGAGGTTCAAGTCCCACTCTCAACCGGTTGACTGTGCACTGCCTGGGTTATCAAAGGCTGGCCATGTCCCTCACTGTCCATGGTGTGAGGTTCATGTAAAAGACCCATTGCTGATTCTCAACAAGAGGAGCTGCATAGCCGTCTGCCTGTTTCTTCCCCGCGATCGCCTGGCGAGCCGCCCAGGGTGTCCTCTGCCCTCGCTTGGAGTCGGCTAGGATGGGCACCAGCCTCCCCGAGAGCCTAATTAGGATTAAGCGGCTTAGAAAATGAATGAAAAAAATGTCCAGACCATGTTCAGGCATAATTTATATCCCAGTACAGATACAGATGCTGACGCTGCGGATAGTTCTGGTTCAGGTGCTATTAAAATACCTGCAGTGTTAAAAAAAACAAAAAAAAAAAAACAAACAATTTATGAGACGTTGAAGGTCTAAAAGGTCAAACATTTATCTGACCACTAACAGGTCACAAATTTCACATAAAGCTTGCAGTGACTTTGTATGTTCTTCCATGGGTCTGGCAACCCCCCAAATACCACATCTGTATGAGATACCCTGCCCCGCATGCCCACTCTAAAGCATAGTCTGTCTTTTTTTTACTCCCTCTGTGTGTGTGTGTGTGTGTGTGTGTGCGTGTGTGTGTGTGTGTGTGTGTGTGTGTGTGAACTCACGGTCAGCGTAAAAATTATATTGGTCAGCGCAATGCGCTCATGCTTGCGGTGGATCAGGAGCCACTACTGATTGCGAAAGACATTGTTAATCATACTATATATAAAAGTATATACTCACTCACCGATCAGCCATAACATTAAAACCAATGTGACTATTGACGCATACTCAATTAACCAAAGAGTGGGATGTATGAAGTGAATGTTAGAAGAAGAAGTGTATGCTTTGGAAATCAGGAAAAATGGGCAAGTATCAGGGCTACAGAACTGGATCTATCCATCTCCAAAACCGGAGGTCATGTGGGGTGTTTCTGCTCTGCAGTGGTAACAAACATCACTCACTTCCTCTCACTCACTCATCCAAGACACTCTCAATATTATTAGGCTCATAGGAAGCCTATCTCATCCGACACGGGGCGAAGATGGGGGTACAGCCTGAATAGTTTTTTTAGACCATCCCAGGGTCAACACACATACAACCATTCACACTAAATGAAAACTTGGAACAGCCAATCTGCCAAAGTGGAAGTCTGTGTTCTGAAGGAGGAAACCAAAGGATGTGGAGGAAACCCATTAAAACAGGAGGAGAGAATACAAACTCAAAAACCTGGGTGCGAAAGCCAAGCCTGCCACTTGAACCTTCTTGCTCTGAAGTGTACATGCTAACCACATCATGCCACCACATCCAGTGACAAATATCAGCATGAGTACACACACACACACACACACACACACACACACACACACACACACACACACACACTCACTCACTCACTAGGGTTCTTCAAAAAAAAAAAAAAAAATCCAACATCACACACCGGGCTGTGTGTGAAGGTGCTGGATCACTGATCCCTCTCCACAGGTTGTCACTGTCCCCCCAGTGCACTAACTTGGTTATCAAAGGCCGGCCGTGTCTCTCACTGTCTCTGGTGAGCGGTTCATGTAAAAGAACCATTGCTGACTTTTGACAAGGAGAGCTGCATAGCCATCAGCGTGTTTCCACCCAGTGATGGCCTGGCGAGCCGTCCAAGGTGTACTCTGCCCTCGCTCAGAGTCGGCTGGGTTGGGCGCCAGCCTCCCCACAACCCTAATATTATAAGTATATTATATATTTCCATGGAGATATTGCACTTTATTTGTTTTCTCATTGCAAAAAAATTACAAACTGCATCCATAGGCTGTGTGTGTGTGTGTGTGTGTGTGTGTGTGTGTGTGTGTGTGTGTGTGTGTGTGTGTGTGTGTGTGTGTGTGTGTTTAGATCTGAATTCAATAACACTATCCCCTGTATTCAGGCACTGTATCTATTGTACTGAACCTCCCTGAGGCTTCAGCCGTATTAAACAGATGTGACTGTTTAATCCTTTCATAACCTTTAAAGGCCGACTCAGATAAGACCACAAACAACAAGACACTACGGAATGCTCTCTTTAAAAAAACAAGGCCTTCGCCAGACCACCATCTCTTCTGTAGAATAAATAAATCAAACCCGAATTCAATCTATCGGATAAAATCCGCTCATTTTCTGTAACCGGTTAATACCAATTAGGGTAGCGGGAAGATTGGTGCCCATTTCAGCCGACACCAGGGAAAGGGCAGAGTACACCCTGGACAGCTCGCCAGGCCATCGCAGGGTGGCAACACGCTGACAGCTACGTAGCTAATCTTGTCGAAAGTCAGCAATGGTTGTTTTACATGAACCTCTCACCATAGACAGTGAGAGACACGGCCGGCCTTTGATAAGCCGGTTAGCTGCACTGGGGGCGGATAAAATCCTTCAACAACAAATGTCCTTTCTGTATTAATATATAATGTGAGTGATACACACACACACACACACACACACACACACACACACACTCACCCATCACTCACTCACTCATTTACCAAACCGCTTAATCCCCCTAAGGGTCGTGGGGATGACGTGTGTCAGTCGACTCTGAGTGAAGATGAGGTTCCCCCTGAACGGCTTGCCCGACCATCACACACAGAATCATTCACACTCACCTCCACACCTAGGGAAAATTTTAAACAGCCAATTAACCTGATGCGCATGGGATTGTGGGAGGAAACGGGAAAACCTGAAGGAAACCCACGCAATCAGAAGCGTGAGAGTCGAAATTTTTGCTGCAACCATTCTGGCTCAAGTCTGGAGTGTGCAAGGATGGGATGGTGGCGTAGTGGTTGGTGCATCCGCTTCACATCAAGAAGGTCCTGGGTTTGAGTCCCGGGCTCAGGTGTCTCTGTGTGAACTTTACATGCTCTCTCTGCACAAGTGTGGGTTTCATCCGGGTACTCCAGTTTCCTCCCAGCATGCAATGACATGTACATTAGGCTAACTAGGATAGCTAGTTGCTTGACATTTCCCCCGAGGTGTGAGTATGAATGGTTGTGTTTTGACCCTGTGATGGTCTGGTGAGCTGTTCAGTGCGTACCCCGTTTTCACTCAGTGATGGCTGTGATAGGCTCCAGTCTCCCATAACCCTTATAAAAGTAAGCAGTTTAGTAAATAAGTGAGCGAGGAAAGCGCACTGTTGCCGGTGTGCGTCATCTGGAAGTCCTGGATGCTAATACCCGCTAACACCGCTATGCCAAATCAAATGTGCGGATCATTCGCTGTGGTGACCTCTGACCCCGGAAAGCCGAAAGGAAATCTCATTGGCTTGTTGTTAGCAGTACACCTCGTATCTTGAGATCAGTCGGCCATTTTGTCGCCAGTTTTCTCGAGGAGGATGGCAAGTACGATAGCACGTACTGTAATTATAGATGGGCTCCACCCTACTGACGGCAATGTTGGGTTTACGGGACTTTGTGTCGCCATGTTGATGGTTACGACTTACTCTCAGATATTAGTCTACATCTCATGGCCACAGCGCTTGACTGTACACTGGACTAACTAATCATAGATTAATCATTTAACTTATTGATCTTCAATGATGGATGAGTTAGCTCCTAGAAGAACACCAAGAATTCGAGTTTGGCTTTTCACCAATCAGAAACGAGGAAATATTTTAAATTGCTTTTTAACCCCATGACAGCGAACCAATCAGATTGCACCTTTCTTATGTAGTACG
>CM045743.1:8051439-8071439 GCA_024760905.1 Plotosus lineatus
ATAACCTGTTAGCATGAGCGCATTAATAATATATTTTATATTAACATTGAACACACTAATGTTAACTAAAATATTAATTAATATGTTATTGTTGGCGGTGGTGGCCTGGAGGTAAAGGTGCTGGATCACTGATCCCAAGGTTGGGGGTTCAAGCCCCACTCTCAATGGGTTGCCACTGTCCCCCCAGTGCACTAACTGGGTTATCAAAGGCCGGCCATGTCTCTCACTGTCTATGGTGAGAGCTTCATGTAAAAGAACCATTGCTGACTTTCAACAATAGGAGCTGCATAGCCGTCAGCGTGTTTCGGTCATGCGATGTCCTGGTGAGCCGTCCAGGGTGTACTCTGTCCTCGCTTAGAGTCGGCTGGGATGGGCGCCAGCCTCCCCGTGACCCTAAATAGGATTAAGCAGTTACAGAAAATGAATGAATGTATGATACTGCTGGTACTACTGTCCAGTGTACACGCTTACCTAAAAATAATGTGTCTTCACTGTTTAAAACTCAATCAATCAATCAATCAATCAATCAATCAAGCCAACTTCAAATAAAATATTCTTAAGTAACTAATTACAGTAGCATTTGTGGCTAAATGGCTAATGGCTGAATGTAGGGGAAGGCAGTGGTGGCCCGGTGGGAAGGTGCTGGACTACCAATCCTCAGGTTGGGGTTTCACTGTCAATGGTTGTCGCTGCAGTGCTGACAGTGCAGCGAACTGGGTTGTCAAAGGCCGGCCATGTCTCTCACTGTCTACGGTGTGAGGTTCATGTAAACAATCTGTTGCGCCCTTTGTCAAGAGTAGCTGCATAGCCGTCAACGTGTTTCTGCCCTGCTATGGCCTGGAGAGCTGTCCAGGGTGTACTCTGCCTTCACCCAGAGTCGCCCGATATGGGTGCCAGTCTCCCCGTGACCCTATTTAGGACTGATTGGGTTGGAAAATGAATAAAATAACTTATGAATGTGTAACATTTCAGTACCAATTATACTTTCTAATGATGCTCTAAACATTGAATTTACTCATAAATTATTGTTGTAATCGATTACTTTAATAGTCTTTACTTGGATTTTTTTCTTTGTTTGTTTGTTTTTATTGTTATTTTTACAGTAAAAGTGTGCATTATATTTGTGCTACAGCTGGAACAGTATTACTCGCTATAACTCAATCTTTACTCATTTGTAAACCGTTTAATCCTATTTAGGGCAGCAGGAAAGCTGGAGCTCGTCACAGGTCTGAGTTCGTTCAATGGCTTTACTGGGACCTCGGGTACTGTATCTATTCTGATGAACTTCCCTGAGGCGTCAGCTTCATTAAACAGATGTTCCTCCCCGACCTGCCTCCTGTCCTTCATATCCTTTACAACCAGCAGACAAGATCAGAACCCACTGAATGGCTAAAATATTGGTAATCCACATCATTTTATTCGTGAAATAATTAAATCTGGTTAGCGTCACCATCCTGAATTACTGTGGCCTGCAAATATACTTAAAAAAAAAACTATGGACAGCCACCTGAAGCCAATTTTATATTTATAGTTAGCGATTATTCCATCCTTGATTCGCCACCTTATCCTGGTGGAGGGGTTTGCATTTCGTAATAATGCGAGGAGTTATGTCGTCGGGGCTTTATGTCCCTGGTAGGGTCACCCAATGCAAACAGGTCTGCAAGAACAGACAAAGCATGGTTCAAAAGACCCCTATATGGAGAAACATACAAGGTCACAGTTTTTCTTGCCTGGATACGGGTCACCCAACCGAGCCAGGCTTGGGGGAGGGGCTCAGAGGTGAGCACCTGGTGGTTGATCTTCTGCCCATGGAGCCCAGTTGGGCCCAGCCCAAAAATGAGACATAGTCCACCCTCCCATGGACCCACCACCTGTGGTAGGGGCTATAGGGGTCGGGTGCATTGTAAATTGGGGGGCAGCCTAAGGAATGGGTTATGTCAAACTCCAACTCTTGTGACGTAGAATCACACCTCTCTGCCGGGGAAGGAGCCTGAGCTTGAGGTGGCATGAAGTGGAGAGATGCCAACTAGATGTAGTTGGACACACCTCAACGCATCGCTTTGGCTGTGGAGCCACCTATCACAAGAGGAGCTGGACCTTATTCCTTTCTGGAATTGCTCATGGGGAGAGGCAGTGAGCCCGTGTGAGCATCCTTGCCCCTTCGTCTCTGTGCCCACATGTTGGGGTTCTCCTCAGTTGACGAAAGGGTAGTTTCCCTCATCCTTTGAGTCGGGGGACAGGTGCGAACTGTTGTTTGTGCTTATGAACCAAATGAGACTTCTGAGTCCCCACCCTTCTTGACGTTTTTAGGGGGTGTGTTGGAGAATGCTCCACCTGGCGACTCCAACATTGTCCTAGGAGACTTCAATGCCCATGTTGGCAATGAGAGTCTGACCTGGAAGTGTGTGATCGATAGATACGGCCTCGCCAGTGCTAACCCAAATCATGTTCTGCTGTTGGACTTACTAGCTAGTCAAGGATTTTCCATCACGAACACCATGTTCAAACATAAGGGTGTCCAAAAGTGCACTTGGCACCAGGACACTCTAGGCCGAAGTTCGATGATCGACTTTGTAGTCGTGTCACCGAACTTGCGGCTGCATGTTCTGGACACTTGGAGGAAGAGAGGAGCTGAACTGTCAACCGATCAACACCTGTTGGTGAGCTGGCTCCGATAGACGGGTAAGGCTGACCTCCAGACCTGGCAGGTCCAAGCATGTAGTTAGGGTCTCCTGGGAATGTTTGGCAGAGTCTACTGTCAGAGGGACCTTTAGCTCCCATCTCCAGCAGCGCTACAACCGCATCCATAAGGATGAGGTCGCCGAGGTAATCAAAAAGCTCCAGGGGTAGATGAGATCTGCCCTGAATATCTCAGCGCTCTGCATGTTGTAGGACTGACTGTCTTGGTTGAAACATTTCTGCAACATTGCGTGGTCATCAGGAGCTGTACCTCTGGATTGGCAAACTGGGGGTGGTAGACACTGAAACGTTGCAAGTCTTTGCATTTTGTGAGGACAACAACGGGCATCCGGAAGGAAAAGCCCAGGGAGAACATCCAAAGTCTACTTCAACAACACCCTCAGCGGGGATGCCGTTCGAACCCAGGACCTTCTTGCCGACCACTACACATCTGCTCCCACACTGCTGGTGAAATAGAAAGCTGTATAAACGTGAAGGTGTCCATGTGTCCTTAATTAAAAAACTACACACTGAATGCATGATTATTTAAAATGACATGTACAAACATCATTGTGTCTTTCGTGCTCTACATTTTGGCATAATGTTAGATGCCCCAATTCTTTTCCTCTTATGTCCCATTATGGCCCACACTTGGCCTGGAAGATTTTAAAAAGTGAAAACAAGTCACGTTTCTGTTACCAGTAAACCCCATCCCTCGAACATATCCTCTAATAACACCAAGACCGCCATTCGCAACATGACTCCGAACTCATATTACTCATTTAACATTTACGGAAGACTAAACACTTGTTCCAGGTATGAGTGCCATCATTCAGTACGAGAGACACACCGAGACTCATCTGAGTGCAAAGTAAACACGATACAGTACACTGAGTGTACACATGTGTTCTCATTGATTTTTAATTTACAGAAGCCTTCACACAGGATCCACGTCACCTACTGGAAGCCCCTAATGATAAGATAATGCTCGGGCACACAATAATAAAGTTGAACAGTAATAAAATAAGAATGCAATAAATACTAAAGTTCCCATGTTTGTATTTTATTTCAGACAATTTTAACCTATGGTATTTCATGTTCTTTTTTTTTTTTTTTTTTTTGGATCAATTTCATTTTATTTTTGTTACATACACCCTACACACTACAATATGTTTGAGTCCCATAACTCATTACAAAACTCGAGAGGTACCGACAGAGCGCAAGGTCATGCCATGCAGATAGGGCAGCAAACAGACCCTATATGGGCAGTGGTTGTAATTACCTACGGTCTCCACGGGTTATACAGAACCATTAAAACGGTTGTATACGTTTTACAATATATTCTATAATGCAGGAATGTGAGAAAATAGATTTTTTTTCCCCTCCTGTTTTAAAGTGTTACGAGATGGTTGTGGTTTATAGCTTTTTGTGGTCGCGGTATTTAATGTTCTCTCAAGGTAAGGTAAGTGTCTCGTTCAAAAGTTCCTATGTGGTTTCTTATCAGTGTTCAACAGTAACTTAAAGTCTCTTTAGAACTTGTTTCAAACTTATAGCCACGCAAAATCTTATGACCTTGATTTTTATCTTTGAAGGTCACCCAAGGTCAAATGTGTCTCATCTGAAAGGACATATATGGCTTCCTATTAGTGTTGTTTTCTAATGGCGTGTCTATTAATGCCCATTTAAAAGTTGTAAGAGATCTACCTCCAAAGTTTTGTGACCCTGTTCTGACCTTGACCCTTAACCAAGACATTCCAAAAGGAAATCAAATCAAATTCTCGGACTAAGGTACGTTTGAGTTCCCACCGAGTCCCACGGCGATCTAGTCTAAGATGTGGCCAGGATTTTTGTCCCTGCAGTGCTCTGGCAAGCTGTTTAGAATGTACCCCTCCTTCACTCACTGTTGGCTGAGATGGGCTCCAGCTTTTCCGTGACCGTACTAGGAATAAGTGGTTTGGCAAATGAGTAAAAGTCAGTAATTTTTTTCATTTATATTTTAATTTCAACATGCTGCCTCAATTTTTTTCCGATTTATATTTATAATATTCCCCATAAGAGATCAGTAACATCTATCTGTCTACATGTACATATCTGTCGAACCATGTACTATTTACTATGTCTGTAGGTACTGTGTTACACAACAATCCCAGACCTCAAAGATCGATGAAACATCATGTAGGAAGCACATTTCCTTTACAATAAAGGCAGCTCTCTGTTTAACTATTGATGAGGGTGTAAGTGGTCCACTTTAGAACCTGTTATCCTCCTTCCAGTGCAGTCATGACCCTGCCCTTCCACTGACCCATCTAAGCACTGCGTCTTTCAGCAAGATACACATTCCTCCATGGTATAAAAACTCTATCTTATACTGTATCTACTCATTTACGTTTACAGTATTTAGCAGATGCTGTTATCCAGAGCGAGTTGCAGAAATGCTTTAAAGTCTCTATCAGTGAATATATTCTTATACTGGTTTGTTAGAACACAGACTAAGTAAACCGTCAGTCGAAATCAGATGGTAGCTGTTGTGTGTGGTGGTATACAGCACAGTGCTTAATCTAAGTACTGCTGTAATTGTAGGTTTTCAGCCATCGTTGGAAGACACCCGGTGAATCAGCCGTCCGGATGTCCAGAGGAAGTTCATTCCACCGCCTTGGAGCCAGAACAGAAAAGTGTTTAGATGCATTTTTCTCTTGGTAGAGGGAGGAATCAGTCTAGCAGTGCTAGAGGATCTGAGAGAACGTGGTGCAGTGTGAGGTGTGAAAAGTGCTTTGAAGTATGAAGGTACAGCTCCATTTTTAGCTTTGTATGCAAGCGTTAGTGTTGTAAATCGAATGCGAGCAGCTACAGGAAGACAGTGGAGAGACAGTAGCAGTGGTGTGGTGTGGGAAATTTTTGGATGGTTGAAAACAAGCCGTGCAGCTGCATTCTAGAGCATTTGCAGAACTCAGTTAGCTGCACTGGGGCGACAGTAACAACCCGTAGAGAGTGGGGCTTGAACCCCCAACCTTAAGATCAGTGATCCAGCACCTTTACCACCAAGCCACCACTGCCGCTGTTTATTTTTACTGTTCAAATTCAAATAACAATTAAAGATGTGTGAATAAATGAAGGTTCTTTAAGTAATTCTTAATTCTCACTGTCTCTCTCACTCAGACTGTTTAACCCTACTATGGTTGTGGGGAGGCTGGAACCTATCTCAGCCAACACTGCACAAAGGTGTGATACACCTTGGACACCCCAGAAGATCATCGCAGGGCGAAAACACATGTACAACCATTTCCACTCACAGCTAGAGGTACTTTGAGATAGCTTAATGTGCATATCTTTGACCTGTTTGAGAAAACCAGAGTACGCAGAGGAAACCCATGCAAGCACAGGAGAAACATGCAAACTCCACACAGAACCGGCTGAGCCTGAGACTCGGACTCAGGACCTTCTTTCTGTAAAAAGGCAAATATGCTAATCACTACACCACCATGCTTATTCTGGGAGATATTTATATTTACATATATACAGTGAGATTTACTTTCTGCTTTTTCCCATTTTTTTTTTTGTTTTGTTTTCAGGTGTCGCCACAGCGAATGATTTGCACGTTTGATTTGGCATAGATTTTTACGTCAGATGCCCTTCCTGACACAACCCTTTTAGCAAGGGACAGAAACACGCTGACGGTTTTACAGCCTACTCTTTTTACTAAAATCAGTAATGGTTCTTTTACATGCCTCTCACCATAGATAGTGAGAGACATGGCCAGTCTTTGGTAACCCAGTTAAAGTCGGAACCCAAAACCCCCCATCAAAACTACTTACATTTTTATGTGAGGTGCGCATCTGAGTACGTGCACACGCATCTGGGTGTGCGCATGCGTCTGTAAGTGTAATTATTTATATTTTATTTTCATTTTATGCATTATTTTTGAATGATTAATTGTTATTATAAGCATTTATAGCATTGAATATGTATGAATTGATATTATATACATATACATGTACGTATACATCAATCAGGGGGAGTTGAGGGAGTTGGGGGTTGATCCAGTCTCGTGGAATTCGGTGGTTGCAGGAGGATCTTGGTCCCAATTAAAAAGTGAGGGGTTGCTATATATATATATATATATATATATATATATATATATATATATATATATATATATATATATATATATACACAAAAACAAAAATTGTTTTTGCTCTACCAAAAGTATTGAGCACTCTCCTACGGAAGGATCTACTCAGAAAATCCTCTATATATATATATATATATATATATATATATATATATATATATATATATATATATATATATATATATATATATATATATGTATATATATATATATATATATATATATATATATATATATTGTACAGAAATATATATATACACAAAACACACTCAAATTATATCTTTATGGTTTATTATTATATTCGAATTCGGCGATCGCGGGGATCTCGTTCCCACTAAACCGTGGAAAGTGAGGGATCCCTGTGTGTATATATATATATATATATATATATATATATATATATATATATATATACACACACACATATATATATATATATATATATATATATATATATATATATATATATATATATATATATATATATATATATATATATATACATATACATATAGATACATAGTAGTATATAGTAAATTAATTATCCACATCAGGTATGGTGGATGTGGCTGAATCAAATAGTACCATTGATGTTCTATCAGGGCTATTCAACAACATTCACCCCGTCTTATGCAAATAATTGTTAAATATACCACATCGTGACTCACTGCTCAAATCTGACTAAAGGTAGGTGACCTTTCTGTATAGTATCCAGGAGAACACATAGTTCTGACTGTAATGTGAATGACAGGCTAAAACATTATCATCTCTTTCTGTGTGGATTTCTGTGCGCATGTGTCCTGGTGGTGTAGTGTATAGCACATCCACCTCACAGCAAGAAGGTCCTGGGTTCGATTCCCAGCTTGGATTTTTCTCTGTGGAGTTTGTATGTATGTGGGTTTCCTCTGGGTCGTCCGGTTTCCTCCCACAATCCAAAAACATGCACAGTAGGGTAAATGGCTTTTTGCAAATCTCCCCTAGATGTGAGTGGGAACATGAATGGTTGTGTGAGTGTTGACTCTTCAATGACCTGGCGAGCTGTCCAGGGTGTATCCCAGAGTAGGCTAAGATGGGCACCAGTCTCCCTGTGACCCAAATTAGGCTTAAACGGTTCAGAAATGAATGTTCGCCCTGTATTTACTCAGGTTTCATTCAAGAGTCACCATCAGGTCAACTGGCTACTCTAAATTACACAGAGGGGTAAAAAATATGAGGCTAAATGTTTGTTCATGCCCGTGTTAGCAACACAATGAACTGGTGACCTATTCAGGGTGGACTCCACGTCTCATCCAGTGTCGGCAGAAATTGGCTCAAGATGATGACTATAGATAATAGATAAAGGGCAGTGGTGGTCTAGTGGTATAAGGTGCCGGATCGCTGATCCAAAGGTTGGGGGTTCGAGTCCCACTCTCCACAAGATTGTCACTGTCCCCCCCAGTGCAGCTAACGGTTATCAAAGGCCGGCCATGTCTCTCACTGTCTATGGTGTGAGGCATGTAAAAGAACCATTGCTGACTTTCGACAAGAGTAGGCTGCAAAGCTGTCAGCGTGTTTCTGCCCTGTTATGGCCTGGCGAGCTGTCCAGGGTGTACTCTGCCCTCGCCCTGAGTTGGCTGGGATGGGCACCAGCCTCCCCGTGACCCTAATTAGGATGAAGCAGTTACAGAAAATGAACAGAATGAATGAATGAATGATAATAGATGCATTGAGGAAAGCGAAGGATACTGGTGATTAAATCAATGGATCATGAAATACCAGTATATAGTATTGTATATTGGCTATCGCTGTGGCGTACTAATTAGCACTTCCACCTCACAGCAGGAAGCCCCATACCTTGTGAGGGCATTATTGGGTGGCGTTTGTATTTTCTGCAAGGTCTCCGAATAATAATATTAAGAAAACTGGACACACCTGAGGCTATTTGGAACAGCCCAACGTGTATGATGAAACCAGACCATTGCCCCCAAAGTATAGGTATGAGTGTGAAGGCTTGTGGGTATTGTGTATGGCCCTCCAAAAGACTCGCAAGCTGTTCAGGGTTCACCCGTCCTGCACCCACAGTCGGCTGTGATGGGCTCCAGTCTCACCACGACCTTAGCAGGATTAAGCAGTGGGGCAAGTTAAAGAAGTAGCTCATTGAACTACTGACTGAAAGGTCATGTGTTCAAATCCCATCTCTACCGATTGTCACTGGCTGGTAACTCCTTGAACCGCACAACTGTACACATGTAGAGTGAAATCGCTTCTGTTAGACACTCTGGATAAGCTTGCACATCAAATGGCTTAAATGGTAATGTAGTAGGATTCTGAAGTACATTAAATCTACCTATAAACCTTTAACATGTGCTGCATGAACCCCCCCCCTCCACCCCCCCCCACCCCCACCCCCAGGAAATGCATTAGATATTATATAACTGCAAAAAGTCTGCCATGTGTAACGTTCCCAACTTTAATAAACACTTCCTCATCAATGGGTCTCAAATATTTAGTAGCGCTGAGGGTTTCTGTATAATCGGTCCACACTCCAAACAATAAATCCCACCCTCATGAATCGTATTCAGCTGCATTAAAGCCAGACACGCCCCTTTTCTTTATATACAGTACAACCTCAATATCATTATCCTTTTGAAACCGGTCAGATTTCTTTCCATGTGCCACTTAATATCACGGCCGACAGAATTCATCTCAGTATGGGGTTTGGGACAGTAGTCATGTATCAGAGCAGCTCTTACTGTGCATGGTTGTGCTGGAGGGCTCGGGGAACAGCGGGATGAGGAGGAGGTAGATGAGGTAGACAAAGGACAGCCAGTTGTACCTGAAGATGCATGCTATGGAGAGACAGTATACACACACACACACACACACACACACACACATACACACACACACACACACAACCAGACATTTGATTAGAAAAACCATTTACATCATCTGTAAATGCAATACATCATGACAGGATTTTATTTTTTTCATTCATCACTCATTCATTTTCTGAAGCACTTAATCCTAATTAGGGTTGCGGGGAGTCTGGTACTCATCTCAGGCGCCTCTGGGTGAGGGCAGAGTACACCCTGGACAACTCGGAAGGCCCTCACAGGGCTTAAAAATGCTAATACACTTTATGAAAGTCAGCAATGTTTCCTTTACTTGAACTTCACACCACAGCCAGTGAGAAACATGGCCAACCTTTGATAACCCAGTTAGCTGCACTGAGGGGACATCAGTGGCAATCCGGTAACAGTGGGGCTTGAACCCATGACCTTTAGATCAGTAATCTGGTACCCTACCACCAGGCCACCATTGCTGTGATCTCAGGCTAATTAAATACATATAGAATATTTTGGAGCCTACTAGCATCATAAAAACACCAAATTAAAGAATTCCTCATCCAAAAATACTGATTATCTTTCAGTCCAGTCCCAGAGACTGTAGTGAATCAGTGCGAAGTTGGGTTGAAGCCTTTCTGGCACCTGGAGGTGGCTTCATGCTTTATTATAATATGGTTTTCTGTTCGTTTGTTGGGTGGAGTGATGGTGTAACGGCTAGCACGTCTGCTTCACGGCAAGAAGGTCCTCGGTTCAATTCTAGCGCTTGATGAGGCCAGTCCTGTGTGGACTTTCCTCCGGGGACTTGGACTACCTCCCACAGTCATGCCACAAGACACATGTCCATTTGGCTAACTTTCTATTCCAAGTTACCTCGAGGTGTGAGAATGTCCTGGGTTCAGTAACAGAATTTATATGTCGAGTCTGAATGTTCTCCCCATGCTTGAATGGGTTTCCTCGGAGTACTTTGGTTTCCTCCTACAATCCATAAAAGACATCAAGCTAACTGGCTGTTCCAAACTGAATGCGTGAATGCGAATGTTAACGGTGATGTGTGTGTTTGGACTGGCAAGCCGTTCAGGGTGTACTCCACCCTTGCCCAGGGTTGGCTGGGATGATATAATACTACAATATAGTGATAATAGTGAACATTTACATGATATACTGAGATTTAAATGTTATTCTTACATATGCAGCCCACGCAGAAATAAACTTCCTGCATTCAGTAAAACATGCCTCAAAACTTTTCTTTGTTCTGGCAGCTAAGTGATGGAATGAACTTCCTCTAGATATCCAGACAGCTGAGTCACTGGGTGTCTTCAAACAACAACTAAAGACCTACCTTTTTCCGGACATACTTCGATTAGCACTTCCAGTATTTATATTTATTTAAAAAAAATTACTTGCTTACCTACTTACTTGCCAACAGAGTTTTCAGACTGATGGCGTTCTTAGACTGGGTCCTAGTGAACCACTATTATTAGATAGTTTATATATTATATAGTGTTATATTAACTGATAATAACGCTAATGTACATCACTCTGGAAAAGGGCGTCGGCCATGAATATAAATGTAAAGAAATTCTGGTAAAGTCACTTAGGGCACATGTGCTATGTTCATGATCAAGAGGTCGTTGGTTCGAATCCCTGTTACACCCCCACTAAGACCCCTGGGAAAGACCTCTGGGCAAGGTCTCAACCACAAGTGTGCCGCTGTCCACCCAGCAGTATAAATGAGTACCAGTAAAAACACTGGGAAGGGAACCTGCGATAGATTAGTCTTCCATCCAGGAGGAGTTGAGTCATTTCACACAACAGAAACGGGGAATAAGTTCTGTCTCTGATGAGCCAATAGACTCGAGCATCAAGAGCTTAACATGCCTACCTTGCCAATTAAACAATTGGCATATGTTGACATTCTATATCGATACTCCATATTAAGTTTGTTTTTTTGTTGCTATAAGTTAAACTACATAACAATCTTCAAAACTATCAATCCACTTTCCATACTTTGCATTTTTTTCAAGAGTTAAATCATTACTATAATCGATATAATAAACGCTCTGATCCAATAATCCCCCCCCCCGATGTTTTTTATCTTTCATCTAATAACCGCCCGTGTGTACTGGGAGCAAAATGGTAGATCAAACTTAGCAATTTTATTCGATCAGTCTCTGTAATGGTAAAATGAGCCGTTCCCTGCCTGTAAAAGTGAGTTGACGGTATTTGAAGACCCCCTGCCACTGGGGAATGTCTATAATATTCATCAGTAACAACATATTTGATTGTTCCGCAGGAAACAAAAACAGGAAAATATTTCGTTGTGTTCTCATCGTAAATGTCCAACAAGATGAACCATTAAAACTGCTACAGCAAAACTATGGGATGCTCTGAATCAATGGAGCGATGAGCCAGATATGGATCTATCAGAAAGTGATGACGAGTATTTTTCACCCGATTCTCCTGCTCACTAACTTCATAAGTTTAAGGACGTTCCCGGCCATGTGCTTGTTTGTGTTCAATGTGCCGTGTGCATTCATGTTGATTGGCTCGATTTTACATCAGGGGAAAATATTTCAAGGAACAGCACCAGGAGGGAAAATTAAAGGGTCTTTTTTTTTAAATGATGCTGTGTTCTGTTTATTTTCAGCTTTCATGTAAGTAATTTGGTTGACACTACAAAATTAATAACCCAAATACCAGTAAAACTCTTTTATTGTTCTGTTATTATTCATGTTTTCCACCTCGATGATAATAAGCACTTACTGTTCCACTCCGCTGGTAAACATTTTAATAAGCGCCCACGCACTCCAATTTTTTAAGTGCCCTGGGCGCTTATCATGTCGAATACGGTAGTCTATATTTTGAGGAAAAATCAGGAATTACTGAGCAATAAGGTCCTGGGTTTGAATTCCGGGCTCAACAAGGTTTGTGTGCAGAGTTTGCATGTTCTCCCTGTGCTTGTGTGGGTTTCATCTGTGCACCCTGGTTTCCTCCCACAATCCAAAGACATGCATATTAGGCTAATTGGCCGTTTCAGCTTGCCCCTTGGTATGAATGTGAATGATTTTTTTTTTTGTGTGTGTGTGTGTGTGTGTGTGTGTGTGTGTGTGTGTGTGTGTGTGTGTGTGTATGTTTCCCTACAATGGACCAGCAAGCTGCTCAGAGTGTACCTAGCCTTTTGCCAGAGTTGGATAATATAGGCTCAAGCAATTCAGAGGTTGGGCAAATGAATGAAAATGAATGATTGTATATGAGATGCCGTGTAAATATACAAAATGCATTTCCCCACTCTGAGTTCGTAAAGTTTATTAATAGACTAGAAGAGCACTCATAGGGGCAAAGTACTGTACTAGTATATAACAAGTTGTAAGGGCTCTATCCCTCAAACTTTGTGACTTTGCTCTGACCCGTCCCTTTGACCTTAACATTTCAATATCAAGTGATAGCTAGGATTCAGGAAGAGTAGCATTCCCACCATATTTGGTGAAATCCCTTCCATGACTGTGGTCATGATATTGTTCAAAGACTAACGGATAAACAAAAATGTAAATATTGTTTACAGAATATTGTGAAATTTAGGGAAAATTTAAGGGGTCTTGGGTCTAATGGTAAGCTTTTCAATGCATATAATAATAATAATAATAATAATAATAATAATAATAATAAATAAATAAACAACTGAGAGAAACAAAACACAGTGGGCTTTTCAAGGGTATTTTCTACACTGATGCGTTGTCATCCAGATGGCAGCAGCTGGATGACTGCTAATTCCCCCATTTCCCACAATGCACTTGTTTAGCCAAAGATTGTTTTACATGAACTGTTCCCATTATTGAACCTTTTTTGTTTGTTTCAGTGAAGGGAAGGATATTAGTCAATTCAAACACTTAGTATTCAATGTTGACCAATCAGCTTCAACTGCAACATACTGTATATACAGTCCATAACAGTCCTGAATACAGTTATGTACAAGTCGTACAGTGGAATTGTGGTGCCAGTGGCATAGTGGTTAGAGTGCCTATGCTCATGATCGGGAGGTTGTGTGTTTGAATCCCAGTTAGACCCCCACCGTGCTAAGACCCCTGGGCAAGGTCTCAACCACAAGTGTGCCTCTGTTCACCCAGCAGTATAAATGGGTACCAGTAAAAATATACTGGGAAGGTAACCTGCGATGGACTAGCATCCCATCCAGGAGGAAGTTGAGCTCCTGGTAGCTTCATGCTACGGAAACCGGAAATAAGCACTGGCCTGATGAGCCACTATGGCTCAGGTGTACAAAGCCCAACAGAGTACCACCTTACAGTGACATCATGATTAGCAAGTCCACACCACAGCAAGAGGGTAATAATGGGTTTGATTCTCGGGCTTGTTGAGGACATTCCATGTGAATCGGTGTGTGTGTGTGTGTGTGTGTGTGTGTGTGTGTGTGTGTGTGTGTGTGTGTGTGTGTATGTGTGTGTGTGTGTGTGTGTGTGTGTGTGTCTGTGTGTGTGTGTGTGTATGTTGGCTCAGTGACCACCTGGTGAGCTGTTCAAGGTGTACTGTACCTTCACCAATATAGGCACAGTATATAGCCAATATAGCCTCCTTGTTATCCTAATAGGATTAAGCTGTATGGGAAATGAGTAAAAGTGAACGAGTTTGCATACACTGTACAGGTGTACCTCGGCTTACGCCGTTAATTAGTTCCAGGAGAGATGACGTAACTCGAAAACGACGTTACTCGAATTAGCTTTTCTCTAAGCTAGCCTAAACTAGGCTATGTCAAATTTACTTGTATAATATATAATTTGATATACTGAATATATATAATATACAGAAAGCACCTGTTATTCTTGGGGGGTTATGGTCGCCCCCCCCCCCCTCCTCCCTTCCCCTCCCCTCCCTTCCCCTCCCCTCCCCTCCTGCAGATCCTTGAGTTATTGATGCGGTTTTAAAACCCTATGTATGATTTTACATGAGCTAAAATCTGCATGTTAAACCCATTCTATAGACAGTCATTACATTATAATTATACATTAATAATGCAGTAAAATGTAATAATGATTAAGTAAAAACTTTTTAATTTTGCACTGTGATAATATTTATGAATAAATAAAGCGCTTAGGCTCCTTACCAGAAGCTAGAGAGGATACAGGGAGTTTGAGTGACATCATAGGGCTTAAATAATCATTAAAAACACACGAACAATGAAGAATTACTTTGCAATTCAGGCAATCATGCTGATGACATGAGCGCAAAGGAGGAAAAAAAGAGGTGTACACATCATCTGCAACCAACCAGCAGGGGGGGGGAGAACAAAAGCTTTCAGCCATTGGCTAAATTTGAATTACGTGCCAGTAATGTCGTGATGATGTACATGTATAATTTGCCGTAGCTGCCGCTAATTCAGTGCTTCTCAAATAGTGGGGCGCGATTATATGATTCTAATGACGTAAACTTTATTTTTATGATTTTTAAAAAAATTTTCCATATATTTTTTGAAAACCGACGTATAATCGAACATGACTTAACTTGAAATGACTTAAGTCGAGGAATGCCTGTACAATACATGCGAAAGTCATTTCTATTTATTATGGCATCTGATATTTTAATATTATGCTAACACATGGACCTTCTTGATGTGAGACGGACATCATGTCACCCTAAATAAAACCGTAAAAGTTAAATTTTAATATTCACTGAACTGTACTTGTGATCCTATTAGACTTTGTTTGCAATATTCTTTCAAACGCCATCAAAAAGCACGCAGAATACAAACCCCAGGAAAGAAACTGAAGGAAGTATTTTTTGTTTGTGAACGATAACACTAAATCAAGTAGCGGCTAACAGCACAGGAAACAATTAATCACAATGATGATGTATATCCTGTTAATAAAACCAGCGACCCGGTCTCAGAACATTCTCAGGATCGGGGTCGGTCAGCAAAATCAAAACAGATAGACGTAGAAGTTACGTTGCAGTGCTGAAACTCGTAACCTTTAAAAACAGGACTTCGGAAAGAATACGGGAACGTTGGCGTGGTGGTGTAGCAGTTAGACAGTCCTCCTCACAGTGAGGAGCTCTTGGGTTCGAGCCCCTGGCTCATCAAGGGTGTTTGTTTATGACGTCTGCATGTCGACTCCACGTCAGAGTTGGTTTTCCCAGGGAACTCTGGTTTTCTCCTACAGTCCAAAGATATGCATGTTAAGCTATCTGGCTGTTCCAGATTGCCCCTAGGTGTGAGTGTGAATGCTTGTCTGTGTCTGACAGGCTGTTCAGGATGTACTCCACCTTCTCTCAGTTGAAGCTGATAGGCTCCAGCATCACCGAGGCTCTAATAGTAGGACCAGGCAGGTCCGTAAATGACTGCGTGATGAGTAAGTAAAGTTAAAAGTACTGTGTAGTGTCTGAAATTTCTGACTGATGCTTCAGGCTTTTATTGGTCGTCTACGATACTCGACAACAAGCCATCGAACAAACATCCTAATAGATTTTAAAAGCTTCCTTATTCCTCCATTCTTAAGGAACGATTCTGTTTACATGACCCCGTGTCCTGAATGAGACTGGATCGAAGAGCTGCTCATCCGGAACACATGAGCACACACTTTCTGAGTAGAGAAGAACAAGTCCATGTGAGAGATGTTTGGGGGAGGAGCACAGCACAACACTGTCATATCCTACTTCAAAAAAATTCAGGGGCAAGGACCTTGCTCAGGGGCCCAACAGTGGTGATAGAACCGCTGACCTTTGGGTCAGTAAACCATAACCTTAACCACTAAGCCAGCACTGCCCCATGGGACTCTGCTGGGCTGGTGGTGTAGTGGTTAGGATGCTGGGCGCATGATCAGGAGGTTGTGTGTTCAAATCCCAGTTAGACCCCCACTGTGCTAAGACCCCTGGGCAAGGTCTCAACCACAATTGTGCCTCTGTTCACTCAGCAATGTAAATGGGTACCAGTTAAAATATACTGGGAAGGCAACCTGTGATGGACGAGCGTCCCATCCAGGAGGAGTTGAACTCCTGGTTGCTTCACGCTATGGAAACCGGGGATAAGCACCGGCCTGATGAGCCACTAGGCTCGGGTGTTAAAAAGTCCAACGGACCTTTTCAACTTTTTACCCAGACACTGTCATCCAGCGCGATTTACAATTATATTTGTTTTTCATACAACTGAGCAATTGAGGGTCAAGGACCTTGCTCAGGGGCCCAACAGTGGTGATAGAACCTCTGTTCCTTTGGGTCAGTAACCCATCGCCTGAACCACAAAGCCAGCACTGCCCCACGGGAATCTGCTGGGCATGCTGTTATATAATCGCCCCCCCAAATCAGTCCTTCTGTACAGTGTTAAAGAAACCGTTAAAAAATTCCTGGATATGGAAAATGTAATGTTTGATCTCTAAAATCTAATGGAGTCTTCATTGTCCAAAGCCTCACCTTTGTTAGAAATGAAATTTCAGCGCGTGTAATAAGGAACAAATTACTATTTTTTCATTACCCGACCTGTAGTGCAAACATAATCTGACTATCCATTCACTCACGAACTCCTTTACCAAACCGTTAATCTGATTAGGGTCGCAGGAAGGCTGAAGTCGGTGTGGGCTGCGCCATAAAGAGCTCACGAGATCCGCACAGGACCAAAACACTCAACCATTCACACCTAGGGGTAATTTGGAACAGCAAATTATCTTAATGTGCATGTCTTTGGACTGTAGGAGGAAACCAGTGTACCCGAAGGAAACCCACGCACGCGCGGGCAGAACGTGTACTCTCCACACAGAAATGCCTTTAACAAGCCCGGTCCTCAAGTCCGAGGTTTTCCGGCTGTGTGATGGATGTGCTAACCACTACACCACCATAATTCCTCAGCTCCTATATTTATCACTTTTAAACGGCTAAGCTCAAGGGCCCAACAGGAGCACTTTTGGCGATACTGCGGCTTAAACCCCTGACCTTCGGATTATAAACCCAAAGCCTTAACAACTGAGCCACCAGGTCCAATTAGCTCATCCAATTGAAGTATTTTTTCCTGCTAATTCTTCAATTAGTAACCTTAGGCAAGCTCAGCAGGCCGGATCCAGGTCGCCGCTCTATTAAAACGTATACAGTGCATTCTTTGGATTACTTGCTACTCGGTTACATGTGTTTAATGAGGATCTGTTAGAATAACATGAGTGTGACGTAAAATCGAGCCATCGGTTGCTTAGAACTTGATTCTGGTTCAGATATTTGAATTCAGAAACCTGTGGTTTTTAAATATGACACTCAAGGGCTGGTCTGAACTGTCGGGTTTGATCTGCGGTACAGCGAGCTGGCTCAGGAATAATTGATGCCTTTTGAAAAGGGAAAGCCACATCAACTGCTGTGTTTAAAAACACTTACTTTAATGTTCACAATACATCTATGGTTTTGGATCAATTTTAATTACTTGCACAGGATTGTAAGAATGAAGTCAGAGTTGGATAAAATAACGTTTAAATTATTTCATAAACATGTTGCTCATTGATATTAAATTAAGAATGTACTATAATGCCTTAAACATCTATATATATATATATATATATATATATATATATATATATATATATATATATATATATATATATATATATATATACACACTAGTATATATATATATACACACTAGTGTGTGTGTGTGTATATATATATATATATATATATATATATATATATATGTGTGTGTGTATATATATATATATATATATATATATATATATATATATATATATATATATATATATATATATATATATATGTGTGTGTGTGTGTGTGTGTGTGTGTGTGTGTGTGTATATATATATATATATATATATATATATATATAGTAAAGTAGTAAAGAATTTGGCAGTGATGGCCCGGTTCTAAAAGGAAATGATGTACTGTATTAATTCATTCATTTTCTGAACCGTTTAATCCTAACTGGGGTCACGGGGAGGCTGGCGTCCTTCTCAGCCTACTCTGGGCGAGGGCAGATTCCACCCTGGACAGCTTGCATATAAGAAACATGCTGACAACTATGCAGCTACTCTTGATGAAAGCCAGCAATGGTCCTTTTACAGTCTCTCACCACAGACAGTGAAAGACATGGCTGGTCTTTGATAACCGTTGATCGTGAGGCTCAAACCCCCAACCTTGGGATTGGTAATCCAGCACCCTACCACCAGGCCACCACTGCTAGCCTGCATTAATTCCACAAGGAAAAATTAAAAACACTTCTGTATTTAACCCATCCAACGTGAGCATACACACACACACACACACACACACACACACAGCAGTTGAGGTACTTCAGACATAAATGTGGATGAACTGTGAAGGTGATGCTCACTCTTCTGGTGCCACACATTTTTCTTGCTGTTTTGGGAATCAAACCAGTAACCTTTCGGGACCAAAGCCGATCTCTAACCATTAAGCCATTACTTCCCCAGCGTTTGTCTTTAATCTGGACAACAACACAAAGAAATATTTTTAGCATAAACTTGTACTGTTTTTCATTAGCTACACCAGCAGGGAGGTTATGAGAATGGTCATGTATATCTGTCTGTCTGTACGTCCGTGACCACAATAACTTGAAAAATAATGGACAGAATTCCATGAAATTTTATCCAAGTATGGGTCTTGAGCCAACAAAAAAAACTGATTAAAATTTGGGTATGATCCAGATTCAGACCTAGACCCAAGACAGCTTTACATGACTTTTAACATTCCGCCAATGGAGGCAATATACAGAAAAAACCCAGAATCTGCTCCGAAAAAAAAAATAAAATAAATAATTAAACATAATCTGTCACTGTAAGCCATGGAAAGATGAGACTGCACTACCTTGGTGGAGGTCTGCACTCTCTAAGTACAATTCTGCTTAAAACATGGAATAAACATTAGAAGCAGCATTGTAGCATATGTCAAGGTACTGGGGAGCTTTCGTACTGTATGTGCTCAGGTACAAAAAAAAAAAATCATCGTGAATACTTAACGTCAGACTTTTGGAATCAAGGCCAAGAAAAATTCCACTTTTGTCCTGAACTCAACACCAATGTGTAATTAACATCTAGAGATATCTACAACCACAACAGGGCTCCTGTTTCCCAAAAATGCATTCAACATCAATAGCCATGTCAAGTTCGTCTCACACTTTTTCCTGTTCGCACACATTCCTGTGACTGACCTCTGCTTATCCTCACTTATATAAAAAAATTCTAGTCATCAAATATTAAAGGTGTGTTTACGATAATGGGCAGCCAGTTTTTTCTCTCTTCTGATGCCACATTATTAATTCATGCGGTTAAAACGACTTTCCAGCGATTAATGGTAGACGCTCCACGGCTCGGTGAGATTGCTTTCTGAGGAAAAAGAGCAGACTTTCT
>CM045743.1:8076439-8121439 GCA_024760905.1 Plotosus lineatus
ACTGGCAATGAGAAAACCATGCAACAGGTCTTCAAGCCTATTGACACTGTGGTTTCTGTGACCTTGTACTAAGACCAAGGTGGCACAGATGCTTATCTAAAAAGGTAAAGTCCATTAGGCTTTTTACACCCTAGCGGCTCATCGGACTGATGCTCATCCCCGGTTTCCAGAGCATGAAGCAACTAGGAGTTCAACTCCTCCTGGATGGGACGCTAGTCCATCGCGGGTTGCCTTCCCAGTATATGTTTACTGGTACCCCTTTATACTGCTGGGTGAACACAGGCACACTTGTGGTTAAGACCTTGCCCAGGGGTCTTAGCACAATGGGGGTCTAACTGGGATTTGAACACACAACCTCCCGATCATGAGCCCAGCACCCTAACCACTACGCCACCTGCCCCACAAACATGTATGTGGTCATGTAAATATTCAGATATGTAAAATTTAGCCGCGGATTGTTTGTTATTTATACTCGATGTGCCTATATGCCCGTCTCCTGTTAACCCTGCATGATGATATCGGTGTGCCGTTGACTACGCGGCAGGTACACCTAGTGTTCTATAACAAGAACGCATTTTACGTTTTAACAAGGCTTTTCAAGCAGTCGCAAAATTTATTATTTATTTTTAAAAATTATGTACATTTATTGGCACCACCATATTTAATTGGTCATTAATCAGCACTGACAACAAAGCATGGAAACGGAAAAATTTGAGGAATCCCAGAGACACAGGACACATTGCAGTAGTATGATGAAACAATATCAAACATCCATCATCTCAGTGCACTAGATTGTAAACACTAGTGTATAAAATGCTGCTGTTCCAGCCATTTCATGACCCTGATGCTCTAGATGCACTTTGGAAAATATCTTTCATCCTTCCATCTCTCTCGGTCCATCATAATCAGGCATGATGGAAGTAATCTATAAAGAATGTCATCGTGGCACTGCATCATGCCTCTTTCTTCCCATAATTAACCTTGATGATGGGGGACTTCAATAGTATTATAGGTTAGTCGAGTCCAGTGTAGAGTAAATAGTTCAATAATATGATCATTTGTTTTCTCTGGCATTGAGCGGTGCATATGTCCTCAAACTGACTGGACTGTGAGTCTTACTGTGTAAGATCGATATACCAAATGTAGAAGGATTTGGGTTTTTTGTTAACAGGATTATACAAAATGTCATGAGGATTTTCATGAAATTTCTAGGTGTAGGGTTTGATATAAGACTTCATTCGGTTCTGACGATGATCTGGCTCAAATTGTGGATACGGGAATTTTTTAATGTATTCTTTAACATTGTAAAGATTGCATGCGGGACTGGGGGCTTCGCAAAGGTTTTTGCTCTCCGAGTGATTGTTTCAATTTCCTTCAACTGCAAAGACTATCTGGAATCTCAGTTGACATTGGGCAAAGGTGAGATACACCTAAAACAACTCACCAGATCATCACAGGACTACACACACACACACACATCTAAAAAAAAAAATATTCATACTCACACCCAACACATGAATAGCCTCACATAGCTTGGAACCCAGGAACTTCATGGCAGGAGGTAGACGTGCTACCTACTATGCACTGTGCCACCCATTAACAGTAATAACAATACCCCTCTCAACCGACTCTGGGTGATGGCAGAGTACAGCCTGGACAGTTTGCTAGGCCATCGTAGGGCAATAAATATGCTGATGGCTATGCAACTACTCTTGACGAAAGTCAGCAATGGTTCTTTTACATGAACCTCCCACCACAGACAGTGAGAGACATGGCTGGCCTTTGGTAAGCCAGTTAGCTGCGCTGGGGGGACAGCAGTGACAACACGGTGATAGTAGGGCTTGAACCCCCGACATTGGGATCAGTAAACTAGCACCATACCACCAGGTGACCAATGTCATCAATAATAATAATAATAATAATAATAATAATATGGTAGTGGTGGCTTGGGGTAAAGGTGCTGGATCACTGATCCTAAAGTTGGGGGTTCAAGCCCCACTCTCAATGGGTTGTCACTTGCCACACCCCCAACCCCCCACCCCAGTGCAGCTAACTGGGTTATCAAAGTCCGGCCATGTCTCTCACTGTCTATGGTGGGAGGTTCATGTAAAAGAACCATTGCTGACTGTTCTCAAGAGGAGCTGCATCACCGTCAGCATATTTCTGCCCTGCGATGGCCTGGTGAACTGGCTAGGTGTGTTCTGCCATCGCCCGGAGTTGGCTGAGATGGGCACCAGCCTCCTCGCTACCCTAATTAGGATAAAGTGGTTCAAAAAAATTGAATGAATGAATGAAAAATAATAATAACTCTCTATAAATGATATGTATAAATTTCTAACTTAGCAATTATTTATCTTCTTGATAATTTTCAAACAACAAAATATTAACAGTCATAGCAGAAGCATTGAACGTTTTTCACTAAAGCACGGTGGCACTTAACTAAAACCATTATCTCAGCAGTCGTCACTAAATTAATAGCTGAATGAGTCCCAAGGTGTCAATGATCCACAGATTATTGTCCCTGTATGCTATCTGAATGTTTTACAGACACTATGGATGAATGGCGAGACATGATTATTACAATTCCAGTTGTACTGTGGTTCCAGTGATATTTCGTGAAGCTCACGTATCGTGTCTGTGTTTTGTGCTAATGTTTTAAACTGCGGCGCTCTCATGGTTGCGTGTAATAAATAATCTTTCAGCAGTTTGTCAAACCACTTAATCCTACTGGGGTTGCCCAGGAGACTGGAGACCAACGTTCCCTCGAATTTTCTGTGTGTCTGAGCAAACACATCAACCCCTTGAGCGGTCCCTTGGACCACTGTGAGCAACATCAGAGGTGTGCACTGTGGTCGGGCCAGTATCGCATCCATCCAAGTAGCATCATTTATAAAAACAATCAAATTACAGCATTTATATTTCTATTGGCGGCACGGTGGCGTGGTGGTTAGCACGTCCACCTCACAGCAAGAAGGCCCGGGTTCGATTCCCGGCCTGGGCGTTTCTGTGTGGAGTTTGCATGTTCTGCCCGTGCTTGTGCGGGTTTCTTCCGGGTGCTCCGGTTTCCTCCCGCAATCCAAAAGACGTGCACTGTAGGTTAATTGGCCGTTCTAAATTGACTGTAGATTCTCTCCTGCAGCGGCACTGGAACCCAGTCGTATCGGCACTTGCCTTTCCATTGGATCCTTCCGGTGGCGCCGAGACGGGGGGGGGGGGGACTTGCTGCTTGGGTAACAGCCTGTCCCTCATTACTCCCTACCCAGGCTCTGCGCACTGGGGAGTATCACCATCCGGGATACCAGCCAGAGCGCAGCCATAGTCCTTTGGGACTGACGGAGGCCTACTATACCATACCATATTTCTATTAGAATTCTTTTAATTAAGTGCTTTACCAAGTTTACAATGCAAAAGAAAACATAGTTGTGATAACATTATTCGAAGTATAAATGTTTGCTTTTAACTACAGCAAAACAAATTGCCAACCAAGCCAACTATGAACTCAATTTTCATTGTGACTTGTATTACAAGTATGAGTTTGAAATGTCAGTGGGTGAAGCTCTTTCTGGGTGAGAAGGTCCTACTGTGGTCTGGTAGGGAGTTTTGCTGTCCATTGGTTGAGAGAGAGTCCTACTGTGGTCTGGAAGAGAGTTCTGCTGTCCACTGGGAGACAGGGTCCTACTGTTGTCTGGGAGACAGTCCTGTAACTCTTTTGTCTGCAAAACAAACAATCACACATTTGTTAACTACGACTCAGAAACTACAGTATTTAATGATCAACGTCCACAAATTAGAATTCTAAATAAATGACACGAGATGAACGCAAATCTGAGTGAAAAATTACTATTCACCTTAATATTCACGTCTGTTTTTCCTCATCTCTCCAGTGTTTGTACACGTTGTTCAGGGTGATGGCCTCATCTGCTTGCAGCTTTGACTTTATGCGCATCAGCTGATCCAAATGTTTACGGGTGAAAAAATATCACCCAGTTTCACGTTTTTTTTTTCTTTTGTTTGCACAAACTCAGACAGTCATTCCGTCTTAAAACAACTGCATTTATTTTTCACTTTGGCTTTGTGAGGGGATGTGTCAATTCCCGTTCGTTTTCCCATTGTTGTAAAGAGTTAAACAAGAGCAGCGTATCTCACGTGTCTTCTTCTGTTTACATTACTCACCATTTGGCGAGCGGCGGATAAGGATGTTGTTATTGTCAATCACGTCGATTCGGTGCATCAGTACGTATGTGAATCGCATCATTGGCTGGAGCACCTAGACGCCCCCTCACTCATTGAATCTTCTTTTACTTTCGGCTGCTCCCTTCAGGGGTCGCCACAGCAAATCATCCGCCTCCACCTCGCCCTGTCCTCCGCATCTTCTTTTCTGACTCCAACGACCTTCATGTCTTCCTTCACCACATCCATAAATCTCTTCTTTGGTCTTCCTCGAGGCCTTCTGCCTGGTAGTTCCAACCTCAGCATCCTACTGCCAATATACTCACTATCCCTCCTCTGTACATGTCCAAACCATCTCAATCTAGCCTCACTCATTGAATCACATTCCAAAATAGCACAGACTGAATAGTTATGTGTTTATTTTATTTTCACTTCAGGTGGGATTTCTATTTTTTGTGTGCAGCGCAAAATGTCTGTGCGCGGAGACGGTAACACCAGTGCACAATTGCGCACGCACGCAGCTTAGAGGGAACATAGCTGGAGACTACCTCTGGGTGCTAGGCAGGATACACCCTGGACAGTTCACCAGACCACTGAGGGCCCAACTCACATGCACAAGTACCTGGAGGAGTCATTTTCACACATTAATTGGCAACACAGAGTCCTGACCTCAATCCGAGTGCAACTTTTTTGGATGTGCTGGAGAAGACTTTTGGGCGTGGTTGAGTTTTCCTGTCATTCATTCAAGATGTGGGTGAAAAATGAACCCAACACTGGAAGGAAATCAATGTTACTTGGGTTTGTCAAAACAAAGTCGGGAATTTTAGATGTAATAGAGATTAGAACTGGCCCAACTAAATCCCAGAGTGCATCATTTATTATTTTTTATGTATTTTTTTTTTAGGAATGTCAAAATTACTTGTTAAAATGGACTGGGTTTTAATTCTTACTTAAAATTAGACAAACCTATTGGATCAGGGATGTTCAATCTTACCAAAAGGGGGTGGGGCTAGGGGCAGGTTTTCACTTTAACCAACCAAACAGTAACTACACCTTCCACCTGTTGCAATCACTGATCTTCTTCTTCTTCTTCTTCTTTTACTTTCGGCTGCTCCCTTCAGGGGTCGCCACAGCAAATCATCCGCCTCCATCTCACCCTGTCCTCTGCATCTTCTTTTCTGACTCCAACGACCTTCATGTCTTCCTTCACCACATCCATAAATCTTCTCTTTGGTCTTCCTCGAGGCCTTCTGCCTGGTAGTTCCAACCTCAGCATCCTACTGCCAATATACTCACTATCCCTCCTCTGTACATGTCCAAGTTCCAACATTCAAAGTCCCCACTCTCAGTCCTACACTCATGCCTTTCCTCTTCTCTCTCTGCCTACGGACACGCCTCCCACCTCTCCTTCTTCGACGTTTTCGACCAACAGTAGTCCAATTTCCATCAGCACCCTGTTGATTGACAGCACTGATGGCGGTCGTTGTTAACCCGGGCCTCGACCGATCCGGTATGGGGGTAATACTTCTGATTTGCATCATAAAAGTTTGGCATTGGTTTTACGTCAGATGCCCTTCCTGACACAACCCTCTGTATTTCTCCGGGCTTAGGACCGGCATGAGGGGGAGAGACACTGGTTAGTGCCCCCCCTCCCACCTCATGGGTGCATTGTTGCAATCACTGATATAATAGATAAATAAATAAATAAATAGACGAGAAGATAAAAATAAAAACTGCACTTTAGTGTTTCCATTTTAAAGCCGGATGGCAACCATCTGGGAAAGAACAATTTACTGTTGGAAGTTACACTCAATTAACATGAAAAGATTGGAAATAGAAATACTGTAATTACAAACAAAACGTACATTTCATCTTAAAAGCTTTTTTTGTTTTGGTTGGTTTTTTTGTTGTTGTTGTTGTTTTGTTAAATTTCCGCTAGGTAGAGATTTTTTTAAATATTTATTTTTATTAATTTCCTGAATTGCTTAATCCTAATTAGGAGGAAGGTTGGTGCCCATCTCAGCTGACTCTGGGCGAGGGTAGAGTCCACCCTGAACAATTCGCCAGGCCATCGCAGGGCAGAAACACGCTGATGGCTAAATGGCTCTTCTTGAGGAAAGTCAGCAATGGTTCTTTTACTTTGATAACCCAATGAGCTGCACTGGGAGGACAGCAGTGACAACCGTAGACAGTGGGGCTTGAACCCCACCACCATGGGATCAGTAATCCCAGTAATCCAGCACCTTACCATCGGGCTACCAATGTCCATTAATTACAAATATCAGTGAAATTATAAAGTCATATCAATATCAAGTTGTATGGTTAGCACGTCCGCCTCACAGCAAGAGGGTTCCGGGTTCGAGTCCCAGCTTGGGTGTTACTTTGTGGAGTTTGCACGGTCTCCTTGTGCTTGTGTGGGTTTCCTCCGGGTTCTCTGGTTTCCTCCCGCAGTCCAAAAACATGCACAGTAGGTTAATTGGCTGTTCCAAGTCTCCCTCGCCCAGAGTCGGCTGAGATGGGCACCCTGCTGTGACCCTAAATAAGATTAAGCGGTTCAGAATATAAATGAATGAATGAATTCCAGGTGTTCAGAATAGAAACCCTGATGTGCAAACAATAAGAGTTTAGATGGCTTTGAGCTCAGCAATTGAAACGGGTGGAGGTTGTGGCTACAGCACCCACACTGGTTCCTCGCGGATAAGATTGGACATCCCAGAGTTAGATCATGAGTCAATCCAAAGTACCAAAGAGCCCTTCTGTTTGTTCAGCCCATTTGATGGTTGGATTTAAGACTTAAAGGGAGATTTATATTCCAAAAAATTTATAAATGAAGCATTTCCAAAATTTTTACAAAAGTTTGTCATCATCTTCTCTTTCTTCTTCCATTTGGTCTGAGGTCTGATTGCTGAGGGCTGCAGCTTAAACAGTGAGGTCCAGACATCCCTCTCCCCAGCCACTTACTCAAACTTTCCCAGGGGGACACTGAAGACGTGTTCTGGGTTGACCCCGGGGTCTCTTCCTGGTTGGACATGTGAGAAACACCACACCAGGGAGGCTTTCAGGAGGCATTCTAACCCAATCCCAGAGCCACCTTACCTGACTCCTCTCACCACGGAGGAGCAGCGTTTCTACTCCGAGCTCCTCCCGGATGGCCGAGCTTTTGATCCGATGTCTGCGGAAGAGCCCTGCCACCCTTTAAGATCAGCAGCGATCAGAAATATAAGTTATGGCGTATGGTTTTCTCAACGCCGGAGCCGTGCCTGCATGATCTCGTTCTCTGCTGTTAACACAGACTCTTCACTCAGACACTTCTCCTCAGCACGTAAATGACCAGCAATGCTGCTTTAGTGGAAAGTCAATCAATACAAAGCAAAATGGCATCTATTGATTGATGTCAATAATTTTTAAAGCTATTCTCCTACGGCCTCGGTTCTCCTGACTTACAGACACCAGGAAACATTTGTCTTTGATCCATAATTCAGGAGATGTTAAGCTCACAATCACGACATTTTTCACCCGCGTTCTTTCCTTCTATCCATGAATATCGGGGCTGGGGTGGGGCTCTTGATCTCAAGACTCTGGTTTAATGCACAAAGCACCGATTGTAAATGACAATTCACCAAAACACGTCACAAGTAGAATTCTGATAAATCCAGAGGGGATCTGATAGAAGCCATAAAATGTAAAGGCACATGGTAAGAACATCCGGCCCACAGTAAGAAGGTCCTGACATCGAGTCCCAGGTTTGGCGAGGATGTTGCTGTATGGAGTATGATTGTTTTCCTCGTGCTTGTGTAGGTTTCCTCCAGGTATTCCGGTTTCCTCCCACAATCTAAAGACATGGGCTAATTGGCTGTTCCAAATTGCTTCAATGCCGATGTGAATGGTTGTGTGTGTGTGTGTGTGTGTGTGTGTGTGTGTGTGTGTGTGTGTGTGTGTGTGTGTGTGTGTGTGTGTGTGTGTTGGAACTGTGATGAACTGAACAGCTGTCCATCGTGTCCTCTGCCTTCACCCAGAGTCGGCTGAGATCAGCTCCAGCCTCTTCCAGGATACTGACAGGATAACGTGGTAGTCGTTCAAGGTGATGAAAGAACCCCATCACAGTACCATGTGATTCCACCATGTCCTCAAAAAATGGGTGGGTGCAGTAATAATACAGTAAGGAACTGATAAGAATGTGATCTGGTCTCCATGATTATTGAGAATGTGGTGCAATTTTAAATTTTGGAAATGTGAGCCCAGGCAGTGGTGGCCTGGTGGCCTGGTGGTAAAGGTGCTGGATCACTGCTCACAAGGTTGGGGGTTTAAGCCCCATGTCTCTCACTGTCCATGGTGAAAGGTTCATGTTAAAGAACCATTGCTGCCTTTCAACAAGTGTACGCTGCATAGCCATAAGCATGATTCTGCCCTGTGATGCACTGGCAAGCTGTTCAGGGTGTACTCTTCCCTCGCCCGAATTGGCTGAGATGGGCACCAGCCTTCCCGTAACCCTAATTAAGATTAAGCGGTTCATAAAACGAATGAATGAATGGAACTGCGAGCGTAATGCCATCTGATGGGTCACAGTGGGAACGTATGCAAGTGATCATAGCCATGATAAGAAATTATTGGACACAGGGTGGCAGGGTGACAGTGGTTAGCATGCCTGCCTCACAGCAAGAAGAACCTGGGTTCGAATCGCTAGATTTTAGATGTTTTTCCCTGTGCTCGCTTGGGTTTACTCTGGGTGCTCAGGTTTCATCCGACAGTTTAAAGGCATACATGTTAGGCTGATTGGTGGTTCCATAATACTGATAGGTGTGAATGTGAGTGTGAATGGTTGTTGTTTTGGCCCTGTGATGGTTGGGACAGCTGTTTAGGGTGCACCTCACCTTCACCCAGTGTCGACATGTCTTCTTCTTCTTCTTTTCCTTTCGGCTTTTCCATTCAGGGGTCGTCACAGCAAATCATCTGCCTCCATCTCACCCTATCCTTTGCATCTTCTTCTCTTACACCAACGACCTTCATGTCCTCCTTCACCACATCCATGAATCGTCTCTTTGGTCTTCCTCTAGACCAGGGGTGCTCAATCCTGCTCCTGGAGATCTACCTTCCAGATGACTTTATCTCCAACCCTAATGTGGCCCATGTGACATGTAAGATCCAGTCAGGTCTTGATGAGATGATTGGATGGTTAGGTGGGCGTGATTAGGGTTGGAGTGAATGTCTTCTGGGAGGTAGATCTCCAGGAGCAGGATTGAGCACCCCTGCTCTAGACCCTTTGCCTTGCAGGTCCAAACTCAGCATCCTACTACCAATATAGTCACTATCCCTCCTCTGTACATGTCCAAACCATCTCAATCTAGCCTCTCTGACTTTGTCTCCAAAACATCTTACATGGGTTGTCCCTCTGATGTCCTTATTCCTGATCCTATCCATCCTCGTTACTCCCAAAGAGAACCTCAACATTTTCATCTCTGCTACCTCCAGCTCTGCCTCCTGTCTTTTCCTCAGCGCCACTGTTTCTAAACCATACAACATCACTGGCCTCAACACCGTCTTGTACACTTTTCCTTTCAATCTTGCTGATACTCTCCTATCACACATCATACCGGACACTTTTCTCCAACCGTTCCAACCTGCCTGCACACGCTTCTTCACCTCTTTTCCACACTCTCCATTGCTCTGGATTGTTGAGCCTAAATACTTAAAATCCTCCACCTTCCTTATCTCTGCTCTCTGTAACCTCACCGGTGACATTAAGCGGTTTCGCCAAATGAGGGCGTGAGTGAGTGTTTGACGCCATGAGAACCTGGTATGGACGGGGTGAAAATGAACTGGAATGACACCCGTCATTTACTAAAATCCTGCTCTGGTCTAAACCTATCAAGGAATCTCAATTACAAACCAGCAGCTATCACTGGGTGGATCCTTGTGACCTTAATGATCTCCAGCATCGTATGTAAAGCATTCATGATGCTCCGTTAATTTCCGAGCACTTGACTTTCCCATCATTATCTCCATTATATTGAAGGCCATCTATACCATGAAAATCTGCACTTAAGAACTCGCCACTCAAAGCTTTTAGTACACGCATTACGCAACGTTGCACTGCACAAGCTACGGTACGAACAGTTGATACGCAGGTTTACATCAACAATTCTTCCCAGGTTCAGAGCTCCGTGTGCTGCCACAGAAAGCACCCCAAGATAAGCTGTGGTTCTGAAGCTCAGTTCCAAACTGAAGCCCAGAGTATCAGATTCATCATCACGCTAAGTGGTATGATTATACACTTCGATATCTAAAACACGGTGGCGTCGATTTTAGCACGTCTGCCTCACAGCAAGGAAATCCCGGGCTAGGACTTTTCTGTGTGAAGCTTGCGCGTTGTCTCTGTGCATTTTTGGGTTTCCTCTACATACGCTGGTTTCCTCCATCAGTCCAAAGACAGGCACATTAGGCTCACGGGCTGTTCTAAATCGCTGTTCGGTGAGAGTGTGAGCATGAGGGTGGATGGTTGTATGTGTTGCGGTGTTGGTGTTTGAGGTGTACCCCACCTTCACCCAGTGTTGGCTGAGATAGACTGCAGCCGAATCGTGACCGGGGTGGGATAATACATTCTGCAAATGAGTGAGATGACAGTAATAGGTTTGTATATCTAAATAACACGAAAACATGGAGGCAGTGGCGGCCTAGTGGTAAAGGTGCTGGATCACTGACCCTAAGGTTGGGGGTTTAAGTCCCACTCTCAGCAGGTTGTCACTGTCCTCCCAGTGCACTAACTGGGCGGCATTGTCTCTCACTGTTTATGATGTGTGGCTGTAAAAGAACCATTGCTGACTTTCGACAAGAGTAGCTGCAAAGCTCCAAACTTTGTGTGATGGTATCGGCCCTTACAGCCTTCGGAGGACTACAACCGACGGCGGCACATTTTTATCCGGATTTTCATCTCCTTTTGCGTACACAGCCTCTAACGTGGCACCGACTCTGTACCTTTTTTGTTTGTTTTTTAGGCTGTGATGTGTATTAAAACCCATCTATTATGGCAGCAAGACCCTCCAACTCCAACACTGGGTGAAGGCAGGGTACACCAGGGTACAACAGCCCGCCAGAACATCAGTGTACCAAAGCACACACAACCGCTCACAGTCACACCTAGGGGCAATTTGGACTGCCAGTTCGTCTCATGGGTATGTTTTTGAACTGTTCATTCAGTTCATTTTCTGTAACCGCTTCATCCTAATTAGGGTCGCAGGGAGGCTGGTGCCCATCCCAGCCAACTCAGGGCGAGGGCAGAGTACACCCTGGACAGCTCGCCAGGCCATCGCAGGGCGGAAACACGCTGACGGCTTTGCAGCCTACTCTTGTCGAAAGTCAGCAATGGTTCTTTTACATGCCTCACACCATAGACAGTGAGAGACATGGCCGGCCTTTGATAACCCAGTTAGCTGCACTAGGGGAGGACACTGACAACCTTGTGGAGAATGGGACTCGAACCCCCAACCTTTGGATCAGCGATCCGGCGCCTTATACCACTAGACCACCACTGCCCCTTTTTTTTGAACTGTAAGAGGAAAGAAGAGGAGTACCCAGAGGAAACCCACACAAGCACAGGAACAACACGTAATCTCCAAACAGAAACGTCCTCGTGGAGCCCAGGAATCGAACCCAGGAACTTCTTGCTGAGCCGACTACAGTTCTTTCCAACCTTTATAAACCAGACAAGCTTTCTATTTTGGGTCAGTGGTGCCCTGGTGTTGGATTAGTGATCCCTAGGGGGATAATGGATCAGCGTTCACGTCGCATCCCTCGTCAGTACCCATCTGGGGAAACTAATGATCCAAACCAGCCGACTGAATTCTAAAATGAATCCCAGTCCTCAGCCAAACAACAACAATAACAACAAAAATGGACGCCACGACTTTCAAGACGTCGGCCCCACTATGCGACTCCTCCAAATCAATGTGGAGGGCCTATCAGCTGCCAAGCGAGAAATACTTTCTGAAATATGCCCTACCAACAACATAGATGTGATCTGCATCCAGGAAACACATGTTGCTGCTGATGCACCTGCATGCCGCCTCAAGGTAAATGGATATGATCTTATTTCCTTGTATGGCCATAACAAGCATGGACGGGCAACATACGTACGCTCAGACATGGCAGATGTTGAAATGGTAGAATCAGCAGAATACTATGACACAATCCGTATTGGAAGCTACACCGTCACAAATGTGTACAAACCTCCGCCTGCCCAATGGTCTGATGCACCACTTCCAAACTATCAACACCCAGCTATTTATTTGGGGGACTTTAATAGCCACCATACCATCTGGGGATATGATAGAGAAGATGAGAATGGTGACTGGCTGATAGAATGGGCTTCATCAAACAATCTCCACCTAGTCTTAGACCTGAAGCAGCGCCGGTCTTTCCTCTCAGCACGATGGAACCAAGGATACTCCCCAGACTTATGCTGGGTTACAACCTCAGAAGGCCATCCTCTCCAAGCTACACCTCAGGTGCTAGACGATTTCCCAAAAAGTCAGCACAGACCCATTGTGATACACATTGGACTCCGGATACCACTCACCAAATCTGTTGAGAAACCGAGATGGAACTTTAGGAAGGCTGACTGGGAAATGTATACTGAAAAACTGAAAAGAGCATTGTCTGTATACCCAAAACTGGCATCCCCATTGAGAAATGCTTTGAAAGATTCCGCTTTGCAATCTACAAAGCTGCAGGAAGTACCATCCCAAGGGTGTACAGACCAACATACACCCCATGCCTAAACGAAGAATGCCAACAACTCTTGACAGAGTACCAGGAGTCTGGAAGCACTGACATTGCCGAGCACCTGATAAGTGCACTAGATAACGCACGTCGGGCAAGATGGGAAGAGCTTACTGAAAAACAGAACTTTACCCACTCAAGCCGCAAAGCCTGGAAGCTTCTTAGACACCTCGGAACAGGACAGCAACCACCAAAATTGTCACGCCCAAGTGTGAAACTGAATGCTGTTGCTAACCACTTAGTGAAGCTTGGGAAAACTCCCATTGAAAAGACCCAAAAGAAAAAAGTTGTGAAAGAGCTTCGAGACTTTAGAAGGTCTGCCCATACAAATACAACCCAAGCTGAAACAGTTGTAAGTGCAGAGGTCACTACTGCTCTGAAGTCACTGAAATCTGGGAAGGCAGCAGGATATGATGGAATCTTTCCAGAATTCCTTTGTCACCTTGGACCACGTGCACAAACCTGGTTAGCAGCCTTCATGTCCCGTATTATACGTGAAAGACAACTGCCAAAGCTATGGAGAGAAGCAAAGGTTATCGCTATCCTGAAACCCGGAAGGACCCAAAACTAGCATCTAGCTACCGACCCATATCCTTACTCTCAGTCTGCTATAAACTACTGGAACGCATTATCCTACACCGAATTAAGGATGATGTAGAAGCTGTACTCAACATTGACCAAGCCGGCTTTAGACCAGGTAGAAGCACCCAAGATCAGGTGCTAGCACTCACCACCTTTATAGAGAATGGATTTCAGGAGAATAAAAAGACTGGTGCAGTTTTCCTAGACTTGACAGCTGCATATGATACAGTGTGGCACTCAGGTCTTCTACTGAAACTATCAAAAATCCTTCCTTACTGGGTAGTAAACACAGTTGAGCTATTGCTACAGCACAGACGGTTCCGTGTTCATCTTGGTGGATACAGCAGTGCATGGCGAACACAGAAGAATGGACTACCCCAAGGTTCTGTCCTGGCACCAACTCTATTTGCACTGTACACCAATGACCTACCCATCACACACTCTCGTAAGTTTGTATATGCAGACGACATATGCTTTGCTCTCCAAGCAAAAACATTTGATGAATTGAATGAGAGATTAACTGAGGACATGAGGGATATGAGCACCTACTGTAAACAGTGGCGGCTTCAACCTAGTGTGAAGAAGACCGTTTCTAGTGTTTTCCAACTACACAACGCTAGAAGTAAACAAGAGCTGGATATAACACTCAACAACAGCCGCCTGTCTCATGATGCAAAACCAGTGTACCTTGGAGTCACCTTGGACAGGACTTTGACATACAAAGCCCACCTGCAAAAAGTAGCCAAGAAAGTTCAAACAAGAAACAACCTTGTGCAGATGTTGGCTGGTACTACATGGGGAGCCAGTGCAAGGACACTACGTTCAGCAACATTAGCACTGTCATACTCTGTAGCGGAATACTGTGCTGCTGTCTGGAGGAACTCAGTTCACTGCAAACTAGTTGACACCAGATTGAACTGTGCTATGCGGACCATATCAGGTACACTAAAATCAACACATACAGACTGGCTGCCAGTTATGTGTAATCTTGCCCCGCCAGATATCCGCAGGGAAGCTGTCACTGCAAAGTTACTGGACTCTACACTCCAGATCCCAGGCCTTCCCCTGCTGAATGATATTGAGCACCACCCACGATACCGACTGACTTCAAGAAAACCCATCTGGTCTAACCTGCCCACAACAAACTACTCCATGGTAGAAAACTGGCAATCCAGATGGAATAAGGGAACAGCACCAAACAGGGACATCGTGAATGATCCAACAACTGCACTAAATGGTATGGATATTCGTCGAGACCTGTGGTGTAAATTGAATCGTTTTCGCTGCGGTACTGGCCCGTGCCGATACATGTTGGAAAAATGGGGATACATTGATTCACCAAATTGTGATTGTGGAGCTATCCAAACTATGCAGCACATACTACAAGAGTGCCCTGAAACACAACTGACAGGAGGCCTCTATGAACTACATGAGGCCACGGATGTCGCGGTTGAATGGCTGAGAAACAACAGCATACGATAGAAGAAGAAGAAGTGATCCCTAGGTTGAGGGTTCAAGCCCCATTATTGACAGGTTGTCATTGCCGTCCCCCCAGTGCAGCTAACTGGGTTATCAAATGCCGGCCATGTCTCTCACTGTCTATGGTGAGAGGTTCATGTAAAAGAACCATTGCTGACCTTCATCAAGAGGAGCTGCATAGCCGTCAGCATGTTTCTGACCTACGATGGCCTGGCGAACTGTCCAGGGTGGACTCTACCCTCGCCCTAATCAGATGAAATGGGCACAAGCCTTCCCGTGACTCGAATTAGGGTAAAGTGGTTCAGAAAATTAATGGACTTTATATTTGTTACAGACATCAAGCCAAAGAGTTTGGCGTAATGCAGCCCCGCAACCTCACTGTGAGTGAAGTATAATTTTCCCCTTTCATACTTTAATAAACAGACCTGCTCATTACAGTTCAGTTCCGGCTGAGCTCTGATCATTGGATTCCATTTTATGTTTGAGGATGTAAATCATTCTCATTATATTGTATTACAGGAGAAGTTTGGAAAGAGCTTGTGATGGGTTGCATTTAAAGGCAGTTGGGCGGCATCTAATTTAATCACATGGCAATCTCAACTCCGGGCACACTGCTGACTCGGCAAACAGTGAAGTAATGATCCTACGCTATTATACTAATAAGAACAATTTAATTATACAAAGGTTACCCCATAAACCCAATATGTTTTGTACCAGGACTGTAGAAAAATTACTACACAGTACAAAATAATGTACATTTCATACAAATGGTGGAGGTGGTGGAACGGTGGTAAGGTGCCGGATTACCCTTCCCAAAGTTGGGGGTACAAACTCCACTGTCAACAGGTTGTCACTGCTGTCCCCCAGTGCAGCTAACTGGGTTATCGAAGGCCGGCCATGTCTCTCACTGTCTATGGTGTGAGGTTGGTGTAAAAGAACCATTGCTGACTTTCGTAAAGAGGAGCTGCATAGCCGTCAGCGTGTTTCTGCCCTGTGATGGCCTGTAGAGCTGTCCAGGGTGTACTTTGCCCTCGTCCAGAGTCGGCTGGGATGGATGCCAGCCTCCCCGCTTCCCTAATTAGGATTAAGCGTTTCAGAAAATGAATGAATGGAATGAATGCACGGGAACTACAATCTGATTGGTCCGCTATCTTGAAAATTAAGAAATCCAAATTAATCTTGGTTTAATTGTTCTTTCTTCTGTTGTGTATGTTTTTCCTTGTGTTTCATAGTTTATCCAAAATCTTTACGAAGGACTTGTAGCTTCTACTAAACTCTGAGCAGGCTTAGCACTTAGCTTGACTTGAATCACTAAGCATACTTGCCTCTGACATGGCTAAAATATGCAAATTTATACACACATACTCTATACCAGGGGTCACAGGTCACAGGTAGGCTGCAAAGTCGTCAGCGTGTTTCTGTCCCTTGCTAAAAAGGGTTGTGACAGGAAGGGCATCCGACGTAAAAACCTCTGCCAAATCAAACATGCGAATCAGATTATTCGCTGTGGCGACTCCCGAGTAAAAGGGAAAAAGCCGAAAGGAAGACAGACAGACAGACATACTCTATACCAGGGGTCACCAACATGGTGCCCGCAGGCAACAGGTCACCCACAAGGACAACAGGAGTCGTCCGTGAGCCTGTTCAGGGGTCGGGAACCTATGGCTCGAGAGCCAGACGTGGCTCTTTTGATGACTACATCTGGCTCTCAGATAAATCAGGTGGCCTTTCTTAACAGAATATCTAATACATAATTTCGCTGTCCTTTAAATAAAAATACAGAAAAAAATACATTAAATAAAACAAACACATAAATAAATCTCATGCATCTCAATCTATACATCTATTTTCAATGCCACTTGTCACTGTGGCGCGCAGCGGAGAGCCAGTCCTTTCTATACTCCAGTGTGTGGGCGAGGCCGATACCTTGAAACTCTAATTTTATTGGATTATATGCAACAGCCTGCGCAAGTTGTTTTTGGGTAAAGAGGTAAATTTTCCTCGTTTTGATCAGCTCATGTGCAAGAAGCCAAGCAGAGCTGGCAAACAAAACGCAAATGGATAGAATGAAAAAACTTCAACCCGCAGACCAGCTGATTGCCTTGGGACGCGCTTCCTGTCACATAAACACTGCAGCGTGTGAGTCCTGTTGTATTGACCATACTCCACATGCGCACGCGAGCAGTTCTTCTCACCTGAAAAGCATCAAGACCAACCTGCAGTCACGTTTAACAGATGGAAGCCTAAACGCCTACATGAAGCTGAACCTCAACACGTATCAACCAGACTACAAAGGCATCAGCAACACCATGCAGCACCAGAAGTCGTATTAATAATAAGAAGTGGTTTTCTAATTATTTAATAACTTTGTTATAATAATGTTGTTTAAAATAAATTCAGAGTCGTTATTATACTCTACAATTGTAGGTCTCAGCATTAAAAAATATAATTTTGGCTCTCAGAGGATTACATTTTAGGTTTTGTTTTTTTTTTTGGCTCTCAGTCAAAAAGATTCCTGACCCCTGACAGAGATGAATATCATTAATTATTAATAATAACAACATATAATTAAAGGTAAATTGAGCAATTTTGTTAGGTCACAAGTATGTATCAACCTGGCAGCCCTTCGCATTAATTGGTACCCAAGAAGTAGCTCTCAGTTTCAAACAGGTTGGTGACCCCTGCTCTATACTATACTATCATTCATTCATTCTCTGTAACGCTTAATCCTAGTTAGGGTTGTGAGGGAGCTTGCGCCCATACCAGGGGACTCCAGGTGAGAGTACAGTACACCCTGGACAGTGGGTGTGATACAGGGTCTGCCCTCAGCCAGAGTCGGCTGAGATGGGTACCAGCTCCCGCACAACCCTAATCAGGATTAAGTGGTTCAGAAAATGAATGAATGAATAAATAGTACAAATTACATTGTTTTGAATTTAGAGCTGTACTACAACTACTAATACTACTACTACTACTACTACTACTACTACTACTACTACTAATAATAATAATAATAATAATAATAATAATAATAACACTACTACTACTACTACTACTACTACTACTACTACTACTAATAATAATAATAATAATAATAATAATAATAACACTACTAATACTACTACTACTACTAATAATAATAATAATAATAATAACAATACTAATAATAATAATAACACTACTACTACTACTACTACTACTACTACTACTAATAATAATAATAATAATAATAATAATAATAACACCACTACTACTACTACTACTACTACTACTAATAATAATAATAATAATAAAAATAATAATAATAATAATAATAATAACACTACTACTACTACTACTACTACTACTAATAATAATAATAATAATAATAATAATAATAATAACACTACTACTACTAATAATAATAATAATAATAATAATAATAATAATAATAATAATAATAATAACACCACTACTACTACTACTACTACTACTAATAATAATAATAATAATAATAATAATGATAATAATAATAATACTAATAACACTACTACTACTACTACTACTACTACTAATAATAATAATAATAATAATAATAATGATAATAATAATAATAATAATAATAATAATAATAATAATAACACTACTACTACTACTACTACTACTACTAATAATAATAATAATAATAATAATAATAATAATAACACTACTACTACTACTACTAATAATAATAATTTAGAGAATTTAGAGCTGTACTACAACTACTAATACTACTACTACTACTACTACTACTACTAATAATAATAATAATAATAATAATAATAATAATAATAATAACACTACTACTACTACTACTACTACTACTACTACTACTAATAATAATAATAATAATAATAATAATAATAATAATAATAATACTATACTACTACTACTACTACTACTACTACTACTAATAATAATAATAATAATAATAATAATAATATAATAATAATAATAATAATAATAATAATAATAATAATATAATAATAATAATAATAATAATAATAACACTACTACTACTACTACTACTACTACTAATAATAATAATAATAATAATAATAATGATAATAATAATAATAATAATAATAATAATAATAATAATAATAATAATAATAATAACACTACTACTACTACTACTACTACTACTACTACTAATAATAATAATAATAATGATAAAAATAATAATAATAATAATAATAATAATAATAATAATAATATAATACTACTACTAATAATAATAATAATAATGATAATAATAATAATAATAATAATAATAATAATAACACTACTACTACTACTACTACTACTACTACTACTACTACTAATAATAATAATAATAATAATAATAATAATAATGATTAATAATAATAATAATAATAATAATAATAATAATAATATAATACTACTAATAATAATAATAATAATGATAATAATAATAATAATAATAATAATAATAATATAATACTACTACTAATAATAATAATAATGATAATAATAATAATAATAATAATAATAATAACACTACTACTACTACTACTACTAATAATAATAATAATAATAATAATAATAATAATAATAATAATAATAATAATAATAATAATAAGAGGCAGCACACTTGTGTAGGATGATGAGCCGCGATGGTTTGGGTGTAAAAAGCCCACGGACTTTACCTTTTTACCTTTTACCTTACACTTGTGTAGTGTTTAGAATATTTGCTTCACATTGGGAAGGTCCTACGTTCTATTCCCAGCCTTGAGGCGTTTCTATGTGGAGTTTGCAAGTTCTCCCTGTGCTTCTATGGGTTTTATCCATAATGAATGAATAATAATGTTAATAATAGATTTTATTTATAGCCACCTGTCCCCCAGTGCACTAACTGGGTTATCAAAGGCCGGCCATGTCTCTCACTGTCTATGGTGTGAGGTTCATGTAAAATGACCGTTGCTGACATTCGCCAAGAGTAGCTGCAAAGCCGTCAGCAGGTTTCTGCCCTGTGGTAGCCTGGTGAACTGTCCAGGGTGGACTCTGCCCTCTCCCAGAGTCAGCTGGGATGGGCGCCAGCCTTCCTGCGACCCTAATTAGGATCAAGCGGTTAGAGAAAATAAACAATGATAGCCACCTTTCATAGCGGGGACACTGTACATACAGGAAGATGACAAAGATATGAGTCCTCTAATGTTGACATTAATGGACTGAATGAGACGAGGTAATAAATACCAGGTGAGCACACCAGGGTGAAAAAATAATAATATTTCAAAAGAATATTGGGCCAGCATGAGTATTCTGGCAAGATTTTTGGATGATGTAACATATCTCAGGGTGTTTTTGAAAAAAAAAGTTTCATACTGTATGTGGGCTATACAGTAGCATAGTGGTTGGTACAGAAGGTTCTGGGTTCGATTCTCAAATTTGGGGCATTTCTGTGTGGAATTTGCATGATCTTCCTGTGCTCGTATGGGTTACATCCGGGAACTCTGGTTTCCTCCTACGGTCCAAACTCGTGCAATTGAAGGCTGTTGAATGTTCCAAATAGTCTCTAGGTGAGAAGGTGAATGGTTTTGTGTGTGTGTGTGTGTGTGTGTGTGTGTGTGTGTGTGTGTGTGTGTGTGTGTGTGTGTGTGTGTGTGTGTATATTGGCCCTGCGATAGACCATCAAGGTGTTAGTACTTTTGCAATTAGTTGGCGCTTCAGTGACAGCAGTGAGCGCCTCATGTCCTCTTTATTCGTCAGTGCCTATAACGGAACGTGTACTCTGAGTAAAATAGAAGGGTCTCTCCTTATTATTATATAGAACATATATTGTTCTCTGGATAATGCTGGGCCACTAGGTTTATGCTAATGTGAACAACTTCTTTGCATCAACTTGATTTTGAAATTATTAATCATCATCATCATCATCATCATCATCATCATAATTATCATCATAATAATAATACAGTAATATTGATGATAATAATAATAAATTAGGGTCCGTAGGATGTCGGTGCTGATCTCAGCCAGCTTTGAGAGGTGAGGGCCGAGGACACCCTGGACCGTGTAATAAATTAAAGAAACTCAAATCAGTGTGCCTTAGCCAGTAGCAATGATGCACGACTAACACTTTCCTATGGGGCATGGCCATTAGCCTTTCCTGTATATGATGGGTAGGGGCAAGAGTGCTTAAGCTGACTCTAATTCACTATAGGGATGATTATAAAATGCACCACCCATTAGGCCGCCATACTGGCAACCGTACGTTGACTTTCACTTTAGTCGCTCTGTGAACCGGCAGTATTTAACAGCCTATATATATATATATATATATGCATGTCATATATGATGCATAACTGATCAGTACAAGTTCTTCTCCATGAACACGGACTACACCAAACTTAAGAAGAATCATCCAGATTTCTAAATCCGATATATATTTATATATATACCGCTAAGACCCCTGGGCAAGGACTTAACCGCAAGTGTGTCTCCGTTCACCCAGCAGTATAAATGGGTACCAGTAAAAATATACTGGGAAGGTAACCTGTGATGGAGCATCCAGGAGGAGTTGTACTCCTGGTCGCTTCACGTTATGGAAACCAGGGATAAGCACCGGCCTGATGAGCCACTATGGCTTGAGTGTAAAAAGCCGATTATATATATATATATATATTTACAGTATATACACACGCCTTATCCACACTCTGTAGGCTGCACATGGGCCTGTAGAAGTTTTTTTTTTTTTTTTCTGGTGAGTACAGTATTTGATGTAGACCTACCCCTTCATAACGGTTCTGTAGTGCCATAACGGCTCACACTGGTCTGGTGATTTTGACCTGCAATTCGCAGAAATTGCAGTGTGTAATTCCTGTCGATTCGAAATGAGCAATTTTGAATTAGAATATTTAATTTAATTAATTTAATCAGAAAAAATAAATTAGCAATATTGTGGTGATACATGAAGCATTTTTTAATTTTGTCGACATAGGGTCAACTACAGAACTTGAAGACTATGTTGGCCGATACCTATATGCAGGCTGGACTTAGTGCTGTAATGGGAAAAAAATAAGTGGGTATATATATATATATATATATATATATATATATATATATATATATATATATATATATATATATATATATATATATATATATATGTATGTATGTATACCGTACAGTGTTATGTATACATAGAGAGAGAGGGGGGGGGGTACAGTAGGAGTTGACATACTGTACATCCTTGGTTCTATTGCCATCTTCTGGTGAAATGCCTCTATTGCAATATAAAATTACAATGATTTGTCTTGCAGGTTTTGATAAAACTTAATGAGGCCTTTTGAATCTGTTTACTAAGATTCACATTATCAGCTGAACCACTTGCTCCTCTTAAAGAAGGCTGGAGCCTATCTCAACCAACACTGGGTGAAAGGCAGGGGACATCCTTAGAAGTTTGCGCGACAACACACACAACCATTCACACTCAGGATCACAACAAGGGACGCTCTGGAGCAGCCAACTAAGGTCATGCCCATGTCTTTGGATTCATTCCTTCATTCATTCCTTCATTCATTCATTCGTTCAATCATCATTGTGGTTCAAGCCCCACTCTCAACGGGTTGTCACTATCCTCCCAGTGAGCCTAAATGGGTCATCAAAGGCTGACCATGTCTCTCAGTGTCTATGGTGAAAGGTTCATGTAAAATAACCATTGCTCACTTTCGACAAGAGTAGTTGCATAGCCGTCAGCTTGTTTCTGCCCCGTGATGGCCTGGCGAGCTGTCCAGGGTGTAATCTGGCCCGGAGTTGGCTGGGATGGGCACCAGCCTCCCTGCGACCGTAATTAGGATTAAGTGGTTACAGAAAACGAACAATGAGTAAATCCTATGAGACTCGTTGGGTGGCTTGAGCCTATCTCAGCCGACACTCGCCAGATCATAACAGGACAAACACATACACACTTACACTTAAGGGCAATCCGGAAACAGTCCATCAGTCCAAGATAGATATCTTTGGACAATCTTCTTCTTCTTCTTTTACTTTCGGCTGCTCCCTTCAGGGGTCGCCACAGCAAATCATCCGCCTCCACCTCACCCTGTCCTCAGCATCTTCTTTTCTGACTCCAACGACCTTCATGTCTTCCTTCACCACATCCATAAATCTCTTCTTCGGTCTTCCTCGAGGCCTTCTGCCTGGTAGTTCCAACCTCAGCATCCTACTGCCAATATACTCACTATCCCTCCTCTGTACATGTCCAAACCATCTCAATCTAGCCTCTCTGACTTTGTCTCCAAAACATCTTACGTGGGCTGTCCCTCTGATATACTCATTTCTGATCCTATCGATCCTCGTTACTCCCAGGGAGAACCTCAACATTTTCATCTCCGCTACCTCCAGCTCTGCCTCCTGCCTTTTCCTCAGCGCCACTGTTTCTAAGCCATACAACATCGCTGGCCTCACCACCATCTTGTACACTTTTCCCTTCATTCTTGCTGACACTCTCCTATCGCACATCACACCGGATACTTTTCTCCAACCATTCCAGCCTGCCTGCACACGCTTCTTCACCTCTTTTCCACACTCTCCATTGCTCTGGATTGTTGAGCCTAAGTACTTAAAATCCTCCACCTTCGTTATCTCTGCTCCCTGTAACATCACCGTTCCTCCTGGGTCCTTCTCATTCACACACATGTATTCTGATTTTCTGAGGCTAACCTGGACAATGTAAGGAAAAAAAATACATCAGAATTTAGTAATTCCAGCAAGTGGGCTGCGAAGTGTGAGTTCATCTCACAGCAAGAAGGTCATGGGTTCGATTCCCTTTGTGTTTTGGAGTTTGCATGTTCTCCACATGCCCAGTAGGTAAACTGGCCGTTCCAAATTGCCACTCGGTGTGAGTGTGGACCCTGCGATGACCTGTTGAGCTGTCCAGGGTGTACACCCGGCCTCACCCAGAGATGGGCGCCAGCCTCCACGTGACCCTAATCAGGATGAAGCGGTTCAGAACCCGAATGAATGGATAATTGTCGCAGCTTCGGTTTCACTCGGCTTGAACTTCGGCTCCACTCGGCGGCGCAGTGCATTATGGGTGTTCAGGTCCAGAAGGGGAGTGTGTACTGTACTGTACTGATCCACGGTGGTGTCGGGGCCGGTTTCAGACCACATCATGTTACTTTGGTTGTTATTTGTGTTGGAACAGCTTCCAGAAATAAGAAGTGTCGGGGAAGTACCCAGCTCGTGCTACAGACCTGTCAAGTTCAACAGACCTGCGTTTGTAAGGTAAATATTTCTGGAGAAGAATGTCGCAATCTTAGTTAATTTAAATAAAACAAAATAAAAGTCCCAGGAGAACTGGCTGCAGTAATCATTGATATGATGATGTTTATTTATCTCATTTATTTATATTTGCAAAACAGGAAACAACTGGTGTTTATATCTCACTCACTCACTCATTCATTTACTGAACCAATACTTTTAGGATCATAGGAAGGCAGGAGCCTATCTCAGCCGACATTGCATGAAGGTGGGGTACACCCTAAACAGCTGGCCAGACTATCTCAGGGCAGCATGCACATCAACTGCAATTTATCCTAACATGCAATGTGTCTGGAAACCCACACATCCACGGGCAAGACATCCAAACTCTGGGACTGGAGCCCAGGACCTTCTCGCTGTGAGGCAGACGTGCTAACTGATCCAACACTATGCTGCCCATGTTTATATGTCTTTTCATATTATTTAAAACAGGACTTGTCGTTGTGATTCATTCTTTCATTTCTGAAGCGCTTAACCCTAATTAGGGTCGCGGGAAGGCTGGTGCCCATCCCAGCCATCTCTGGGCGAGGTCAGAGTACACCCTGGACAGCTCGCCAGGCCATCACGGGGCAGAAACGTGCTGATGGCTATGCAGCTCCTCTTGTCAAAAGTCAACAATGGTTCTTTTACATGAAGCTCACTCCATAGACAGTGAGAGACATGGCCGGCCTTTGATAACCCAGTTAGGCTCACTGGGGGGGGTGGGAGTGACAACCAGGTGACGGTGGGGTTTGAACCCCCAATCTTAGGATCAGGATCAGTGATCCAGCACCTTTACCACCAGGCCACCACTGTGCCATCTTTGTGATTTAAAAAAAAAATTATATATATATATATATGGTCATATTTCAGCACCCCACATCAAGGAGGTCCTGGGTTCGGATTCCCTGAGTTCTCCATGTGCTTGCTGAGATCCCGAAACACATTTTTGATGGACAGCAGGTCATTCTTGGGATGTGAAGTTTTTTTATCATAATTATTATAATTATTATTTTTATTTATTTAAAGATGACACTTTCCATGGGGTATGCCAGTTTCCTCCAAATGTCCAAACACATGCACATTAGGCTAAATCTGTTCTAGATTGTCCCGAGTGTGTTTGAAGGTTTGAGTGTCTCTCTGCTGACATTGCAAAGGCTTGAAACATCCGAGACAGATAACCAGACCATCATGCGGCCAACACACACACACACACACACACACACACACACACACACACACACAAAATCCAAAAAATCCATTTAATCTCATGTTGGAATTAACAGCCAATTAACCCAATGTGCATATCTTTGGACTGTGGGAGAGAAGTGGACCACCCACAGGAAGCCCACTCAGTCAGGGGCAGTACTATACATGCAAAATTTGGTACCTCTTGTTATTGTAAAATGATTAACATATTTTCCTGTAAGAGTACTCATCTTGTTTATTTATTTATTTATTTACGTTAACCATGATCGTTATTTATTGCTATAATGAATAAATCATGGCTGCAGCTAATTTAAAATGGATCTTTTTTTTTTCATGTTTGTTTTTTTAGAACGTATCCCAGACCTCATGAGTTTTTGAACAGCACCGAGCTCCCCGCTTCCTGGGACTGGCGTAACATTCATGGGATAAACTATGTGAGTGTGACGCGCAATCAGCATATTCCTCAGTACTGTGGATCCTGCTGGGCCATGGGCTCCACCAGCGCTCTGGCAGGTATCCAACTCGATCCATAGTATATACAGTAATGTATAATTTACGCAGGCTGAATCCCAAATGATCATCTAGTGGATATACCGTGCATCTCCTAACCCTTTCCTGTTTAGTGTAGGTAGCTCTCACATAGATAATTAACATGGGCTGAAACGCTGCTGAATCCCTGTAGGGCGTGAAGAGCTGTAGAGAATCCATTATGCATTATGCAATGTGTGTGTGTGTGTGTGTGTGTGTGTGTGTGTGTGTGTGTGTGTGTGTGTGTGTGTGTGTGTGTGGAGAAGGAATGAAGTACATCATGTAGCGTACACTGACCTTTTGGTATTATGGGAAAAAAATCCCTGTCCTTGGTGCTTGTGTAATGAAACGTATACCACACATATGATGTTGATGTCTAGCCTGAGTTTTAGGATATACACTACACAGAAACATCAATAAAAGTAAACCAAAAAGAGAGATGTATATTGTGTAAATTTACATATTTAACTATGACAGAGGCAGATCAGGTGAATTTCTGCATTTCAAACAGCATCTCACCCGACTCTGGACGAGGGCAGAGTACACCCTGAACTACTCAAAAGACCATTGCGGGGCAGGAACACGCTGATAGTTATGTTGTCTACTCTTTACGAAAGTCAACAATGGATTCTTTACATGCCCCTCACCACAGACAGTGAGAGACACGCCCTTTGATAACCCAGACCTTGGGTCAGTAATCCACTGACTACCACCGGGCCACCACTGCTCAGCTTTCAGTCAACTACACTAAAATTGAAGTGGGTTGATATAGACCATGCACAAGAAAATCAAACTAAAACAAGATTTTTGTGACTTTTTTTTAGTTTGAACTTTATCCACTCGGAATAATGTTTTTAAATTCTAAGATAACAGACAAGTCATATGACTTGGTTGTCATGTATTCTACACTAATGTCCGTCATCATTACAATTATGGCAGTTTATAGTAAGGTTTCACTTGGGAGGTCAAAGGTCATGGGCATTCAGTGTGTTCCTGACATTCATGTGAACTCCCTTTATTTGGGGAGGCAGGGTAGCATAGTGGTTAGAGTGTCTGCCTCAAAGCAAGAAGGTTCTGGGGTCGAGTCCTACGTTCGGTTGTTTCTGGGTGGAGTTCTCATGTTCTTGGCGTGCTTGGTTTCTTCCAGGTACTCAAGTTTCTTCCCACAGTCCAAAGACATTAGGCTAATTGGCTTTTCTGTGATGAACCCAGGTGAACGTGTGAATGGTTTTGTGGTGAGTTGTTCAGGGTGTGCCTTCACCTGTTGTTGGCTGAGATAGGCTCTTGTCTCCTCACACTTTTAGTAGGGTTAAGTGGTTTAGCTTGGGTGAGTGAATGACTGACTGTGCCTGTCAAAGATTCTATTTTCATACCAAAAGGATGTTCATTTTGTACCTTTTGAACTCTTTGTATTAAGATACTGTGAAATTGTATGTGTGTGTGTGTGTGTGTGTGTGTGTGTGTGTGTGTGTGTGTGTGTGTGTGAGAGAGAGAGAAAGAGAGAGAGAGAGAGAGAGAGAGAGATGAAGCATTCAGCAAAAACATTCTTGTTGTTTTTCCTTTTAAGATCGCATAAACATCAAAAGAAAAGGGGCGTGGCCATCAGCGTATCTGTCTGTCCAGAACGTGATTGACTGTGGAGACGCAGGGTCTTGTTATGGAGGCGATCACCTCGCGGTGTACGCTTATGCACATGACAAGGGCATTCCTGATGAAACCTGCAACAATTACCAGGCCAGAAATCAAAGTAAGGATACTGTATAATTTTAAAACACACCTCATTTTATTACTTGATCCTGATAGGCTATTTATGGTATTCAGTGGGATGTTGTTTCTTCATATCTATTTTCAAAAGTAATAAAATAATATTTAAATGAAAAAAAATATTAAATAAAAATTAATAAAAGCATTAAATCAGTATTTTGTATCCACGTTGTTGGCATCCTTCTGTCTCGAGAGATAATGGGGTTCACGCCATGGATCAGTTCATGGTACTCCGGGTGAGGGCAGAGCACACCCTGGACAACTCACCAGGCCATCGCAGGGCAGAAACATAGCTGACGGCTATGCAGCTCCTCTTGTGGAAAGTCAGCAATGGTTCTTTTACATGAACCTCTCACCATAGACAGTGAGAGACATGGCCGGCCTTTGATAACCCAGGTAGTGCACTGAGGGAACAGTGACAACCCATGGAGAGTGGGACTCGAATCCCCACCCCCCACCCCCCAACCTTAGGATCAGTGATCCAGCATCTTTACCACCAGGCCACCACTGCCCCTTTCTTTTTTCCTCTCCAGCGCGCGAAGCCTGGGACAGAGTATGGAGATCCTGGGTGGCCCAATCATCAAGATCCCCCTTTCTGCCTTGCTGACGGGTCCAAAGGACTGCAAAGCATCACATTTGGCGTCAGTTTGGCTGCAGGAGATATCAGAGCGGTGTTACTTGTAGCACTGAACTGAACCGCCTGTGGGTCGCCACTCCGGATTTTGAAGGTTTACGCATTTTCTTTCATGTGGTTTGGCCCATCAGCTGAGACGGTTTACCGGGGTGTGGCGCTTGGAGCCAACACGTGAGAGTTTTGTGAGATGGATGAGAATCGGTTGTCTCTCCACCCTACGAGAGAGGGTGCAGCTGCAGGCAGAAAAGGGTCTGATAGGGTACTATCTCTATCCAGAGCCTCCTACAGCCCTGTAGCTACATAATAAAGAGGATGATGTCCAACAAGTCTGTCGTCTTGAAATAAACCCTGATCCTCGTAGAGATTTTTTTTGTGTGTGATAGTCATTCCTATCATTTTTTTCCTTGTTTGTATATTTACTTTTGTTGATACGTTTATACAAAAAGTAGCATGTGTGTAATTTCATGAAAAGATTATTTTGGAGATCATCCTTATCAAGTTCTGGATTCAGGATTTTTACTTTTAATTTTGTGACATTGTGAGACATGATGATGATGATGATTTGGACGTGTGGGATTCATAGTAGGTCCAGCAGGGACCTTCACGCTGATCGGTCCGTCACGCTGTTTTGTGATGATAGTTGACTTAATCGGGGCTGCTGCTTTCACTGCTTCCGTAATGCGGTCCTTGTCCATCAAAATTGTCGACACTGCGGAGTGGGAGAGATGGAGATCTCACTTTCACTTTCATCTTCGTCTCCGACGATAGTGTCTTCCTTGCATACTTGGTAGAATCGCCATCTGATGAATCAGACTTCCTCTTTGGGGGCCATGGTAACGGTGTACAGTAAATGAATGTAAAATCGTACTGTAAAAGAGATGTTAGTGCGACGGTATCTCGTCACTGAGTGTAGTGGTGGAATGCTGTGAGTGTGAGATGCTGGGATGCTGTGCTGCCACAACTATCTTACGCGCTGCCAGACATGTACAGTAAACTCATAATAGGCATGTGCTAGACGTGGTGATAAGTACGGGTGGTCGTAACTCACGTACGTCGTAACTCGGATAGTGACTGTAATTGACAATAATGTGAGGTCGGCATTTTTTTTTTTTTAGATTTTTTTTCCCCCACTTTCCTCCTATGTATATAGAGTGTAATCCGTTTAACCAATGTGGTACCTGCTCATTCTTCGGGTCCTGTTCTATTGTGAAGAACTACACTTTGTGGAAAGTAGGAGACTATGGTGAGATTTCAGGACGAGACCAGATGAAAGCAGAGATCTACAAAAATGGCCCGATAAGGCAAGTCTTCTGCATCATATGACAGTAACAAAGGTTTTCTTCAGTGATTTTGTACAATTGGAACATGAACCTGTTCCCGTTTCTCCATTTTCTTTGCAAGGCAGCTGTGGAATCATGGCAACGAAAGGTCTTGAGGCATATGAGGGAGGCGTGCTTGCAGAATTTCATGTCATCTCACTTATGAACCACATCATATCTGTAGTGGGCTGGGGAGTCACTGATGATGGAACAGAGTACTGGATAGTCAGGAACTCCTGGGGAGAGTTTTGGGTGAGCTGTCTGGTCATGTTTTTTTTGTTTGTTTTTTTTGTACAGACATAAATATAGGACATACTCCATTACGATATATCCTGAACTGTAACTATAAAAAAAAAAAAAATCAATGCTGATGCTTTTGATAAGCTCAACCTTGGCCCAGGAAAGCATCCAAAGCATAACACTCAAATTAAGTCAGATAATATAGAGTACAGGCCCTGGATCGGTACTAAGTCCATATATGGTTTCCTATTCGAGAATCCTGTGTCCTTGGTTTTCCCCCTCCAGGGTCATTCATTCATTTTCCGAACCACTTAATCCTAATTAGGGTCACGGGGAAGCTGGTGCCCATCTCAGCTGACTCCGGACAAGGATGGGGTACACCCTGGACAGTTCACCGGGCCATCGCAGGGTCAACACCCACACAACCATTCATACTCACACCTATGGACGATTTGGAAGAGCGAATTAAACTACTGTGCATGTTTTTGGATTGTGGGAGGAAACTAGAGTACCCGGAGGAAACCCACGCAAGCACAGAGAGAACATGCAAACGCCACACAGAAACACCTAAGCTGGGAATTGAACCCAGGACCTTTTTGCTGTGAGGCAGACATGCTAACCACTGCGCCACCGTGCTACTACCCCCTCCAGGGTCACTCAAGATCAAATGTAATTGTTCATCCATATATGGCTTCCTATTTTTGTTCATGGTCTCTCAGAACTCTTTTTCAAGTTTTCAAATACAAGTGTTCAAATGCTAGCCTTACTCTGACCTTCATATTTGACGTCCAAAATCAAATCCTGTCTGGAACTCTCGTAAGGTGTGTCTCGACACCAGGCTTAGGAAGAAGTGATCACACGAGGAGTGTGATAGAAAAGCTGAAATGGTAATTTGCAGCTGTCATTTTTCATTCTCAAAATGTAGGGGGCAGTGGTGGTCTAGTGGAATAGGGCGCTGGATCGCTGATCCTAAGGTTGGGGGTTTGAGTCCCACTCTCCACAAGGTTGTCACTGCCACCCCCAGTGCAGCTAACTGGGTTATCAAAGGCCGGCCGTGTCTCTCCCTGTCTATGGTGAGAGGTTCATGTAAAAGAACCATTGCTGACTTTCGTAAAGAGGAGCTGCAAAGCCGTCAGCGTGTTTCTGCCCCTTGCTAAAGGGTTGTGACAGGAAGGTCATCCGACGTAAAAACCTATTCCAAATCAAATGTGCGAATCATTTGCTGTTGGCGACCCCTGATAAAGGGAAAAGGCCAAAAGGAAATCTCATCTCATTTTTCATTCTCAAAATGTTCTCAAATATGTCGCGCGACCTTTGCAGCATCACAGTTTTTAGTCACCTGATTCGTCAACTCATTGCAAAAAAAAAATCAATTTCAATAATGGCTGAAATTTCCACGAATGTCACAAGAACGAGGCTTTGACACAGAGTCGTCCAAACCCTTCTCAAACAGTCCGCAGATGTCAAGAAAGGTCGCAAGGTTCGCGAGGAAAACTGATAAGTTGGACACTACATGCGGAAACTTTCAGACTTGCTAGCATTCCGCCATATTCCGTATATTTTGCATCGTTCATATTTTATTTGTTGTTTATTCACGCAAATTAAAAGCTAATGGTTTCTGAACGAAATCCATCTGATTCACGACTGGAGATGTACATTTTTCACCAAAAACAGCCGCAAACCAATCGTAAACGACTTTGATATAATATACATATTTAATCTGCACAATACTTGCTCATGGGCAGTGTTGGCCTGGTGGTAAAGGTGCTGGATCACTGATCCTAAGGTTGGGGGTTCAAGCCCCACTCTCAACAGGTTGTCACTGCCTGCAACCTTGCATCCTCACCCCCACCCCACCCCCGGTACAGCAAACTGGGTTATCAAAGGCCGGCCATGTCGCTCACTGTCTATGGTGAGAGGTTCATGTAAAAGAACCATTGCTGACTTTCGACAAGAGGAACTACATAACCGTCAGCGTGTTTCTGCCCTGCGATGGCCTGGCGAGCTGTCCAGGGTGTACCCTGCCCTCGTCTGGAGTCGGCTGGGATGGGCGCCAGCCTCCCCGCAACTCTAATTAGGCTTAAGCGGTTATAGAAAAGGAACATGAATAGTTGCTCGTGTATGGCGTCACAAAACATCTTGACACGAGTTTTAAAAATTGCAAACAAAAAATCAATTCACATTCATCCCTTCTTTTGTCTCACCTCTAATCTGGTCGCCCCATTATTACAGTCCTTATCGGGTGGAGGTTACTAAGCATATAAAATTCCCTGTAGTTTACCTAAGCACTACACAAAGGGCCGTTAAAAATATGAATGATTTATTAGAATTGAATATATCAGCTGTGCTTGCAACAGCAGTGATTTTTTTTAATTTTTATTTTTTTTCCTTCTGCCCCCCCACAGGGTGAGGCAGGCTGGGCTCGGATAGTCACCAGTGCATATGAAGAGGGTAAAGGGAACTGGTACAATCTTGCCATCGAGAAAGCCTGTGCATATGGAGACCCCATAGTGGCGTAGAGGAAGAGTGACCGCTGAGAGCAGCTATGAACACATGTACACAGTGAAATCCAACCGAGAGCAGCACTTGCTACAGACCTTAATGGAATTTACTTTAATTATTACCTACTGATGGTGACTCATTTTCTTTTAATTAAAACAAACACTAACAGATTTTCTACTCACATATATAACTGAATATTATAGTTTAATATAGTATACATAACCTGATGTGTGTTTTTTTTTTTTTTATTATAAATAAAAGTAAGCTAAAACAATCACAGTGCTTGCATAAATAACATTCACCTTGAGGTTGATTTAACTGGAAGTGCATGTCATGAATGTCTTCAAAATACAGCATTTTATATTTTATTTTTATATTTTGAGTGGGCTTGTACAACAAATATTATTTGTATTCATATTATTTTCTAAATTGTGCCAGATATTTAGAGTTTAATCCATATTAGTATTCTTATAAATTTAGGGGCTTTGTGTACATTTGTGTTCTTTAATCTTTTTTTTTTTTTTTTTTTTTTTTTTTTTTCATTTTAATTAATATTTGTTGTTCTACAAATTCTAGGGTGGTACAATGTGTAACTCATACCAGAGCCTTGTTTTGTACATAATGCGATATGCGTTGCATTATTTGTTCTATTATCAGCGGATGGGTGTGTGTGTGAGTGTGAACACAATATTTTTAATTACTTTTTATTCCCTTTTTTATTATAGCACTCCTGTTGTTTTAATGAAAAATAAACATTGCACTTCCTTTAATTTTATTTAGCTTTAATAAACTCCCTAAAATGTATACAGATATTATTCTGTTGGTGTGTGTGTGTGTGTGTGTGTGTGTGTGTGTGTGTGTGTGTGTGTGAGAGAGAGAGAGAATGTATGAGTCTAGTTACTGTATAGGTAAACAACTCAACTACTCATCTGATTCATTTGCAGAATTGCTTTATACTACCACTAGAGCGGGGAGGGTGGAGCCCACACTCTCGGCCCACACTGGGCGAAGGTGGATTGCACCCTAAGTAGCTCTCCAGATGAACACAAACACAAAACCATTCATCCATCAACACCTTGGAGCAATTTGAAACAGTCAGTTAGCCTAATGTATTGGTGTAGCCGAATGTGTTTGGACTGTGGAACACCTCACAGAAATTCCCTCACGGAACACCAGACTTCTTCCTGTGAAATGGACGTGCTAACCACTGTGCCCCGTCCCACAACTACTATCAGCAACACTGGGATATCACTCATTCTGCATTCATTTGCCAAACCACTTAATCCTATGAAGTTTGCAGGGGGGGCTGACACTGGGACAATGTGGACCATTGCCGGGCCAATAAACATTCAGCCATTCACACTTGCACCTGAGGCAGTTTAGAACAGCCAATGGATAAGGTAATGCGACCACTGGAAGAAACTGGACTACCCGGAGGAAGCTGCCACGCAAACGGAAAACATGAACGCCACACACCTGAGCCCAAAACCTTTTGAGTCAGAACCAATGACCTTCTTGCTATGGGGTGGGCATGCTAAACACAACATTACCAACAATATTTTACCATTTTAGAACATAAAAAGTTAATAAATATAGTAATAATTATTACCATCTTTCATTCATTTTCTGTAACCGCTTAACCCTAATTAGGATCGTCAGGAGGCTGGCGCCCATCCCAGCCAACCCTGGGCAGGGGCAGAGTACATCCTGGACAGCTTGCCAGGCCATCAACACACTGACAGCTATGCAGCTACTCTTGTGGAAAGTCAGCAATGGTTCTTTTATGTGAATCTCACACCACAGACAGTGAGAGACATTTCTGGCCTTCGATAACCCAGTTAGGGCACAGGGGGGACAGTGACAACCTTGTGGAGAGTGGGGCTTGAACTCCTAACCTTAGGATCAGTGATCCAGCACTTTTACCACCAGGCCTCCACTGTCCCACTTATTATTATTATTATTATTATTATTATTATTATTATTATTATTATTACAAACCACCCATTTTAACACATTTGTATTAACAAAAAAAATTTATTTCATACAACATAACATCCACTGTAACATTAATTTTCAAATTTACACACAGTTTTTATCCACTTTTTAATTAAAATAAACACACATTGTAATGTTTGGTACCTCAGCACCACTTTCTCCATCAGTGCTAGCATGTACCGGCCCCTGGCTACGCGGCTGAGGGAGTCTCGTGCTGCTTCCTATTGGCTAACCACCATAGCAACTAAATATAGACGCATCCCATTGGCTATATTGTTCAGCAGCCGGTCAATAATTGGACACTTTGAATGTCCGTTAAGCGTGACACACAGCCCACCCCACACTCCACCCCCTCCCCCCCCTGACTGCAGAAAACAAGGGCATTGGGTTGAAAACTCACCCACAGCGGGTGCACGGCGAACGGGGATGCTGAGCAGAGGCGCGCCCCTGTCTCGGCGGAAGTCTCAGGATCATTTATCATGATGATCATTATGCACTTGTCGGTGTAATGCATGCCGGGATGTGAGGAATGCAGCTGATTTCTCACGTGCATTGCACAATCTGAATACACTGCAATGCTGGAGTACATGCAGATTATGAGATTTTTTTTTTTTTTTTTTTTTTTTTTTTTTAACCAGTGAGTTGATGAGTCGGACACTGCATCGCTGCAGAGCTGGAAACCGTCGCTAAGCAGGAATAAGCATCCCAGGTAACCTCAGATAATCATACATCTTATTATCATGCCAGATTACAGGAGTTTGAATACAGTGATATCCAGATGTGTGCAGCGTCTGCGGTTCAGTCTGCAACATGTGTCGTGTAGAAACCAATCAAATCAATTTACATGTTTAATTCTGGCAGGATGAAAGATTCTCTCTCTCTCTCTCTCTCTCTCTCTCTCTCTCTCTCTCTCTCACTCACTCACACACACACACACACACACACACACACACACAGCTGACTTTCCAACATGCCACAACACATGCTGGTGTATTTGATGCATAAAAATAATCATAAGTATTGTTACACTGTAATAATGATGCTCCTATAATAAAGGTTGAATATCCCAGAATAATCAGGTAATGTTGCTACAATGATCTCATGAGATCTCAGCTCATTATTTGGATTCTCTGTCGCATTATAATTATATAAGGTCTCATAATTCTACCTGTTTTCATAATACAGTAATTACTATCTCATAATAATTAATATTTTCTCATTATATTTTCAATTTAATCATAATTAGGTTATAGCTCATAATTTTGACGTCACACTCCCATAATCATAACAACAACAGCAACAACAGTAGTAATAATAATAAAATAATACTGATAATTATAATAATGCAACAGGTATGAATATTATAATAATGCAGCTAGGAATTGTTATCTCATGAGACCTTAGCTCATGACTTTGGCTCGCTATCTCGTAATATAATTGATAATAGTATCTCATTCTGTCTTGCGCTTAGTCATGAGTATCTTGTAATAAGTCCATATAATAATAATGAGATGATTTTGACATCCTATTTTCACAATTAGATTTTCAACTTCATCATAACAAGATCCTATCTTATAATTTTGTATTACTGCCCCATAATGATCATAAAATCATTATTCATACAATTATGAGATTTTACGTCATAACCTTGACTCGTCCTAATGACATCATAACCTTTCCATCATAATAATGACCTAATAATTACTATAATAATAGTCTCCTCATAATTACTATCTCATGATTATGAAGTGTGAGTGTTGCTCTGTGATGGCCTGGCGAGCTGTCCAGGGTGTACCCCGCCCTCACCCAGCATTGGCTGAGACAGGTATCAGCCTCACCGTGTCCCGAATTAGGATTAAGAGGTTTAGTAAATGAATGAATGAATAATTATGAAATCCTATCCCATAATAATGAGATACTTATGCTTACAATGGAAATTCTCTCTCATGATATTTCGGCTCATAATAATAACAGTGACATAGAATCTCATAACTGTAAACCTAATAGCTCATAAGACGATCTGCTCATAATTTGACTTTCTATTTTATAGTTACGAGATTCTATCATTGAAATGTTTAATTTAGTAATGACAAGATCCTTTGTCATAATTATGACTTACCGTATTTCATATTTCATAATTGAAGTTCTTATAAAAATGACGTATAATAATAATACATTGATAATGATAATAATAATGATAATGAGATATTAACTCACAATGGTCATTTTTTTTTCATTATTATGGAACAGTAAGTCATAATAAATCATAGTCGGGATTATGGGATGGCAAGTGGCAAAAACAGTTTTCCATATCTGTATGAGTGCACTGTCATGATGTAATGTAATATGAATGTAAAGTAAGTTATTCAGCACAAACCGTACCCGAATCAGCAAAATACGAATCACAGCACCAAGAATGAGTGTTGCTGTGTACGGTGCATCAGTGTACATTATGTTCCTATACACAGTATGTGTCACTCAGTTCAGTTCTGCATAGGCATGGACATGGCGCAGAACTAAGATTTGTGTGGGAGAAAAAATTAAACAAACTTTCTCATATCCTCACACATCCCTAAGAACCGATTAAAAGGGAGGCCCGGTGGCGTACTGCTTATGCTTAGCACATCCGCCTAACAATAAGATGGTTCAGGGTTCGAGTAATAGTTTGATTGTCTCTGTGTGGAGTCCTGTGGGTTTCCTCTGGGTACTCCGGTTTCCTCCCGCATTCCAAAGACATGCACTTTAGGTTGACAGCCTGTTTTGAATTGACTCTGGTGGTGAGTGTGAATGGATGTGCGTGGGTTGCCCTATGGTGGATTGGCTGTCCTGGGTCCATCCTGCCTTCGCTCTGTGTCGGCTGAGATGAGCACCAGCCTTCCCGGGACCCTAGTAGGGTTAAGCAGATTGGGAACTGAGGGAGGGAATGAGATGACAAGTAATGTCAGCTGAATTTAATAGAACTCATCCAGCAACAATAATAAATGTATTTAATTCTTTATCATGTGGTGTAGAATTGAGTAATTGTGTTATTTTTTATTACTGATTTTAATCTGAAATTCCGAAGTACTTTAATTTGATTAATGGTTGATCTTTAGGCTCAAAACAGAAACGAGAATGTCAGATTTATGTTTTCAGAAATGCGTCATATGCTTGTGCGTAGTTGTGGAACAATGATTGATGGGTTCTTTTTACCTCTGCAAGGCCTGCCGCGTCCCTGCGCCCCGGCCTTCACTTGTCCAGCTCCAATATCGATCTATGTGCCACTCTTTCATGAAATAGGTAAACCGCTTTTACAGAAGAATTACCTGATCTAGCCGTATTTGCTAAATCGAATCTCGCGGCATCAGCACTGACCCAGTGGAATACTCACCAGTGGAATAATCATCTACTGTAATGATCTGGCAACCCGGATTTAGTTTAACTGCGATAGTATTTCAGAAAAGTGCTTTTTTTATTATATGGCTCTACCAGGTGACATGTTATGGGCAGTGGTGGTCTAGTGGTACAGGGCGCTGGATCGCTGATCCTAAGGTTGGGGGTTTGAGTCCCATTCTCCACAAGGTTGTCACTGTCCCCACCAGTGCAGCTAACTGGGTTATCAAAGGCGGGCAATGTCTCTCAATGTCTATGGTGGGAGGTTCATGTAAAAGAACCATTGCTGACTTTCGTAAAGAGGAGCTGCAAAGCCATCAGCGTGTTTCTGTCCCTTGCTAAAAGGGTTGTGTCAGGAAGGCCATCTGATCTAAAAATCTATGCCAAATCAAACATGCGAATCATTCGCTGTGGTGATCCCTGATAAAGGGAAAAATCTGAAAGGAAATCTCACCAGGTAACATATTATTAAACCAGGAGGATGCAGTGGAGCTATCTGGTGATGCTATAGAGGTCACTCTTGTTTTCGATTGGGGAAGTGTTAGTGCTTGACTGCGTAAAAATTCTGCCCTTGCCCTGATCGTAGCATTGATTTCACTGTGCTGAACCTCAGTGCATTACCACTGTGGGAACCTCAGAGGATACCCTGGGATGCTAATCAATAGTTGAGAAAATGCACTGCGGTATTTATAAGCAAGGCAGATGTAGGACTGTAAGGTAAAGGCTGTCGGATTTTTTATACCCGAGCCATGATGGCTCATCGGGCTGGTGCTTATCCCCGGTTTCCGTAGCGTGAAGCGACTAGGAGAACAACTCCTCCTGGATGGGTCGCTAGTCCATCGCCAGTTCCCTTCCCAGTATATTTTACTGGTACCCATTTATACTGCTGGGTGAACAGAGGCACACTTGTGGTTAAGACCTTACCCAGGGGTCTTAGCACAGTGGGGGTCTAACTGGGATTTGAACACACAACCTTCTGATCGTGACGGCAGCACCCTAACCACTACACCACCGGCCCCACCCCTGTAGTACTGTAAATGCACTGTAAATCCAAGAGAATTTCACTTCTATTTGGATAACTCATGGTGGCGTAGTGGTTAGCACATCCACTTCATGGAAAGAAGGTCCTGGGCTCAAGTCCTAGTCTCAAATAGGGCGTTTCTATTATGTTCTCGCACATCTGCATCACAGCAAGAGCATCACAGGTTTGAGTCCTGATCATGTTTCAGTGTAGAATATGAATGTTCTCCCAATGTTTGCATGGACCTTCTTCCAGGTACTCTGGTGTCCTCCTACAGTCCAAAGACACACATGTCAGGCTGCTCGGCTGTTCCAAATTGACCCTCGGTGTAGTGTGGGTGTGAATGTGTGCGCGGTGGCCCCGATAATGGTCTGGTGAGTTGTTCAGGATGTACCCTGCCTTCACCCAGTGTTGGCTGAGATAGACTCCAGGCAGTTTGGCAAATGACTGAGGGGGAGATGATGAAGAAAAGGAAGTTGGGCTTTGTCTTGAGTTTATGTGAGTGCTTCTCAATTATTTTCTGTGCCACACCCCCCCACCTTCCCACCTCCAATGAAGAAAAAATATTTCACCCCCCCACCACCCCCCACCCCGCCCCGCGAGCAACTATAAAGAGTATTATTTGTCTATAAAATTGTTATTAGTACACCTCTGCATAGCATTGTATCTTTGTTAACATTAAAAACAAAAAAAAAAGAAAGAAATATAGTTCAACTTACAATAAAGAAAAACTTCATCAATATTGTTTTCTAATCTGTAATGGAAAAGATTTAAAGTGCACCAATGGGCTTGAAATTAAAAATAAAACATCCTTATTTAAACTCATTCATATGTCTTAATATCTTCGCCCCTCTCCACCTTTGTGTTAGAAAGATTGTTTCTTGAGGGGTTGTTTACTGCACTTCATGTGGTTTGCTCGTGCGAAATACCGCTAAACCATCGCGCAACAATGAGAGCGCCACTGGCAACTAGTGGAGTGGAGGTGCAATTACACTTAATTCTCGTACACAATTCCAGAAAAGCATGTTCCCCAGGTTCATATGCGCTCTCCCCGGCATCACACCGCACCCCCGGCATCATACCGCACCCCCCGAGGGGGTCACGCCCCACAATTTCAGAAGCACTGGTTTATGTAGAAAGGCAACATTTTATCAAACATATTATCAAAAGGCCCACACACACACACACACCCACACACACACACACACACACACACACACACACACACACACACACACACACACACACACACACACACACACACACACACACACAACCATTTACACATACTCCAGTGTATGGGGCTTTTGGCTGTGGGAGGAAACTCGAGTACCCGGAGCAGCCACTCATGCGTGAGGAAGACAGAGAAATTCCACACAGAAACACCCAAGCTTGGTACGCGAACCCAGGCCCTTTTACGCCACCTGATGCTAATCCAGTAAACGGGATTCCAGCCCTGTAGTCACCAGCGTAATAATACAGAGCGCCAGAGGAGAATAAATCGACTCTCATTAAATAAATGCAGTCAAGCACTTTCCTATATTCCACTTTAGTCCCCCAGGACCTGAATTTATTTTAAGTCATGCTTCGCTAGGTTCCTGTTGTGGATCTCCCCCTAATTTTAAATCATTTCCAAACATTTATTCTGAATAATGCATGGCGCATCATTATAATCTTGCAAAAAATGAGCATAGGTGGCTGGGAGTGGCTGCAGTAGGCACAGCTGGGGAGCAGGAATAAGAGATGCAGGTGTTGTTATGCTGTCCTTAAAATGCCAGCTAGACAGGACGTCTCCAGCAGGGTGATGGGATTGATAAGTGGTCAAATTTCTGCCGACTGCTCTGAATGGTGCATGTGAAGTATCGACGGGCCTCACATTGTGTGTTCTGTTCATCTAATTGTTGGTCTGTCAGCTCTCATCAGCACGTACAAAAGCCAGGCTGCTGACTAATGCAGCTGCAAGCTACTGGGAAGCAGGTGCACACTAAAGAGGAGAACCGAAGCACGAAAATGCGGAAAGCAAGTTGCGTTCTGGGCTCGAAAAGACCTCACGATCTCGGACATTTTCTATGATTATCTGTATAATACACACTCACTTATTTGTCGAATCACATAAAACTATTAGGCTTGAGGTTGGAGCCTAATTCAGCTGTTCAGTTCATTTTCTGTAACTGTTTAATCTTAATCACCCATCCCACCCGACTTCGAGTGAGGGCAGAGTACACCCTGGACGGCTCGCTAGGCCATCGCAGGGCAGAAACACGCTGACGGCTTTGCAGCTACTCTTAATGAAAGTCAGCAATGGTTCTTTTACATGAACCTCACACCATAGACAGTGAGAGACATGGCCGGACTTTGATACAGGGATCCCAGATCTCCTCTATTTAGAGGAATTCCTCTATTTTTACTCACCTATTTAGAGGAATTCCTCTATTTTTACTCCCCTATTTAGCAGAATTCCTCTATTTTTACTCACCTGTTGAGAGGAATTCCTCTATTTTTTTCAGCTTCAAGTTCCCTTTGACTCCCAGTTGAAATATTTCATTTTGTCTATTTCTAAACCCGTTTCCTCTATTTTTTCTAAATCTCGCTGGGATCGCTGTTGATGACCCAGTTAGCTGCACTGGGGGGGGGTCAGTGAAAACCTGTGATGAGTGGGGCTTGAACCCCCAACCTTAGGATCAGTGATCCAGCACCTATACCATTAGGCGACCCCTGCCCTCACTCTAACTCAGTTGATTCAAGGCAAAAGGTGAGTTACACCCTGAAAAGCTCACTGGACAATTGCCGGACCAGCACACACAAAACCATTCACACTCACACCTAGGGGCAATTTTGAACAGACAGTTAGCTCAATGTGCATATCTTTAGACTGTAGGAGGCAACCGGAGTACCCCGAGGAAACCAACCCATGCGGGAGGAGAACACGTAACTTCCACAGTGAAATTCCCAAACCCAGGACCTTCATACTGTGCGGTGGATGCACTACTCACTCTGCTACCCTGCTGCAATGTGTAATGCACAATAAAAGAAATTAATTTTCCAGCCATTGTCTATTATGATGGGCGTTGCTTTGAATGCACCAACTGTGCAACAAACACATCGCCTGCTCGGCAGAAATCCAGGTTAGCCATTGTCTGTTTTGTAAGTGGTGTGATTACCCAACAGCAAACAACCAGGCATTTACATTCAAATAAAATGCTGTCCAGAATAGCCTTCATTTGTATGGCGGGGTAGTCAGGTGTACAGGCATTCCATAGGCTTGCATTCTGTCAACACCCAAAAGCAGCATGGGGGAATTGTTAGCGTCACTGGGTATTTTTAGACCAATGTCGAGGTCACAATGTGGCCTGACGTGTCTTTATTCCCACATACGGCACAGATAAGCCACATGCTGCATATTGCATTACTATTCCAGCTAATGCAAATGAAACACTTTTGCATTGGTAAGTGTTTGGTTTTAATTTTGTCTGCTCACAGTTATCGCTAGATTTTCTTTTAAGACGAAAGAAAAAGCAGGTAAGGAATTTTGTTTGACGAGTGTGGCTTCACTGTGCTCGAACGACAGGAATAGAAGCTCCTTGAAATCCTTCCTGCAGGCACTAGAAGCTACTAACATCCTCGTGCTCTGTCGGTAAACTGCAGCTTTCACGCACCACATCAGCGAATGCACGCAGCTTCTTTTGTATGAGTCACGATGCCTGTATTTATCTGGGACACAACACAAAAGCCCACGCTACAAAATACACGCTCGGCGCCAGTGTTGTACTGGAGCTCTGTAGCTGAAACCAGGTCAAGGACGTATTAATGGAATTCATGTGAAAATGTTGGTCCGTAGTTGAGATAATTACATTTACAGTATATCGTCTCATTTGGCTGGTGCTTCATTCCAAAGGGCCAACGATTTAGACGGGACACAGGTGAGCACTTGATGGGCATCCGACGTAAAAACCTCTGCCAAATCAAACGTGCGAATCAGATGATTCGCTGTGGCGACTCCCGAGTAAAAGGGAAAAAGCCAAAAGGAAGACAGACAGGTGAGCACTTGATGGTTAAGTGTCCTTTCTTTAAGGGTCCAACTGTGGCAGCTTTCCCATTCTGGGGTTTGAACTTACCATCTGCGTTAAGCACAGAGTCACGCCCCCCACCCACCACGGTACTTTGCAGATATAAGCAGATATACTGTACTGTATTCATTGGGTAAATCCAGCCAATGGGAATGCTTGAAATGTTTTCAACAAACACTGGTTGCCTCAAACAACGGGCATTGTTACTGTCAGCATGTTAGTTTTTATTTTTATTTTTAATTTTATAATTATCCCCAAATGCCAAAAGAAGGTGGATGTGTAGTACTGTACTACGCACAGAGTCCAGCTACGGGCTTTATTACCGCCGCAGCCTGGTGTGGAAGGTTTTGCATTCATTCATTCATTTTCTGAACCACTTAATCCTAATTAGGATCGTGGGGATGCTGACGCCCGTCCCAGCCGACTCTGGGCGAGGGCAGAGTACACCCTGGATGGCTCACCAGGCCATCGCAGGGTAGAAACATGTTGACTGCTATGCAGCTCCTCTTGTTGAAAGTCAGCAATGGTTCTTTTACATGAACCGCCCACCATAGACAGTGAGAGACATGGCCGGCCTTTGATAACCTGGTTAGCTGCACCGGGGGGACAGTGACAACCTTGTGGAGAGTGGGGCTTGAACCCCCAACCTTCTGATCACTGATCCAGCACCTTTACCATCAGGCAACAACTGCTGCGAAGGTTATGCATTCATCAGCTATTGTTTGTTTTTTGGCAGGATTACACACGCAAAACCCTCCCACCCTCTCAACTGGTTTTCACCAAACTTGAGTGGGGTATGGGACAGGCAAGAATCAGTAACATTTCGGAGCAGATGCGGACCACAATCTGAATTCAGAAATTTATTAAAGGTGTATTAATAAGCATATATTGAGAATTTTTTTTCTGTTAGCGGATTACACACACACACACACGCACGCGCACACACACACACACACACACACACACACACACACACACACACACACACACACACACACACACAAAACCGATTTTCATCAAATTTTGGTGGACGGGTGGGGCCTGGGCCTGGCAATTACTTGTAACATCCCATCTATTTAATCGTGTTAAAAAAATCCAGAAATCTGGAAACATCCATATTTTAATATGTGGCAAAATGTATATTCGACGGCCACTGGAGGGAGACATTTCATTGTAAACGTGCCAAGTTATATCAGTACATTTGTGGATGGCGAAGGTACTGTAATTTTCAGTCACTGAGTGCCACTCTGGTTTCATGTCTGTTTAAAAGGTTAAAGAAAAAAAATGCTCCTCACATAAGAAATATTGATTGGTAGCATCAACCAATTTATATGGGTCACTTCAAAGTCGCTAGATAAGTTGCTGGCATGGAAGCAACATTGTAAAAGCTGTGCTAGGATCGATAATTAATCAATACATTCGAACCAATCAAAATCAGAATTGTACACAATGCTCCTGCGTAGCCGAAGCAACTTTTTTATTGGATGTTAAACAGTTTAAATACTTGGATACTAACATGTTGTGTTTGTTTAAATTTTTAGGCTAACAGGCACCATGCTGACTAGCATAACAGAAGGAATTCTGTGCTGCCTGACTGGCAAAAGTGGAAATACAGTGCTGCCTGTAGAACCATCGGACGCTGCCCCTTCAGATGGGTTCGCGTTTGTAGAGGTAAAGCCAGGCCGTGTATTGCGTGTGCGCCATGTCCTGCCTGAGCGCCCTGCCAATCCCGAGCTGCAGCAGGAGCTAGGTACTGGCGTCCACTGCAAGCGCAAGATCACCGTTTACCGCAATGGGCAGCTGGTGATCGAGAACCTGGGTGACGTGCTGGGCTGTGAGATTCTCCATTGCCCCAATGGAGAAGTGGAGCAATGCAGCACTGTGGAGGTTGAGCTTGCTGATTACTTCACTGCACCTTCCTCCCCAGAACCCAAGCCAGTTTCCCCTCCACTTCCAGCATCAGACCAACAGAAACCAGCTCCACCACCCAGACGACGCAGGAGGAAGCCCAAGCGCACAGTTCTCATTGACTCAGAGAGATATATCAGCAGCTGTAAGGGG
>CM045743.1:8126439-8193939 GCA_024760905.1 Plotosus lineatus
TTTTTCCGAGGAGTGTTCAGTCCACTCTATTCTTCTGCAATCGCACTGTTGAATTCTGAAATCTAAAATGCTTTCCCGCACTTATGCACACATACGTACATGTTACATAACTTTTATAGTAGAAGCTTATTCACAAATTTAGAGCTATTTAGGGTATGACTTCACACCCAACGTAACTATGTTCCAGTACAAGACGTCAAAAAAACAATACCAGCAATTATCACTACAAGCACCTGGTCGGTTAGCAACACTACTTTATAACAACGTATTGTGTGGTAATTTGCATATGCATGCAGCATAGCAACAAGTTCGCAGATCGATGTTGGACAGTACCGCGCGCACAAATAAGAAAGACGGCTCAGTCCGTGCAAAAACACCAAGGGCTGAGATTTCTCGGTACAGACTTGTCCATTAAGGTTAATACGTAGTTTATTGTATTGTGTTTCTAAATTTGTGACTTTTTTATTCCCCTCACATGGTCACGGGGAGAGTCTCTGCCGACTCTGACGGAGGGAAGAGCACACCCTGGACAGCTCGTCAGGCCGTCGCGAGGCAAAAAAACACGCTCTGCAGCTACTCTTGATGAAAGTCAGCAATGGATCTTTTAGCACAGACAGTGGAAAAACTTGGCCGGCCTTTGATAGCCCAGTTAGCTACATTGGCGGCTCACTGGTCCGTATGCTATTTATTGTTGTCCACGAGTCGAATATCAAATCATGCGTATTGTCCTTGCCATATGATAAGTTGTAGCATTACTGTACATTTTTCACTCCAATGCCGCCATATTGGATTTTGAAGCTGGGATTGGTGAGGTTCTGCTTACATTCTAAGTTGAAAATCTGAATTCTGGGTGGTGTAATAGTTGATATTTTTTAAAGGAGCTTGGAGGAGCCTGTTACAAATGGAGAGAACCATCACAGTACAATGTGAAGCTCTTACTCTATCATTGCTGTCACGTGATTGGTTTCAGGCATGTGTACAAAGGTCTTAAATAAAGAGGTCAGTTATTATTATTATTATTATTATTATTATTATTATAACAATTACCTGATCCTATTATGAGCACCGTGGCATGTTGGAAGCCTATCATAGCTGACTTTGGGTGAAGACAGATTACACCCCGAATGACTTGCTCGACCCATCACAGGGCAACACACCAGAACCGTTCACACTCACATCCACTCCTAGTGACAATCTAGAGCAGCCACTTTGCCGAGTGTGCATACCTTTGGACTGTGCGAGGAAACCGGTAGTTCCCAGAGGAAACCCATGCAAACAAAGGGAAACGTGAAAATTCCACACAGATACGCCCGAGCCTGGGACCTGCTTGTTGTGGTGCAGACGCACTAACCATCGTGCCACTGGAACACCTCAACGTCATCATTATTATTATTGTTGTTGTTGTTATTGTTGTTGCTAATAAATAAAAATCTGGCTTTCTGTTCTGTGTATGTCCAGATTCTCCTTTTTGCCTTCTTGAAGGTGATTGAGGAGGGCAGTCACATGGTCATGATGGAATGTCCAGACACAGTCAACACCCTTCTGCACGAGTTCTTTCTCTGGGAGCCCGACATCACCAGGAAGGATTGTGCCGATGACCCACCTGCGGCTCTGATCATCACTCCAGAAAACACTGGAACACAAAAATCCAACAAGCCTGTGAACAAATAACCGATGAAGGGTGGTGTCTTTGTAGGGAAAAACCCATCAGAGGGCTCTTGATGGCAGGCTGTGTGAGGTGGGGTGATCACCCAGGATGAAAGCGAATTTCTTGGAGCTGGAGATTGACCTGAGGGTTCGATCAGATTGCACCCAAGACAGCAAGAGAGGTTCAAGAGGTGAGACTCTGCCAGCACAGGCAAGAGATAAAAAAAAAAAAAAAAAAGATGGGGGAGGGGGAGGGGGGTAATGAACGCATAAACCGAATTTGATGGTTTATTGTTTCATTGGTGTCGTATCGCTCTACTTCCTCTGGACAAATGTCTTATCTTCTTGTGGTGTATCTACAAAAGGACTATTCAGTGAATGGAGCCAATTTTTTTCCGATTGGAAAGCTATAAACGGATTTTTTTTCTTGGGGTACAGAGGTGACCCCGTGCTCGTGCAGTGCTTGTGATTCCAGTGTGCGGTCTATTGTGATTCAGGCCCCATGAACGCATCAGATCATTATAAATCAAGCCAGCGCGGAGCCAAATCCAAGCATCATGTTTTAACATGCTGTAGCTGGACATTGTTATTTATTCAGAATAACACCAAAAATCACAAAGAAATGGGCGGCGGGAGGAGGGGGGGTCAGAGCGGTGATGTCGTCTTCCCATGTAACTCACGCCTGCAGGTGAAACCAGCGAGAAGGATGCTGATCGCGCAACCAATGGTCACGTTTAACATACTTAATTTAAAAAACATTACCTCAGTACTCCATGAATAATTGTGACTGTTATGTAGAATAAAAATAAACTACTGACATATCACAGTACGAGTTAGATAACCCGAGTGATCGGCTTTTTATCTCTAAACGAACAAACAAATGAATAAAAACGGCAGATTTGTTAGAAAGCGCAGGGCCGAAGTGGGAACACAAATGCAATGAGCTGAAAATTCTGTCAGCGGGAGCACTTTCGGGTCTCCTAGCAACCAGAAACTGGAGGAAAAGATGTGCCAGTGGTGCATTCGCATCTCTGCGATGGAGAGGAAGTGAGCGAGAGAGAGAGAGAGAGAGAGAGAGAGAGAGAGAGAGAGAAGGGATGTTGTCTCTCATATACTGAAAAGGGTTTTGGTGCTGTGATGTCACCTAGGAAACGCTGTTCCTGTAATTTTTATGTCCTCAATGTCCAACAAGAAGAGATTGAAATAATACAGTGCGATACTGCAGCATTCACACAAATTGAAATTAGCCCACAGTGAGAGCTTAACACAACCGGACAGGGCATGACTTTCGTAAATAAAACGAAGCACAGACATGATGAGTCATGAGAACGTAGCAGATTCAAGATATATATTACAAAGATGCAGGTTGCCATAACGACAGACAGTAAAAAGCCTGCATGATTAATAAGATGGAGGCCTGGGCAGGGTGGGGTGACTTGAAAACCCATCAGGTCCATCCATGTCTTATTCCAGTTATACATCCTTTTCTTTTTAAAATATGAATGAGGAAAAGAATTTATTTCACTGTACAGTGCTTACACTCACTCGTTTGCCGAGTCTCTTGATCCTATGAACGTCTCAGCTGACACCGGGCGAAGGCAAAGGTACACCCTGAACAGCTCATCAAACCATCGCATGTCCAACACACACAACCATTCTCAATCACACCTGGGGCAATCTGGCTCAGCCAGTTAGCCTAATGTGCATGTCCTTGGACTGTCGGAGGAAACACGTTTACATAACGCTGTAAATGTAAGCTGCGCCCACTTTCCTAATTGACCGTGCAAGAAACGCCCTTGCCGAGCCCCGGACTCAAACCCAGGACCTTCTTGCTGTGAGGCGAAGGTGCTAATCACTACATCACTGTACCGCCCCAATTCACTCTCCTCTGGAAGTTTATTCTGGTTGTATATACAGATACAGATATCAGATTCTATAATTAGGATAGCGGGGACACTGGCGCCCATCTCAGCCGACTCCGGGCGAGGGCAGAGTACACCCTCAACAACTCTCCAGGCCTTCACTTTCCATCACAAAGCAGAAACAGACTGACAGCAACCCAATGGCCTGCTCTTTATGAACGTCAGCAATGGTTCTTTGTCTCCTACCGCAGACAGGCCTTTGGTAACCCAGTTAGCTGTACTGAGGGGACAGCAGTGACAAGAAGTCGGTTATAGTAGGGTTTGAACCCCCGATCTTCGGATCAGTAACCCAGCACCCTTCCACCGGACCCCCACTGAGCCATGACCCAGGCTTGCTCACCATGCCATGTGATTCCGTTTTCATGGATGGCGTCGTGGTTAGCTCCGCCTCACAGCAAGAATGTCTTGAGTTCGAGTCCCAGGCTCATGTGGATGTTTCTGTATGTGCTCTCCGTGGTAGCGCGGCCTTCTTCCAGGTGCACTGGTTTCTTCCTACAGTCCTGAAACATGCGCATTATGCTCATTGGCTGTTCCAAATTAGCCCCGAGGTGTAAGTGCTGATTTTTAATAATTGGATAAATGGCTGTTTTCAAGATAGATAAAAGAAAGGTAGATTTAGACCATGTAATAAAACAGCCTTCGCTTTTTTAATGAAACATATCAGTGAAGGTCACGGTGAAAGTTGGAGCCAATCCCAGCTGATTTAGGGAGCGAGCTGGGGAGCACCGTGGGCAGGTCATCGTCTACTGCAGGGCTAACACATATACTGTACAAAGAACCATGCACACCCATTACACTCACCACACCCACAGCCTATTGGTTTGTCCTATTACACGCAGAAGACTTATTTCAAAATAAGAGTCCGAGCCAGAGGTTTAGGATGAAAACAGGATGGAGCTGTTTATAAAAATATTTCTTTAAAATTCCTGAAAAGTTATTACAATATTGATTTTGATGGATTCGAGTATTTCTACGGCTATATTGGTCTATTCCATCTGCATTGTTACAGTGAAGGCGGTCATGAAGAACTAATTTCAGTATTTATACAACATTATTGTCAGTATTTGCTGATCCACCTCAACAGCGTCTGCCTCGACACAATTTACAAATATTTGTGATCATTATTTTTTTCAGATGGTTATTATAAAAGAATCCCTCGAAGAGCATTATTATGCATGCAGAAAGAACAGTGTTTTATATATATATATATATATATATATATATATATATATATATATATATATATACACTCAAAGTGACTGTTTTCATTCTATTTATTCTAGTTAGTCATAAATTTGTGATGTGAGCCCATATTGCTGAAGCACAAACTGGGTCGGCATGGCGTCTCTGCCCACTGCATTCAGAGAGCCTGGTGGTACTAATGATACGGCCGTTTTAATACTATTCAAGTGGTTTGAGTCAGAAAATGAATTTGTAAAACCTGAATGGCTTGATCTGTTCTTTAAATGCAAGAGATTTGTTTCTACTAATCAAAAATATGAACCCTTCAATAGACATGGATGTGAACGCATGTACCTCCATCCTTAAATTCTCACAAATTGATCACAAATTATTATTTATATTATTAGTATTATTATTTATTATTTTTTATTACATTAAAATTTATTATACAATACTATTATTTATTATTGTTATTATTTTTAATGATCATTTTTATTATCATTATTGTGATTTTTTAAATTAATTTTTATTACTGTTATTATTTTGAAATTATTATTTATACAGTGGTACCTCACCTTGTGAAATGAATCCGTTCCAGAGCTTTTTTCTTAACCTGGATTTTTTTGTAAATTGAACAGCATTTTACATGTAAAACGTGTGATTCGTTCCAAGGCCCCAATACTACCCCCTAAACCCTTTAAAAATGATAAAAGTATACCTTTTAACACCTCCTTCTGCTTCAATATCGTACCGATGGTAGACGGGTTTGGCCATATTCCTTTGTGATATCACTCAACCACATGCCACGAGCCCGCTTCTTCTTTTCACTCGCACCGGAAATCACACGCGCGTGTAGATTAGCAGAGTTATAATCTTACAAATGTTTATGGAAGGTTAAAAGCCTGAGCCATAAAACTCATGAAACAACAGTAACTCTGTCCTTTACACGAAAAGCATTATGGGAGATGCAGCTCCATAATAGCCAATGGGAAGGAGCTGCGTCATCCCTCCTAGCCAATGGGAGGCCAGCAGGATGGGATGTTTGGAGATAGCCAATGAGAGGAAGCTGCATCGTTCCTCCTAGCCAATGGGAGGCCAGCAGGGCGGGATGTTTGGAGATAACCAATGGGAGGAAGCTGCGTCGTTCCTCCTAGCCAATGGGAGGCCAGCGGGGCCGGATGTTGGAAGATAGTCAATGGGAAAGCAGGTCGTGCATTGTTTGAAATTTTGAATGGTGCACTTTAATGTTTGAATGGCGCATTTGAATGTTTGAATGGCGCGTTTGGCGCGTTTGGTAAGGAGAACTTGTTTCGTTTCCAGAGACAAAAAATTTTGGAAAGTGTTTTTCGTAACCTGGATTTTTCGTTTGCTGGGATTATCGTAAGGAGAGGTACCACTGTATTACAATTAACATCATTCATTCTTTTATTTTCTGACCCACATAATACTAATTAGAGTAAATGGCAAGGCTGGCGCCCATCTCAGCCAACTCTGGTGGAGGGTGGGGTACACCCTAGACAGCTTGCCAGGCCATTGGAGGGCCAACACTCGCAAACATTCACACTCATTCTCACACCAACAGGTGAATTGAACAGCCAATTAACCTAATGTGCGTGTTTTTGGACTGTGGGAGAAAACCGGAGTACCCGGAGGAAACCCACAAAGCACGGGGAGTACATGCAACCTCCACAGAAACGCCCGCGCTGGGAATCGAACCCAGGACCTTCTTTCTGTGAGGCGGATGTACTGCAATTAACATCAGTATTGTTATCGCTTGTACAGTATATAGAATTTTTTTTATTTATTATTATCACTTGATTATTTTTTATTATTATTATGAAAACGTATTATTTGATTTTTTATTTTTTAATTAATTTACTTATTTGTTGATTTATTTGTGTGGGGTATGGCAGCAATACAGTTTGTCTCAAGGTTGATGAACACTACAGTGTGATGATAACTGCCAGTCTAAATTTGCATCACTTCACTTTATCATCTCAGTCAAGACAAAAATTGCTCGAGAATAACTCGACTCATCATTTATACAAGTGATTAATTATTAATTTTGCCAAATATGGACATTTGGTGTAACTGTGGACCTTTCGAGAACAAAAAAGGGAATAATAAATGAAATGAAATAAGCTGAAGCATTTTAAACTGAACACACATGATAATAAAGAGTGCTGAATATATCATGAGTGTGAGAGAAGCAATTTCAGGTGCAGTACGAGTACATGTCCCTACAAGTAAATAGATGCTCACTTACTGAACAAGAAGAACTACATACTGCAACAGGGTGTTGTTTCTATTTTTAAAAATAAATAAATAAATAAAAATAATTCCAGGCAAAGCCAGAGTGACTCTACCTTCAGGCTCGAGCGAGAAGAGTTCAGGTTTGACATTCAAGATGAAAGATTTGTCCTAATGCTCTTCCTTGGTGTGTGTGTGTGTGTGTGTGTGTGTGTGTGTGTGTGTGTGTGTGTGTGTGTGTGTGTGTGTATGTGTGAGTGCGCGTGCTTGAGCACGTGTGTGTGTGTGTGTGTGTGTGTGTGTGTGTGTGTGTGTGTGTGTATGCGCGCGCGCGTTCGAGCACGTGTGTGTGTGTGTGTGTGTGTGTGTGTGTGCAGTGTTAGTGCTCCATTGTGCAACCGTTTGTGGTTCAATCTATGCCAGAGATCTATGTTACACTATCTATGAAATACACACTGCCTGAAATGTGTGGATATATAAAATAACTTTGAAAAATAAATAAATAAATAAAAAAACATTATTAAAAAAGCAGATCTGTGGGTGTTGAATGATAAACAAATGGAGTCGTCTGTACAAATGGTGAGTGTTTTTCAACTCTTTTGGTTTATTCCATTTCAGTTCTGATGATATTAAAGGGAAATGTATTCCACCTGTAAACATGTTTATTCTGAATTATTGTTGATGAATTTTGATTGATGTTCAGGGATTGTGTTTGGTTGGGACATCACAGCTGTTGAAATGCAGGTTATAACCATAGAAATTAATCCGAGTCCAGTAATCTGATTGGACGAGCAGCCTTCCAGGTGTGCTGATATTTGGCATGACGGCACTGAGATGTTCCACCGAGTTCCTCACTCTGCTCTTCGCTGTCCTGGAAATTACACCTCCAACATTAAAATGGTAGTAGAGTGGCGTGAGTGACATCATCAGCAGACATGGCAAATTCTAGTTGACGGGAATACAACTAGGACGGGACAGCTAGGAAGAAGGGATGCCGTTATTCATTCAAGATATTTTCTCAGTTCTGATTGGTGGGAAGCCATGAAATAATTCTGGATATTTTTATACAGGTCTTAGTATTATTGCAAGAAACACCTGGGTTCGATTCCGAGCCTGGGTGGTTCTGTGTTGACTTTGCATGGTCTCGCTGTGTGAGTATGAATGGTTGTGTGAGTGTTGGCCCTGTGATGGCCTGGCGAGCTGTCCAGGGTGTGTACCACACCCTCGCCCAGAGTCAGCTGAGATGGGTGCCAGGCTCCTTGCAAACCTAATTAGGATTAAGCAAAGAAAATGAATGAATGAATGAGTGAAGTGAAAGTGAGATAATGGAGTCTGGGTGTCATCTTTAAGATACAGCTAGAGGGCGCTGCTACAAACAAAAACATTGGAAAGCCGCAGAGATTTCTGTGTTAAACTTCCTGTTTATTTGGTTATTTGTTTGTAAACATACAATTCTGTATCTGTGATGAGATTATATATTTTACTAATTCCAGTAAAAACTGTATGGGAAAAAAAAAATCAGTAAATAGGACAAGGAGGGAACCACAGAAAGAGTTTACGAGGTTAAACGGGGCCTCCCCCCTTCACCCCCTTATGAGTCAGCGTGGAGCTTACATCAAATCAGTAATCATTTCCTCGTGAATGAGTTAGTGGTACAAAACCTAAATTTTCTACACACACGTGAACTGGTCATCAGGAAACCCTGAATCACAAGCAACGAACAAATATTTACACTCGGCACTCTGGAAGCAGCCATCATCACGACAGCTTCGGAGCGTTTCCTTTATACCGTATGTTTGGCCACATGATCAGCCCACACCCTCTCGCATATTTCTGCACTTGGTAAATCATCAAATATGAAGTCAGCTCTCAACTCGCACACAAAAGACGAAACGATGACTAGGACACCTGAAATTCCCTTCTGGCAGTACATGGCATTTCGATTATATCACTTCATAGTGTTTACTCATCTCGCACCCGCGGATCAAACACTATTTTATAATGTTCGACAATTTAATAAGTAGTTCTGGAACTGGTTTGTCACAAAACACATTTCTGAAGTGGTGTTGCAGTTATTCACGCTCTCTATCTCTCTGCTCAAGCAATTCCTCAAACACTTCATCCTGGAGCCTATCTCAGCCAGCTGCCTAAAGACAGGATACACCCTGAACGGCTTACCAGACCATTACACACACACACACACTTGCGCGCACACATAGGGGTAATTTGGAACACCCTAATGTCTGTGCTGGATCAGTGGGGAAAGGAGGCAGTGGTGGTCTAGTAGTATATGGTGCTGGATCGCTGATCCTGAGGTTGTGGGTTCGAGTCCCCACAAGGTTGTCACTGCCCCCCCCAGTGCAGCTAACTGGGTTATCAAAGGCAGGCCATGTCTCTCACTGTCTGAGCATGTAAAAGAACCATTGCTGACTTTCGTAAAGAGTAGCTGCAAAGCCGTCAGCGTGTTTCTATGACCTGGAGAGGGATGGGCTCCACCAGGCCAATTCAGCCCAAGTCTCGCCATGAAGGCGCCCCAACAACATCCTCGGATGTTAAGCGATAATTGAAGAAGTGGGGAAAGGCTATGGATTACTTATAAGGGGTTCATGTCCCGTTTCCACTGTTGGGCCCCTGAGCAAGGCCCTTAACCCTGAACTGTTTAGCTGTATCAGGAAGAATAAAATGTCAGACGAGGGCATCGGCTACATGCCATAATTCTAAATGTAAATGTCTTTGAATTGTGGGAGGAAACCGGAAGACCCAGAGGAAACGCGTGTAAGCATGAGGAACACATGCAAACCGCACACAGGAACACATGGAACCAGGAACGCCGAGCCCAGGGATTCAAACCCAGGACCTTTTTGTCGTGAGGCGGATACGCCAACCGCGATGACTCTGTGGTGTCTATTCATCTCTCCATTTGTTTTCTAAACCGCATAGTCATAGTTAGGGTCACACAGAGGCTGGCGCCCATCTCAACCGTCTCTGGGTGAGGGCAGACTTGCCAGGCCATTGCTGAGTCAACATACATAAAACCAGCCGCGCGCACACACACACACACACACACACACACACACACACACACACACACACACACAGCTAATTAACATTATGCATGTTTTTGGACTGTGGGAGGAAACTGAAGTACCCGGAAGAAACCCACACAGGCACGTGGGCAACACGCAAACTCCACACATAAATGCTCTGAGCACGGGCATCAAACCCAGGCCTTGCTGCTGTAAGGTGAGCATGCTAACTGCCGCGCCGCAGTGCCGCCCATGTTAGTGTTAATTCTACAGAAATGATTCCAGGAGAATCAAGCACGGCCGTGTCAGGACATCCTTGCTGAGCTCCCCATGTTAAGTTATGCAGGGCTTTATATAAACATTTTAAGCCTCAGTGAAAACGGATGGAGTTTTTTCTGGACATGCGTTCGCAGTGGATTGTGTTACAAGTAATTGGTTCCATCGTTTGAGCAATGATGCCCAGAGAGATGAACTCGATCAACACTAAAAATAATTTTTAAAAAGGCCCATGTTTTGTATGAGTGTGTGGGGTTTTATTTCACTTCATCAAGATCACAGAGAAGTTTCACTGAAACACACCAAGTAAACACGCCTGCAGTGAGGGTTACATAATCACTGTGTGTGTGGAACTCAACAAAAGGTTTCACTTGGTAGCCATCTTGGTTTTTATATCCTTATAATAAAAAAAAATAAAATAAAAAATAATAATAATAATAATAATTATTATTATTATTATTATTATTATTATTATTATCATTATCATTATCATTATTATTATTATTATTAACATTATTATTATTATTATTATTATTATTATTATTATTGTAGTAATTATTATAGCAATTATAATAATATATATAATTATAATTCTATGATAATTATAATTATAAATAGATTATAAATACATTATAATACTAATTATAATAATATATGTAGTAATAATGATACTACTACTAATAATAATAATATATATTATTATTATTATTATTGTTAGTTACTTGTGTTTGCACCAAGTACTAGAATACAAATACTGTACTAGAATCCCAAGACGGAGGAAACCTAAATACAATTTATATCTATGTCACATCCAATAAAACAATACTAGAAATAAAACAGCTACATAAAGAGAAAGAGAGACAGATAGAAAGAGAGAGAGTGAGAGTGAGAGAGTCAGTGTGTGTGTGTGTGTGTGTGTGTGTGTGTGTGTGAGAGAGAGAGAGAGAGAGAGAGAGAGAGAGAGAAACAATGAAGGGTGTGTGCTACTTCAAATATCCAACTGTCATCTCTCTGTTCTTGGCAGTAAAGAAATACATGGTTTTGCTCAGAAGCTCCAATTTGACGAACACACACCCACACACACATACATATCTTCTTCTTTTCCTTTCGGCTTTTCCCTTCAGGGGTCGCCACAGCGAATCATCTGCCTCCATCTCACCCTATCCTTTGCATCTTCTTCTCTTACACCAACGACCTTCATGTCCTCCTTCACCACATCCATGAATCTTCTCTTTGGTCTTCCTCTAGGCCTTCTGCCTGGTAGTTCCAGCCTCAGCATCCTATTACCAATATACTCACTATCCCTCCTCTGTACATGTCCAAACCATCTCAATCTAGCCTCTCTGACTTTGTCTCCAAAACGTCTTACATGTGCTGTCCCTCTGATGTGCTCATTCCTAATCCTATCCAACCTCGTTACTCCCAAAGAGAACCTCAACATTTTCATCTCTGCTACCTCCAGCTCTGCCTCCTGCCTTTTCCTCGGTGCCACTGTTTCTAACCCATACAACATCGTTGGCCTCAACACCGTCTTGTACACCTTTCCTTTCATTCTTGCCGATACCCTCCTATCACACCGGACACTTTTCTCCAACCATTCCCACCTGCCTGCACACGCTTCTTCACCTCTTTTCCACACTCTCCATTGCTCTGGATTGTTGAGCCTAAGTACTTAAAACCCTCCACCTTTCTTATCTCTGCTCCCTGTAATCTCACCGTTCCTCTTGGGTCCTTGTCATTCATGTCATTCATTCATTCTGTCTTACTGAGGCTAATCTTCATTCCCCTCCTTTCCAGGGCATACCTCCAGCTCTCTAGATTTTCCTGCACTTGTTCTCTGCTCTCACTACAGATCACAATGTCATCTGCAAACATCATAGTCCATGGGGAATCTTGTCTAACCTCGTCTGTCAGCCTGTCCATCACCATAGCAAACAAGAAGGGGCTGAGAGCTGACCCTTGATGCAGTCCCACCTCCACCTTGAACTCTTGTGTCACACCGACAGCACATCTCACCACTGTCTTACATCTCTCATACATGTCCTGCACCACTCTAACATACTTCTCTGCCACTCCAGACTTCCTCATGCAATACCACAGTTCTTCTCTCGGCACCCTGTCATATGCTTTCTCCAGATCCACAAAGGCACAATGCAGCTCCCTCTGACCTTCTCTGTACTTCTCCATTAACATCCTCAAGGCAAACACTGCATCTGTGGTGCTCTTTCTTTGCATGAAACCAAACTGTTGTTCACAAATGCTGCACCTCTGCCCTTAGTCTAGCTTCCACTATTCTTTCCCATAACTTCATCGTATGGCTCATCAACTTTATCCCTCTGTAGTTGCCACAACTCTGCACGTCTCCCTTGTTCTTAAAAATGGGCACCACCACACTTCTCCTCCATTCCTCTGGCATCCTCTCACTCTCTAAGACCTTGTTAAATGTTCTTGTCAGAAAATCTACTGCTACCTCTCCTAGACACTTCCATACCTCCACCGGTATGTCATCAGGACCAACTGCCTTTCCATTCTTCATCCTCTTCAATGCCCTCCTCACTTCACCCTTACTAATCTTTGCTACTTCCTGGTCCTCAACAGTCACCTCTTCTACTCTTTTTTTCTCTCATTTTCCTCATTCATCAGCTCTTCAAAGTACTCTTTCCATCTTCCCAGCACACTTCTGTCATCAGTCAATACATTTCCCTCTCTGTCCTTTATCAATCTAACTTGCTGCACGTCCTTCCCATCTCTATTTCTCTGCTGTGCCAACCTGTATAAATCATTTTCTCCCTCCTTACTTTCCAGCCGAGCATACAAGTCATCAAACGCGCTCTGTTTGGCCTTTGACACTGCTACCTTTGCCTTACGCTGTGTCTCCCTGTACTCCTGTTTACGCTCTTCGGTTTTCTCAATGTCCCACTTCTTCTTAGCTAACCTCTTCCTTTGTACACACTCCTGAACTTCGTCATTCCACCACCAAGTCTCCTTATCTACTCTCCTTCCAGATGACACACCAAGTATTCTCCTACCTGTCTCCCTGATTACATTAGCTGTAGTTGTCCAGTCATCTGGAAGCACTTCCTGACCACCCAAAGCCTGTTTCAACTCCTCCTTGAAGACAACACGACACTCTTCCTTTTTCAGCTTCCACCACTTTGTCTTCTGCTCTGCCTTTGCCTTTTTCATCTTTCTCACCATCAGAGTCATCCTGCACACCACCACCATCCTATGCTGTTTGGCAACACTCTCACCCACTACGACTTTGCAGTCACTGAGTTCCTTCAAATTACATCGCCAACACAAGATGTAGTCTACCTGTGTGCTCTTACCGCTGCTTTCATAAGTCACCCTATGCTCCTGTTTCTTCTTGAAGAAAGTATTCACCACAGCCATTTCCATCCTTTTTGCAAAATCGATCAACATCTGTCCTTCTGTGTTCCTGTCCTGGATACCAAACCTGCCCATCACTTCCTCGTCCCCTCTGTTTCCTGCACCAACATGTCCATTGAAGTCTGCACCAATGACCACTCTTTCACCTCTGGGGGTACTCTGCATCACTTCATCTAAGTCACTCCAGAATCTCTCCTTCTCTTCTAGCTTACATCCTGCCTGTGGGGCATAAGCACTAACAACATTGACCATCATGCCTTCAATTTCTAACTTGAGACTCATCACTCTGTCTGACACTCTTTTCACTTCAAGAACATTCCTGACAAACCCCTCCTTCAAGATGACTCCTACTCCATTTCTCTTCCCATCCACACCGTGATAAAACAGTTTAAACCCTGCTCCTAAGCTTTTAGCTTTGCTACCTTTCCACCTGGTCTCCTGAACACACAGTATGTCCACCTTCCTCCTCTGCATCATGTCAGCCAGCTCTCTACCTTTTCTTTGCATAGTTCCAACATTCAAAGTCCCTACTCTCAGTTCTAGGCTGACGCCTTTCCTCTTCTCTCTCTGCCTACGGACACGCCTCCCGCCTCTCCTTCTTCGATGTCTTCGACCAACAGTAGTCCAGTTTCCATCAGCACTCTGTTGGTTGACAGCACTGATGGCGGTTGTTGTTAACCCGGGCCTCGACCGATCCGGTATGAGTTTTGTTTTGATATATATATATATATTTAATTGAATAAGTGTAACTAATTTGTGAATGGATGCTCAGGACACACCCACTAGGGGAAACTTTTCATTCATTTCATATGTATTCCAGACTGAAATAAAAACAGTCTTATGTAGGTCAGCGCCCTTGTTATTCTTTTCCATTTGTATCTGGTTCCGGTACCATGCAATCTATGAGTGCTCCATTAGTTAAGATAAGGTGGAAATACCCGTTGTTGTTTTTAATTCATGAATTAATTGCTTGACTGTTCCAAATTGCCTCTAGACATGTGTGTGTGTGTGTGTGTGTGTGTGTGTGTGTGTGTATGTATTAATGGTCGTGTGAGCTGTTCAGGGAGTACCCCACCTTCTCCCTGTGTCAGCTGAGCAAGACTCCAGTCTCACTGTGACCCTGATAGGATTACATGGTTCAACAAATGAGAGTGAGATGTCTGCATGGGGGAATTTCTTTTCTGCAGTTAAATCCACTGTGGGTGTTAATTTTTTAATATTCTCTTTGTTTGTCTTGCAAGCGTCACACTTGTACTCCTCTCTCACAAGTGAAAGCGAACACCTCTCGCTCGCTTCTTATTTTTCTTACATCCCACAGAAACCTAGACTCAATGAACATCTCTAGTCTCAGCCAGATGCCCCAGCAAATGATCTGAAAAGAGGCGGAGGAATTAGTGCACCTTCTTTTCATACCTGTACTTGTACACAAATAATGTAAACATCACAAGTTGCTTCCTGAACACAAGTGCATAACAAACAGTATTAGGATCTGTGTCCTTACTCTTAGCTATTAGTAGCCATAGTTAAGTAAACACTGCCTCTACTTTAGATATATTATTACATATTATTATAAGAGAAAAGCTCCAAATCTCATTAACAGGGGTCTCCATCCCTGTCCCTGGGGCCGGTGGTGTAGTAGGTAGGGTGCTGGGCTAATGATCGGCAGGTTGTGTGTTCAAATCCCACTGAGACTCCCACTGTGCTAAGACCCCTGGGCAAGGTCTTAAGCACAAGTGTGCCTCTGTTCACCCAGCAGTACAATTGGGTACCAGTAAAATATACTGGGAAGGTAACCTGCGATGGATTAGCGTCCCATCCAGGAGGAGTTGAACTCCTGGTCACTTCAAGCACCAGCCTGATGAGACACTATGGCTCAGGTGTAAAAAGCCTACCTTTATCCGACCAGCCTGACACTAGTACGCATTCATGGAACTCTACTGTACGCCAAAGTGAGTACCTTCGCGGGAATTGTGAGTGCCATCACTGGAACAATGTGAAAACTATGAGCGAGATGAGTGCCATTGAGGGGCATTGCCCACCCAAAAAACGAAACATGTTCCTTAATTTTGTCACGCACTCTTTTGCGTACCTTTCCGCAAACTATAAGGAAACTGTGAGGAAACAGTGAGGGCACGTGTAAATGCCCACCACGTCACGCACGTTATGGTAATCAATGCTGCGCAACATTACACCTGTACCCTCAATGGTGCTCTTGTGTCCTCCATGGTGTTCATTGACTGCTACGCATTGTCCAACATTAACTGTTGGCGGACCAGAGAGTGAGTTGTGGACAGAACTGTGTTTCTCACTGTTTCCTCAAAGCTAATCATAGTCTACTCAGCTTTAAGTTTGGGTGAGCACTCAAACCACTGTATTCCACAACACACCACGCACAAATGGTTAACCAATCAGCAATGTCCACATTGACTTGCCCTGTATCTTAAAGGGAAGGGTGTTCAGTTGCATGACATTTACATATTCAGAATGCCACGTAGAGGAAGAAAGCATCAGGTGTGGATTCGAGCTGCTTACCTATATCAATGTCGTAGTCTTCGATTAGGAGTAAATGCAGCAGCACCTGCGAGAAAGACACGTTGTTGATTTAATGCCATTTTCTCGGCATCTCTAGAGGTCATCATCTTGACAACTACAAGAATGAATGGTGGATGAATCCAGCTATATATAATAAAAACAAAAGGACAGGACAAAGACTTTCTATTGAAACTCCATTTATCACTACAGATCTGTTTCGAGGGGTGGCGAAACCATCCTCTCTCTTCAGGTGATTATAGAAGAATGATTACAAAGTGCTGGGGGCGGTACTATGTCGATGAACATGGCGTCCTCTAGATGGGGTGGTGTTCATTATGTGTTCGGGGCGGGTTCTCTTAAATATTGGTATCGATACATGCATATATGTGCATACATTTTTTACACGCCCGTGAACTCATATATGTACACACACATATATATAAAGGTATCCACACGTACACACTTACATACATATCCATATATTTATATATACATATATCTAAATACATACACATATCTACATATATATGTACACGTACATTCACGTGCGTATACACATACACACATACACAAGTATATATAATGTTTAGATACAGATTGATACAATCAAATACTTAGTGAACTTAAGGGGGTGTGTTGCATAATAAGAAAATCCTCTGTATATATATATATATATATATATTCTTCTATAATCACCTGAAGAGAGAGGATGGTTTCACCACCCCTCGAAACAGATCTGTAGTGATAAATGGAGTTTCAATAGAAAGTCTTTGTCCTGTCCTTTTATTTTTGTTATATATATATATATATATATATATATATATATATATATATATATATATATATATATATATATATATATATATATATATATATATTTATATACGCTCTTGTGAGGCATGACAAGGAGTGCCATAAACAGAAGCGCGGTCACCTTTGTAGCATGATGTGGAGCAAACTTGTCTGGTCATTGAGTGACGTTGAGGAACTTGGAGCACCCCAGCACAAACAATTCGCAAAAATACCGCAATGGTGAGGAATTGAGTGGAACGTCGCGGAACATCCTCAATGGTACAAATGAGCAAGCTATGAGCAAAGCTTATTCCTCTCTGGCACAAACTGTTTGACTGACAGGTGAAATAAACACAAATCATTCCGCCATGGTGCGCATGAATGAGTGCCATTGAGGATTTAAAATGCGTAGTAGTGTCAGGCTGGCTTAACTCTGTACATCCGACCATCTGATCATTACCGTAAGAACTTCTTCATCACCTTAAAAGAGGTGTGATAAATTTTGGGTGGATCTTCAGGTTTCCACGGAGTCTTGTTCTCTGGATAATTATTCGAATGCACTTCCATGTCTGTGCTGTGTCTGGCGGAGTGCTCCTTACAGTATAATTTGTGCACAAATCCATTTCACCAGTTCATATTACCACCTCTATTGTGCAACAGAAGGCCATTGTACTGTCAATTTACTCGCAATAATGAAGATGAAAACACACACGACTCGAAAAACTCCCGAGTCTGTTGCGGTTATGTTTAGGAATGTCAACAAATCATGGTGCTTACTGGTTTTGTAATGACTGTGGGCTTGCAGGAGCAATTGTAGCATCGACTCAAATGATTGCGACTTCTGTTTATTTATTGTTTTGGCTCTGTCTTCCAGTACGCTGGATATGAACAGGCATTGGTAATGAGTTAGCCTAACCATAACCGAGTAACTGTTTTGAAACCACAACAAATTTGGTTTTTTGATTGAAACCACAAAAAATTCTGAACGGGGAAATGCTATTATGAGTTCAGACACTCTGTTTATGATTAGGATAAATTGCTTTGCATGTATGTCATTGGCATCCTGTGGGGACCCTGTTGCTTTGCCAGGTACCTACTGTAGTCACTATCTACTATCTGTAGTATCTGGACTCCAGATCACATACGACCTCCACCAACCACAGAGGGGTGGAAGCATACACATACCCCGTCTGCAACATGCCATACTGCCGCCCACGGCTTTTACAAACTGTTGCACATGCACATTTTGCAGCATGGCCGAAGAGACTCGGACGGAAATGCTTATTTGTACGAATGAGCTCACAGACACCCCATTGTGGGCTGCTGATTGCTGTTATTGACAGGGACGGGAGTGTATGCCATCCCTCCCTAACATGGGAGCTTTGCTGATTAGCCCCCATAGACTCTGGATCATGGGTGGCTGTGGCATCAACCTGGACCCGAGTGTGCCATCGACCTTCAGGAGCCCTTGGATTGGTATCTAAGCTAAGTTTTTGGATAATGGGTGGCCCAAAACACATATGAAATTGGCATGTCCATTTTTTCAATGATTATTATTTTAATTATATATATATATATATATATAATTTCCTCCCGTATTTTCATTCCTAATTTTAGTCGTATCTAAATTTGTCTCCCATTCAGTAATCACATACAATTAATAACCAGGGCAGGGCGTAAGCATGCACATGCCCCCTTTATGGCATGCAGTGCTACCACCCGCCTCTTTACGAACTATTACATGCGCATTTGGAAGAAAAGTGCTATCCGTCCTTTTTACACGAATGAGCTCACAGATGCCCATTGTTTCGCCGGTGAATGCTGTGAGTGACAGGCGATCGTATGCCATCCCGCCCTCCTGTGAATCTTCTTCTTCTTCTTCTTTTCCTTTCGGCTGCTCCCTTCAGGGGTCGCCACAGCAAATCATCCGCCTCCATCTCACCCTGTCCTCCGCATCTTCTTTTTTGACTCCAACGACCTTCATGTCTTCCTTCACCACATCCATAAATCTCTTCTTCGGTCTTCCTCGAGGCCTTCTGCCTGGTAGTTCCAACCTCAGCATCCTACTGCCAATATACTCACTATCCCTCCTCTGTACATGTCCAAACCATCTCAATATAGCCTCTCTGACTTTGTCTCCAAAACATCTTACATGGGCTGTCCCTCTGATATACTCATTTCTGATCCCGCCCTCCTGTGAATGCTTGGCCAATTAGCTCCCATGGACTCTTGGTTACGGATGGCTGTGGCATCAATCTGGTGTTGGTTTTGCAATCGCCAGGTTGCTAGTCAGGCACCTTGTTGATGCTCCACTCGCGTAGGGTACCGCACAACAGACCTAAGAAATGCACGTAACATTTGGAATAAAATTTAAAATGTTCAAAACTTTATAACTATAGCCCACAAAGGCAATTTCCGTCACCTGACAGGTAATCTTTATCCAACACGTCCACAACTGTCTTTGGAATTTGCCAATTTTCTGGAATAGACGGATCCCTCGCTACTTCGTGCTTCAGTTCAGGCGACTTCAGTGCATCGCAGGTTTTTTTTTTTTTTTTTTATATATTCATCAAATTAAAAAATAAGGAAATTAAGGAAGAATACAGTACTGAAAAGGTTAAGGAAAATGCCACATAAAAAAGGCCAATTATTAAAAAAAAAAACTAAACAAACAAAACAAAAAACAACCCAAAACCCCCAATCAAAACTACTTGCATTTTTATGTGAGGTGCGCGTCTGTGTGTTTTCGTGTATTTATTTTCTATTTCCATCTTGTGCATTATTTTTGAATGTTTAATTGTTATTATAAGCATTTATAGCGTTGAATATGTAGTTATTGATATTATATACATATATACATGTACATATACATCAGTAAAATAATATATATTGATGTATACTTTGCGGAATTTAACGGTCGTGGAGGGGTCTCGGTCCCAATTAACCGCGAAAAGTGAGGGATCCCTGTATTTCTGTTGTGTAATGTATACGGAAGCGGCTGCACAAAAGTTTACAAATAGCATCCATAATGTAGGAAATGCTTTTAAATATGTAAATATGTAATATTTATGTAAATAGGCACTTTGTGTTTTGATACCAAACCAGACTGCATTTCTTTGTTTTACTTGTAACGTGCCTCAATATGCACAGCACAACCTGTTCCCAGCCCTCTGTTGACGACTGCATGTTTACCATAGTGTTTATCTCTCCTGACAATTACTACCTCGTGCTCTAAAGTCTGTTACATGGAATTCCGAGTCCGGGTTCTTTGGAAAACAGTTCAAGAGTTCCAGTTAAATCACAAAACAAGACAATATCATTTTCAGCGTGTAGCTGATAGGAATTCATGGGTGTAACTTTGATATAAAAGCCATAGGAGACAAGAATGTGGGCTGGATATGTGCCCAGGCTGTACTCTGCCCTCACCCAGAGTCGGCTGAGATGGGCGCCAGCCTTCCTATGACCCTAATTAGAAATAATACATGTACCTATACGCCAGTCGGGGGGGTCGATCCTACTTCACGGAATTCAGCGGTCGCGGAGAGATCTCAGTCCCAATTAACTGTGGAAATTGAGGAATCCCTGTATATATATATATATATATATATATATATATATATATATATATATATATATATATATATATATATACACTCTTGCCGCTCAAGCCAATAAAGCCCTTATGGCTATTTATAGATATCAAACAAGAGTGGGATATTTATCATGTGTAGATTTTTTTTTTTAATTTTGATGCTATGGTTAAACCTTTCCTTTGTTACGGCTCAGAGATTTGGGGTGTTACTTATTGTAAAATTATCGAACAAATACAAATAAAAACATGCAAACATTTCCTCAAAGTTAGCAAAAGTAGATGTGGGAAAAGTCTGGTTCTTGGAGAATGTGGGCGGTTCCCTCTTCAGCTTCCTTACATGACTAGGACAGTGAAATATTGGTGTAGACTCTTAACTCTTCCCAGCTTTCGAAAACCTCTTCAGCTCTATTTAATGTTAAAATATTTAGATGAATCTGGGCGCTTAACATCGGCATCTCATATTAAAAATATTCTATTTAGATTAGGTTTCAGATTTATTTGGATCTCTCAAGATATTGGGGATACAGATTATTTTATTGCTGTATTTAAGCAAAGATTATCTGACAACTTGTCACAAGATTGGTATTTATCGCTTCATAATACTACCAAGTGCTCTAATTATATACTTTTAAAGTCCCTACTAAATATTGAGACTTAGCTTAGATTTAGTCCCGTATTTAAGAAATTGCTTGTCAAAATTCAGATGTGGTCATTTCGGATTAAACATAGAAACGGGCTGATATAAGAATGTGCCTTTGGTCTTGAGATTTTGTCCTTTCTGCCAAAAACATAATCTTAATCTAATTGAAGATGAAATACATGTACAGTGGTACCGTGTTTCCCCGAAAATAAGACAGGGCTTATATTAATTTTCCTACCAAAATATGATACTAGGGCTTATTTTTAGGTGATGATGTATTTTACATTTTTTTCTATTACATGTCTTATAATATATCTTTGTCTTTATATATTCTTATTTCGTTATATTTCTTTATTTTTTTTAATATTTTAATATCGAGCGATTTTAGCAATTTTTATGGACGCAAGTGTTTGTCCTCGTCTTAAAGCAGCCGCTGCCGTCATCGACTGAGCCTCAACGCGCAAGGATTGATGCTTTGAGAGCGTACCCTAGGTAAAGCTGCCTAATAGATGAGTCAGCGCTTTCACCTCGAGCCCTAGATTGAGTGAGTAGCAGGCCAATGAATTGTTGCCGCTCTCAACTAGGGCTTATTTTAAGGGGAGGGCCTATATTAAAATCATCTTGTAAAATCACGCTGGGTCTTATTTTATGGTTAGGTCTTATTTTTAGGGAAACACGGTACCTCACCTTACGAAAGTCCCAATAAACGAACCATACAGATTGCGAAACGCATTTTCCTAAAATTTCCGTCTCTGGATACGAAACAAATTCACATTACGAAAGCACCATCTCAAAAATTCAAACAATGCGCGAGTTGCTCTCCCATTGCCTATCTCCCAACATCCCACCCCACTGACCTCCCATTGGTTATCTCCCAACATCCCACCTCACTGACCTCCCATTGGTTATCTCCCAACATCCCACCCCACTGACCTCCCATTGGTCATCTCCCAACATCCCGCCCCGCTGGCCTCCCATTGGCTAGGAGGGATGATGCAGCTCCCTCCCATTGGCTATTATGGAGCTGCATCTCCATAATACCCATGATGCTTTTCGTGTAAAGGATAGAGTTACTGTTGTTTCGTGAGTTTTTCAAGTGTGCTCATTGCAACTTTATGTTTTGGCTCAGGTGTTTAACCTTGCATAAACAATTGTAAGATTACAACGCTGCAAAGAAGACATGGTCAACACACGTGCGCGCGCACACACACACACACACACACATGCACAAACATGCGCACACAGACACGCGCACACACACGCACACACACACACACACACACACATACACATGCACACACACACACACACACACACACACACATATATACACAACACGTGTGATTCCCGGTGCGAGTGAAAAGAAGAAGCGGGCTCGGGGCATGCGGTTGAGTGATATCGCAAAGGAATATGGCCAAACCCGTCTACCATCAGTATGATATTGAAGAGGAAGGAGGCCTTAAAAGGTATACTTTTATCATTTTTAAAGGGGTTAGGGGTCGTATTGTGGGCCTTGGAACAAATCACTCGTTTTTCCATGTAAAATACGGCTCAACTTATGAAAAATGCAGGTTATGAAATCACTTCTGGAATGGATTAATTTCGTAAGATGAGGTACCACTGTTCTGCTTTATTGCAAAGCCTTCAGTGCAGTAAGAAAACATATGAACTATCCACTATCAAAATATAGCTTTGATAATCTGATGTCTTCAACAAATGAATATGTCATTAAAAACTTGCGCCTATTTTTATATACATATATATATATATTAAATTAATATATATATATATATATATATATATATATATATATGTATCTATGTATATATATATATATATATATATATGTATGTATGTGTATATATATATATATATATATATATATATATATATATATATATATATATATATATATATATATATATATATATATATAAAATAAAAATAGGCGCAAGTTTTTAATGACATATTCATTTGTATATATATATATATGTGGGGCCGGTGGTGTAGTGGTTAGGGTGCTGTGCTCATGATCGGGAGGTTGTGAGTTTGAATCCCACTGAGACCCTCACTGTGCTAAGACCCCTGGGCAAGGTCTCAACCACAAGTGTGCCTCTGTTCACCCAGCAGTATAAATGGGTACCAGTAAAATGAAAGGAAAGGAAATGAAATGAAAAGGAAGGTAACCTGCAATGGACTAGCGTCCCATCCAGGAGGAGTTGAACTCCTGGTTGCTTCACGCTATGGAAACCAGGAATAAGCACCGGCCTGATGAGCCACGAGGCTCGGGTGTAAAAACCCAACAGACTTACCTTACCTACCTATTTTTATATAATGTTGAGAAAATAAGGAACTCTGATGGCTCTCTTTAATCATGGAAGTACTCTTGCAAACTCATGTAATACACAGGGATCCGTCGATACTTCATGCATCAATTCATGCAGCTTCAGTGCATCGCATTTTTTTTTTTTTTAATATTTATTGAATTAAAAAAATAAGGAAATTAAGGAAAAATACGGGGGAAAGTTAAGAAGAATGCCACAAAAAAAAGGCCAATTATGCAAAAAAAAAAAAAAAAACCCTAAACAAACAAACCAAAAACAACCCAAAACCTCCCATCAAATTAGTTACATTTTTGTGAGGTGCACATCTGAGTGTCATGCATGCAGGCACATGCACGCGTGCACATCTATATGCTTGTCCATTTATATTTTATTTACATATTATGCATTATTTTTGAATGTTTAATTGTTATTATAAGCATTTATAGCATTGAATGTGTATTTATTGATATTATATACACATATACATGTACGTATATGTCAGTGGGGGAGGGGGTTGGGGGGTGATCCACTTTGCAGAATTCAGTGGTCGTGGGGGATCTCGGTCCCAATTAACCACGGAAAGTGAGGAATCTTTGTATATGTTTATTTATGTGTGTATTATTGGCCAGTGGTCTTATACTGAATAAAATGTCTGTCTGTCTGTTATAATATATTTTGTGATGAATGAATTACACATGAATTACATTTATATTTAGGAACTTATCAGGCATGATGGCATAGCAGTTCATGAGTTTATCTGATGATAAGAAGGTCCTGGGTTCATATCCCACGCTTGGCAAGGACATATCTGAGTGGACGATGCATGTTCTTTCCATGCTTGTGTGGATCTCCTCCAAGTACGTACTCCAGTTTCCTCCCACAGTTCAAAGACATGCACATTACGGTAATAGACTTTCACACAGAATTGGCTAAGATAGGCTTCAGCCTTCGTGTTGCATGAGTAGGATTAAGTGGTTTTACAAATGAAGGAAGGATAATATATAGGTGTTTATGAAATAATTGTGTGGATTGGCTGATTGTTGCTTGATATTTATTTTCTCTGACAGGTCCATCAGTTACGGAGGCAAAATCTCAAATCATGAAATATTTGAAATATTGACTGAACCACTGAACGAATAACAAAAAATAGAATAAAAGGCTTTTAGAGCTGGCAGGATAACAGCAGTGCATTCAGGATTCATATACCACAAAATGCAAATTCATTCCTTTGAAGAAAACAAATGCAAAAGTGAAATGTATGAAAACATACGTCGTATTGACTGGACCACAAGGCGCACCAGACTATGAGGTGCATTAAGCGAAACAAAAGTCAGAGAAGTCAAACTTGATTCAACTCTCACAATAACTCTTAACATTTCTCAGGTTTATCTAATGCTGCAACTACAAATCAATAAAATTGACAAAAAATCAATTATTAAAAGTGTTGGCAACAAATCTCTTCGTCGAATAGACTCGCGATTATTGCGTAAGTTAGCCACTACAGACGAGTGTCACTCAGTGACTATATATATATATATATATATATATATATATATATATATATATATATATATATATATATATAGTGACACTCATGTGTGTGTGTGTATGTATATATATATATATATATATATATATATATATATATATATATATATATATATATATATATACAGTGATACCTCAGCTCACGAACATAATTGGTTCCCAGAAAGTGTGTGTAAGGCGAAAAGTTCGTCTTCCGAACATTTATTTACCATAAGAAACCATTAAAATGAGAATAATCCGTTCCCAGGTCCCCATAAAACATAATTTTCTACTAAATAAGCCTTAAAACCTTAATAAGCCTTGTTCTTACGGATGGTAGCAATGGTAGACTTAGCGTACTGGTACTGGGACGCTGAGTCACACAAACGCAGACCTCGTTCGTGTTTTTCAATGATCTCCGCCTGTGGTGGGGTCTTTTTCGGTCCCATAATAGCAAAAGTACACTCAATATGGTCCAGAATGTCTATCAAACACAAACCACTTCCGCATTCAAAGAAAGGGGGTGACGAACTGTGACGCCGTGAGCGTGCGTCAGCTTCTCGTGGCCGCCACCGTGGCGCTGTTCGACCGCGTGGTTTGATTCGTCCGCCGAAAACTAGTTCGTCAGCAGAGACTATATGCTCGCAAATTTAATGTTCTTGAGGCGAAAAGTTCGTGAGCTTAAGCGTTCGTCAGCGGAGGTTTTACTGTATATATAAACTGAACTGGGAAGAAGGAGGGGCACGGTCAGTCTGTCGTTTGTAAACAATGGACGCAGCGTCATTACGCCATTACGTCAGTGTACCACGTAGGTGCGTCAACTCAAAATTTGATTTTGTTTTTTTTTTTTGAAAAAAAAAAAAAAGTAAAATCAAAAAACTGTAAAACGGATGAACGTCTGGAGATATATATTTATATATACTAGTAGAGAATTTTCTGAGTAGATCCTTCCGTAAGAGAGTGCTCAATACTTTTTCGTAGAGCAAATATAAGTATGTTTAAATATACTAGTAAATATAAATAACAGTTTATTATGAAAGCTCATAATGCAATGAATCGGCTCATTCCGCCATTTCTGTTCGTTGAGAAATAATCTCGGCACCTGGCCTGGGCAGCTAATGAGCTAAAAATAATAATACTCAAGCGTGTTTGCTTGTCACATGATCTAAATTAGGTCTGGCAAGTGAAGATGGAAGCTGTCACATACATACATACTGTACATAGCCAGGTTGTTTAACCTTTACCGGAATGCGTGAGCTGAAATGTTGTACGATTGTGAAAGTTCATTAAACTATTTGAAATGTTAAGGTTGTTTGTCATGCTCTCTTCATTAGCATTTAATGATTGTTTACGTTAGCATTAGAAACTCACGTTAAGTGCTGAGAAATTTCTATATTATTTATAGAAGCACTAGACCTCTTTCATGATTAGCAATGTAATGCGAATATAGTGTGTAACGCAAAACATCTCGACAGATTCTTTAAAATACACAGTTTACATGAACATTGAAATATATTCATTGTAATTTATAAAACTAAACTTAAGCTTTATACAAAATTAGCTAAAATTAAGTCAGCATTTCAGAACCAAATGGCATCTAAGTATTAATTATAAGCTATACCATGTATAAAATTATATTAATAAATAATAACTGTATATATTTACACATACACACACACATATATATATATATACACATATATATATATATATATATATATATATATATATATATATATATATATATATATATATATATATAGGAATCCCTCACTTTCTGCAGTTAATTGGGACCGAGATCCCCACGTGACCATCGAAATCCGGGTAAGATCAATACCCCCCTCCCCCAACTGACAGATGTACATGTATATGTGTATATAATATCAATAAATACATATTCAATGCTATAGATGCTTATAATAACAATTAGACATTCAAAAATTGCATAAGATGTAAATAAAATATAAATACACACACATACAGACACGCGCGCGCACAGATGCAGATGTGTGTGCACACACTCAGATGCACACCTCATAACAGTGTAACTAGTTTTGATGGGAGTTTTTGGGTTGCTTTTTGTTTTGTGTTGGTTGAGGGTTTTTTTGTTTGTTTGTTTGTTTGGTTGGTTGGTTTTTTTGCATAATTTGCCTTGTTTTTGTGGCATTTTCCTTAACTTTTCCCCCTACTCTTCCTTAATTTCATAATTTTTCTTTAATTCGATGAATACTATTTACCAGTATTTAATTTTTTAAAAAACGCGATGCACTGAAGCCACATGAATTGAAGTGCAAAGTAGCGAGGGATCCCTATATACTGTGTTTATATATAATAATAATAATAATAATAATAATAATAATAATAATAATAATAATTTCCTAATTATTACAATTATATATCTTCTTTTCTTTTCGGCTTTTTCCAGTTCTTGAGAGTCGCCACAGCGAATCATTTGATTCGCACATTTGATTTGGCTTTGGTTTTTACGTCGGATGCCCTTCCTGTCACAACCCTTTAGCAAGGGACAGAAACACACTGACGACTTTGCAGCTCCTCTTTATGAAAGTCAGCAATGGTTCTTTTACACACCTCTCACCATAGACAGTGAGAGACATGACCCGCCTTTGATAACCCAGTTAGCTGCACTGGGGGTACAATTTTATTTATATATATACAGACATATATATAAATATATATATATAAATATATTTATATATATATTTATATTTATTTATATTTTTTTTTTTTTTTTTAATTTTATTTTATTTATTTTTTTTTTTTTTTCTGAGTAGATCCTTCCGTAGGAGAGTGCTCAATACTTTTTGGTAGAGCAAATAAGCAAATATATACACATATATATATATGCTTGGACAATAAGAAACCTGCATTCCAGCATAGGAATGTTATACTATTGGATGTGGACCTTATCATAGTTTCAGCCTGTTTTGCTGCATCTGTGCCTGGACAGTTTGTCATGACTGATGGCACAATGGATTCTGAATTATACCACCAAATTCTAAAGGAAAATGTCAGTGGGGGGCCGTGCATTTCACACCTAGGCCTTCAGTAGTGGTCCGTCTGAATCAATCCAACCCTCAATAACTATTTTATGGCTATAAAACTTTTCCTGCAGCTACAGCTGCAACACACTCAAAAAAGCATCAATAATCTCATAAAATTGCAATATTATTTAGGAATACAGCCACATTTTACTCACCAAAAATCCTTTTTATTTGTACACAAAATCCATCCTCCTTTCTCTCCTCAAGAAGATTTCAATTACTCTGTTGTACAGATTATCCGTGCATTTCAGTTCATATCAATGATATGATAAGACCTTCAATTCATCGGCTTGCTTCCCACTGGTAACATCTTCAAATCTGACAAACCGCTCGTTGACACCTGTGGCTGTTACATAACGCAGAACCAGTGTGAGCTGCACTGCGTTACTCACGTCTGTTGTCTCATCCACCATACCAGAGACAAACGGTGTTTTATTAACTTCCCTTCTGATCTCTTCCCCATCACTTCAGCAATAGCAGTGATCAGGGCATTTTGTATTTTGCTCGACGTCCCACTAAACACTTTATTAGTGGACAGGTGGTCATGTAAATCCGTCTTGCTCTCAGCAATGAGAGAAAGAAGCTCCACATAGTTTCCTTTGTTTTTGGATCCAGCGCTTTCATCGTGTCCTCGAAATGAAAGTGCCTGCTTGCCCAAAAAAATGACACCAGTCTATCAGTCTTTTTAAGATTTCCCTATTTTTCTTCACCTTTTCGTGGTTAAGCTCCGTTTCCCCGCGCACTTGCTCGCTCAGCTGTAGATCCACTCTGGTTTCCCCAAAAGTTTTGGAGAGCATCGTTGTTTGTAACCGACCTTTCTTAACAATGTCCAGCTTTTCTTGAAAAGTCCGTCTTGAAAATGGCTTTGCCAGTAAATCTGCAACCAAATCCATGTCTTCACCTCCTTCAGCCATTGTGGGACAAAACCGCTATTAAATCAACACAACAATATATTTGCTTGTGCAGCTCGCTACAGATGCAGTTTGCTAGCTCTGGCTAGTCCACTCTCTCACTATCCAATCATAGGGTGTGAAAACGCTGATGTTTCCATACGCCTGCTAGAAGGCCTTGGTGTTGCCAACTCAAAATCTGATTGGTTAAAGCAACAGTTTTCCCGACACTTATTTTATGCTGCAGGGCCCGCACAACTGATTATGAAGGCCTCCGGGTAGATTTCTGACCCTGGCAACAAATAATGGCTGAAATGTGATTGGTTAAATGCTTAAGTATGAAAACACACATCTGGAAGAAGCACAAGCAGGGGAAAAGCAATGAAAGGAATCTGACAGACAATTTGGAATTATTTAATAAGTATTCATGGACAAAATATAATTAACATCAGTTTGTGATTCAGAAATTTTTTAGGCCAGCAGAGAAGGCCTTGCAGGCCCTGACGGCCCACCACTGGAAAATGTTAGGTCAGCTCTCTACATATATATATTCATAAACACACACACACACACATACACACACACACACGCCAAGCAAAGTTTTTTGTTTTTTTTTAACAAACTCTCCTTCATTGTATGGCGTTTTGGCTCGTTTAATGTTCCAAGCCAGTTGATACGATGCAAGAATTACGGTCTCTGCGCGCTTTGAAATGTCAGGCAGAAAAGCAGATACAGTTTTTCCAAAAATTTACAAAGTGAACAACTTGTGCTTGTGAAGTTCAGTCCCTTTAGGAAATTCCTGCTCAAAGTTAGCATGGAGTGAGCTGAAGTGGCGCTGATGGTTCGAAGCTTTGAAATGCGCTAATGTCGCCTGACATAAAGCAGAATGGCTCGTTATTACATTAAACAAAAATATAAACTCTCCCACTCTTCTTCTTCTTCTTCTTCTTCCGCTTAGTCCAGGGTCGGGTCGCGGGGGCAGCAACCTTAGCAAAGAGGTCCAGACATCCCTCTCCTGAGCTACTTCCTCCAACTCTCCCGGGGACACCGGCGGCCCCAGCCAACCCGAGAGCCATAGCCCCCCCCGCGTGTTCTAGGTCGCCCCCGGGGTCTCTTCCCGGTTGGACATGCCCGAAACACCACACCAGGGAGGCGTCCGGGGGGCATTCTGACCAGATGCCCGAGCCACCTCAACTGGCCCCTCTCAATGCGGAGGAGCAGCGGATCTACTCCGAGCTCTCCCCGGATGGCGGAGCTTCTCACCCTATCTCTAAGGGAGAACCCCGCCACCCGGCGAAGAAAGCTCATTTCAGCCGCTTGTATCCGTGATCTTGTTCTTTCGGTCATTACCCAAAGCTCGTGACCATAGGTGAGGGTTGGAACGTAGATCGACTGGTAAATTGAGAGCTTCGCCTTGCGGCTCAGTTCCTTTTTCACCACGACGGACCGGTACAGGCACCGCTTAACAGCAGAGGCTGCAGCGATCCGTCTGTCGATCTCTCGCTCCATCCTTCCCTCACTCGTAAACAAGACCCCAAGATACTTAAACTCCTCCACTTGGGGCAGGACCTCATTCCCGACCCGGAGGGTGCATTCCACCATTGTCCGACTGAGAACCATGGCCTCGGACTTGGAGGTACTGATCTTCATCCCGGCTGCTTCGCACTCAGCTGCGAATCGCTCCAATGAGAGCTGGAGGGCCCGACTTGATGAAGCCAAAAGGACAACATCATCCGCAAAAAGCAGAGACGATATCCGATGGCCACCAAACCAGAACCCCTCATCGCCTCGACTGCGCCTAGAAATTCTGTCCATGAAAATTATGAACAGAATCGGTGACAAAGGACAGCCTTGGCGGACTCCAACTCCCACTGGAAACGAATCCGACCTGCTGTTACCAATACGGACCAAACTCTGGCTCCGGTGATACAGCGACCGAATAGCTCGTAGCAACGGATCCGGAACGCCGTACTCTCGGAGCACGCCCCACAAGATCTTTCGAGGGACACGGTCGAAAGCCTTCTCTAAATCCACAAAGCACATGTGGACAGATTGGGCAAACTCCCATGCCCCTCCAGAATCCTGTGGAGCGTATAGAGTTGGTCAAGAGTGCTGCGGCCAGGACGAAAACCACATTGTTCCTCCTGAATCCGAGGTTCGACTATCGGTCGGATCCTCCTCTCTAGTACCCCTGCATAGACTTTCCCAGGTAGGCTGAGGAGTGTAATTCCCGATAATTGGAACACACCCTCCGGTCCCCTTCTTAAAAATTGGGACCACCACCCCAGTTTGCCAATCCAGAGGTACAGCCCCCGATGACCACGCGATGTTGCAGAGACGTGTCAACCAAGACAGTCCTACAACATCCAGAGCCCTGAGATATTCCGGGCGGATCTCGTCCAACCCCGGAGCTCGACCACTAAGGAGCTTTTTAACAACCTCAGTGACCTCCACTCCAGTGATGGGCGGACCCTCACCCGAACCCCCAGGGTCTTCCTCTTCCACGGAGGGCGTGTTGGTGGGATTGAGAAGGTCCTCAAAGTATTCCCTCCACCTCTCAACAACATCCCCAGTCAAGGTAAGCAGCTCCCCACCTCCACCGTAAACAGTGTTTGTGAAGAACTGCTTCCCCCTCCTGAGGCGTCGGATGGTGGCCCAGAACCTTTGAGGCCAACCGATAATCACTCTCCAGGCCCTCACCGAACTCCTCCCACGCCCGAGATTTTGCATCTGCGACAGCCTCGGCTGCAGCACGTTTGGCCTGCCGGTACCCGTTTGCTGCCTCAGGAGTCCCACAGGCTAATAAAACCCGATAGGCCTCCTTCTTCAGCTGGACGGCCCCTTCACCGCAGGTGTCCACCACTGGGTTCGGGATTACCGCCACGACAAGCACCGACGACCTTACGGCCACAGCTATGGGCTGCCGCCTCAGCAATGGAGGCACGAAACATGGCCCATTCAGTTCCATGTCCCCGCCTCCTCCGGAACGTGGTTGTAGCTCTGCCGGAGGTGGGAGTTAAAGGCCTCTCGGACAGGGGCTCCGCCAAACGTTCCCAGCAGACCCTGATCACACGCTTGGGCCTGCCAGGTCTGGAAGGCAACCTCCCACACCACCGAAGCCAACTCACCACCAGGTAGTGATCAGTAGACAGCTCAGCTCCTCTCTTCACCCGAGTGTCCAGAACATATGGTCGCAAGTCCGATGACACGACTACAAAGTCAATCATCGAACTGAGACCTAGGGTGTCCTGGTGCCAAGTGCACTTATGGACACCCTTATGTTCGAACATGGTGTTCGTGATAGACAAACTATGACGAGCACAGAAGTCCAACAACGACACACCATTCGGATTCAGACTGGAGAGGCCGTACCTACCGATCACACCTCTCCCACTCTGTTAAAAAAAAATGTCCTGTGTCCATCTTCATATTTTCTTTTTTACTGTGCATTTTTTCCTCGCCATTAAGAGCTCACTTGACATAAATTGTTGATTTAAATGATTTTTCCTATACTGGGAAGTTTTGTATTATTTTCATCTCACGCACAAGCACATTTAGCAAAAATACCATATTGAGCTAAAGCAAAGCAAACACATACATTAAAAAAAAAAACAACTTTGATATGAAAATAAGAGACGCATAAAACTAGGCAAAGAGCCGCATGCGTCTCGGGAGCCGCGGGTTGGCCACCCTTGCATTATATAGAGAAATGTGATGGCATAAAAGTTCATATAGTCGTAAGACAAATATAAATAGTCAAGTTTTACCATGTCATTTTTTACCGTTTCACAGGGCAGTGGTGGTCTGGTGGTTAGGGCGCGGGATCGCTGATCCTAAGGTTGGGGGTTCGAGTCCCCACAAGGTTGTCACTGTCCCCCCAGTGCACCTAACTGGGTTATCAAAGGCATGTCATGTCTCTCACTGTCTATGGTGAGAGACATGTAAAAGAACCATCGCTGACTTTCGTAAAGAGTAGCTGCAAAGCTGTCAGCGTGTTTCTACGACCCGGAAAGGGATGGGCTCCGCCAGGCCAAAGCAGCCCAAGTCTCGCCATGAAGGTGCCCCAACGACATCCTCGGATGTTAAGGGATAAGTGAAGTGAAGAAGCTTTTCACACAAAAATCTTGTGTAGATTTTTTGACTTTAATGAAATTTCTTCTAGAGGCGGAGCTTGGGACAAGAAAGATTCTATTAGCTTCATTAATTGATCAGAATAGGGGCAGTGGTGGTCTAGTGGTATAAGGTGCCGGATCGCTGATCCAAAGGTTGGGGGTTCGAGTCCCACTCTCCACAAGGTTATCACTGCCCTCCCCACCCCCCCCACCCCAGTGCAGCTAACTGGGTTATCAAAGGCCGGCCATGTCTCTCAGTGTCTATGGTGAGAGGCTTGTAAAAGAACCATTGCTGACTTTCGACAAGAGTAGGCTGTAAAGCCGTCAGCATGTTTCCGTCCTGCGATGGCCTGGTGAGCGGTCCATGGTGTACTCTGCCCTCGCCCTGAGTTGGCTGGGATGGGCACCAGCCTCCCTGCGACCCTAATTAGGATGAAGCGGTTACAGAAAATGAACTGAACTGAAATTGATCAGAATCTGATTCAGGATTTGAGCATTTTTAAAAATATTCTTTAACAATGTGAAATGGGAGTCTTTTTGACATTGTGGTTCATATAGGGGATTGCTGGGCTTGGCAGAGGTTTACGTTCTCTGATTGTTTTTGTTATAATTGTTTTGACCATGTTTGTATTTGGTTGCATTTAAAAAAAAAACAACAACTGTATTTTAACTATCTAACTTTATTATCTTTGGGTAAATGTATTCTGGTAAGACTTATGGTGGAAATACCAAACCCAGAATAATGTGCTTTCTGGATGAGACACATCTGCAATGCACCAGGCACATGCTAGCGGTGACAGAGACATCAGTCTATGTCCTGGCACATTTTTAGACAGAGCGAAGATACGGGCACTAACTCAAGCTAATAAAGACGTTGGCTAAAAATTAGAGACAAAGCCTGGATTGTATAACACTGTAAAAACAAAAACAAAACAAAAAAAAGGAAAATAAATGATGAGGAAAAGATCGATGCAAATTTGTCACTTATGACTACGCCAGACAAAGTACAAGTCAACGCAATGCAATAACAAAAATTTAATTATTTCCGTCTGACCTTAAAATTTTTATTTCCTCAAGTTATTCAAGTTATTCCAAGATTAAAAGAGCATGACCAATTGAACATGAAATGTTCCATTACCCAATTTCAACTACTTTGCTGCTGTTAGAGATTGACATCAGAGTGCGAGGTGTTAGCAAACGCACTGTCAGACATGAAAAGGGTGCGTTAATGAAACTGAAATGAACTGGAGACGTCAATAACTTCTTGCACTGACCCATGCCACATTGTTTTCCTTATAAGAGCATCGAGTACTAAGTACATGGCATATTCGTATAATTGACACTACACCCAGGTATTTATTTATTTTGGAGATTACCATGCTGGAAGCCTGCCCCAAAGCCCTCCATCTGTTCACCATTTGCTGTTTTTTTTTACACACCCAATATTCACGCAGAAGAAAGAGCTGGCCTCTTTCTAAAGAGTTGTGTCTATGCGCTTGTCTCTTTCTGTTTCTCAACTCCCTCTCCCTCGCAAACATCTTCTCTGGTTTATGTCCTGAGCTTGTGAGAGGGTTTACTTTGGAAAGGCTTCCAGAGAGAATCATTCTGCCGTGTGATTGAAGACTTTCCTTATTATCCAGCACAGCTGAAGGTCATGCTGTGGGTGCTGTGGTGCTTGTGCCTTGCGCAATAGCAGACAAATCTACAAGATGCATCTAATCGAACACAAGATGCCAATTATCTCCTGCTGGCAGATCACAGCACTTAAACACCGATGCCCGGCCTTTTGGCGTATTCGTGAGATTAAAATTTACAGTAGCAATAAGTTCGAAGAAGCCTCGATGCAGCATGTTTGACTTGACCCATGGGGGAATGCCAAGGAAACACGACAACGATTAGAAAGCAGTAGTAATCTGAGCTAGTGTGTGATCACTGGTGTGTCTGAGGTGGAGCCTTTGGACACAGGGAGGAGAGAAGGAGTGCTACCAGGAGGAGCCCATATTCACACAGTCTAATCCGTACACTCCAAATACACTCAGATATTTACAGAGGATTACTGCCTATCCCATGACTGTATCCACCACACCAAAGGCGATACAGTGAGGGTGTGCAAAGCTCTTCCTTCTCACTGAGGTAAGTGAAGCTATGAAAGAAATGTGGTTCTTTCTTATTGGGCAGACAGTCACATGGAAAATACTGTTGCAGGTGAAGTTTATCTCTTTCAGACTCATGATAGACTATATATTATATATATGTATATATAGTATATATTTCACACATATATCCTGGAATGAGAGATTTAAAAAAAAAAACATTCAATTAAATTTCTAACAAATAATTTCAATTGTTGTAAAAATAAACTGACATTCTAACAAATTCTCTTAATGATCTCTTGTTTCAGATGAATGATCTGCATGTGCTCTCTTTTTGCTGAATTCTTGCTTCATATTCCCGTTCAATCCTTTCCTAAAAGAGGATTCGTCCTTTTCCTTGTTTAAGAGGTACGCAGGATACCTGGATTTATATATGCTCAACCATTTAAAAAAAACAAATTACATGCTAAAACCTTCGCTCTGCCAACCCTGGACATGCCTAAGCCAAAGGATGTGGAAGATCCGAGATTTCCTTTAGGGTATCCTGACTCATATGAATGAGGTCAGTGCTCAGGAAAAGTTTGGAAACGGCATTCCCGTGATGAGCAAGCTTCAGTCATAAACTGTGTCTTCAATATACTGCATGCGAACAACCCAACTCAACCCAACCCTTCCCAACCCAACCCAGGCCAAACCAGCCTAGACGAGCCCAGCTTAGCCGGGGGGGGGGGGGGGGGGGGGGGGGGGTTCCTTCCTTCCTACCTTCTACTAGACATGGAGGTAAAAGGCACAGGGGGAGCATGAGCTATGGTTCCCAATCCTGGTATACGGAGCAAAATGAGGCATTTCCCCTCTCAACCTCTTCCCTGAGCTCAGCCCAACACAACACCACCCTGATAAGTCCGACTTAGCGGGGGCACTTGGTAAGGACACATCTTCTTGTGTTAACCTAAGCTGCTGCTTTTAGTCTGGGTGATAAACACCACAGATTGCTCACGCTCTGATTCTGTATACTTGAGGATTTGACTGCCGGTCGGTCGTTGCTTGGGGATGCTTTGGGAAGGTTCATAGGCTACATGTGTAATTTGATTAAGTTAGATATAAGAGTTTTAGATTACTTTAGAGATTAAACGTATGTTTGGTGGTTTCTACAAAATACTCCCAGACTTAAATCCCTGTAGAGGATTCAAAGTTATTGTTAACTTCCTGTGAGTCATCCACTCTGAACTTTGCACTACAATGGCATGCGATTCATGGGATGCCACTCAGGAAGGTAGGGTGGATTTGAATGCGAGACGGGATCATGGAGTAATTACATTTGTCTGCGTGCATGTTAATCATGTTTCCTTCTATACGTCATGAAAGCAGAAATTATTTGTTAGGCCTCATCTTTAAACCAGTAGAAGGCATTTCTTCGTGTTCTGACATGGACACATTTTATCTGCAAATGTGCAGTCAAGCAAACTATAGAGTGCTTTAAAGGTAATCTTCCAGGTGAGATGAGATAGTGGTGCAAAATGTTAATATTCATCCTCCTTGTAACTTGGGATTGGGTCTGGATAAATCAAAGGCATGTGTGTGAGTCATACTATAAATCTCATCAATCTGCACTTAGGCACTTTCGCTCAGCCCGCAACACTAGCAGGTGGTGAAACCTTCTAACCAGATCAATTCATGTGGGATATGACTCGAGCTTGTGCTTTGGTATTTTGTTTTGATGCCTACATGGTTTAGATTGATACGCTTGAGGTTTGTTTTCTCTAGCTTCTCTGCTCTGACATGCAACTGCATTTAGCCCTAGCCAAGCCTGAATCAACTGGGCTTTTAAGCTGCCAGCGCCTATAACAAAACATGTTTGGAGATTTTGTAGGAAACATGAACTCGTCACTATATGCAGATCCCGTCAAAAAAAAAAAAATCCCCAGAAAAGAATACAAATGCTATAAAATCCTTCAGACAAGTAGCTGAAACTGTCTGTTTGGAATTTGGCATTGTAAGTGACCCCATTTAAACACCACCCTTGAAATACTAACCTAATAGTAACATGCAGGGCGGCACATTATAGTCTTCACCTCACAGCAAGAAAGTCCTGGGTTCGAGTCGTGAGCTCGGTCAGTGGGGTTTCTTTGTGAAGTTTGCATGTTCTACCAATATTTTCCGGGGATTCCTCTGGGTACTTCAGTTTCCTCCCAAAGTCCAGCGCACATGAAGTAAATTGGCTATTTCAAATTGCTCCTAGGTGTGTGTGTGTGTGTGTGTGTGTGTGTGTGTGTGTGTGTGTTGGCCTTGTGATGTTCAGGGTATACCTATCTCGGCTGAGCTAGACTTCAGCCTCGCATTGACGCTAATGGGATTAAGTGGCTCGGCAAGTGAGTGAATGAGTGAGAGAGAAAACATGCATGTAGGCGCATCTAGGCTGAACTCACCCATATTATCCAAGGTGTTCCTGGATGTGCTTGGAATGTAAGTTCATTCATGTTCTCAACCGCTTAATCCTAATTAGGGTCACGGGGAGGCTGGTGCCAATGTCAGCCGACTGTGGGCAAGCTCAGAGTACGCATCTCGCCGGGCGATCGCGGGGCAGAAACACGCTGACGGCTATGCAGGCGACTCTTTATGAAAGTCAGCAATGGTTCTTTTACATGCCCCTCACCACAGACAGTGAGAGGCAAGGCTGGCCTTTGATAACCCAGTTCGGTCCACTGGGGGGACAGCAGTGAAACGCACTGAAAGTGAGGCTTGATCCCCTCTCTGACCTTGGGATCAGTAATCCTGCACTCTACCACCGGGCCGCCAATGCCAAACACAATATTCTGTATGTATATGAATTATACATATATGTGTTATATGTATGTATATATATATATTTGTTTCTATTTACATATCAATTTCATCAGTGCAATAAACTCATACATTTCTCCTTTGTGCACCAAAGCTTTTAATTTAATTAATTAATTAATTTATCAGGCAGTGGTGGCCTGGTGGTAAGGCTCTGGATTAATGATCCTAAGGTCGGGGTTTGAGTCCCACTGTTAAGGGTTTTCAATGCCCAATCCCCCCCCGGTGCAGCTGACTGGGTTCTCAAAGGCCGGCCATGTCTGTCCCTGTCTATGGTATGAAGTTCATGTAAAAGAACCATTGCTGACTTCCGTCAAGAGTAGCTACATCGCCATCAGTGTGTTTCTGCCCTGCGATGGCCTGGCGAGTTGTCCAGGGTGTATTCTGCCCCCGTCCAGTGTCGGCTGAAATGGGCATCAACCTCCCAGCGACCCTAATGAGAATGAAGCCTTTCGGAAATGATTTATTTATTTAGTACAACAATTTTTTAACGAGAACACAGGCACGAATGGATGCGAAGAAAAGGGTCAACAACGTTGTTTGGTCATCAACGATCCCAGGTGCAAAAACCGAAAAAAAAATTCTTCAAATTCCTCTTCCAGTAACCTTCATGGATCCACAAATCATCCCTCGTGTGCTAGACAGCGGACCAAATTATGTCCACACTTGCACCCTGCACTGTGGAAATGTAAGATGCATCACGCAGTGCAAATATTCTTCCAGAATAACAGCCGCACTACATAGTACTTCTGGACTCGTTTATCACATGGAAAGCACCAGTCAGATCAGCCAGGTGCTAACGCGGCTGACACACATACATTAGCATTAGCTAATCTACAGAGCTAGCGTTTTAGACGCCAGCATTTATCATGCATAATGCTGCATGGTGGTGTAGTGGTTAGCACATCTACCTCACAGCAAGAAGGTTGTAGGTTTGAGTCCCGTCTTGGCTCGTGCGTATATGTGTGGAGATTAGCGTCTCCTCCCTGTGCTGGAATGGGTTTCCTCAAGGTAATCTGGTTTCTCCCTCGGTCCATACACATGCACATTGAGCTGACTGGCTATTGCAAATAGTTTGAATGGTTGTATGTGTGTGCGCGCGCGCCGGCTCTGTGATGGACTAATAAACTGTTCAGGGTGTACCCCGGCGTTTTGTCAGATTGGATGCGCTCCAGCCTTCCTGCGATGCTAATAAGAGTAAGCGGTTGTGCAAAGTCAGAGTGATTGAGTATTTACACTGTTACTATAAACTTATATAATATTATATCTTGATTAAATTTCATTTTATTTGGCAATAAAAACTTTCTGCATTGCTTATTGTGCCGTTCAATAAAGGCCTCAGGCTTACCAGAGCCAATTTCTCGTTGCCTTTAATACAAAGCCATGAAGCTGGTTTTAATTTGAAGAATTGTAGATGTCAGAAATCTGTGAGATATTTTATTTTTTGGCAATAGGACACCTCCCTATAAATATTCTCAGCGACAGTGGCTGAATGAATGAACACACACACACACACACACTAATACTCACACCCCGGGGCAATTTGGATCAGCCCATTAGCCTAATGTCATATTTTGGACTGTTGGAGGAAACCTGGAGGAAGACAACACAAACATTTGGAAAACATGCAAACTCCACTCAGAAACACCCTCACCGAGCCAGGAACCTGCAGCCGGGAGCTACTCGCTATGAGCCAGCCGTGCTAGCCACTACATCACCATGTCGTCTGTAAACATATTCTTGTTAGCAAAATTGTGGAAATGGTTTATGCACAAGGTAGAAAAGATTTTTGCATGTATGGAAGCTTCCTTCATGTTCTCCACTCAAGCACAGGAAGAACATGCCAACCCCACACCAAAGTGCCCAAGTTGGGAATTGAAGTCAGGCCTTGTTGCTGTGAAACGGCCGTGCTAACCACTACGCCACCGTGCCGCCTGTATGGAAACTTATAGTCCATAAATATCCAGAGTGTAGCTTTTGTTTTTGTACAGCATCATACAGACGAGTATTTGGGCCAACCGCACTCTGCCCAAGCAGAAGGATGTATATTTCTGAGTATAAAGTTCGCATTAAAACCTCAGAGCTGACGTAGATTAAAGTCAGTATTGTTAAGGTGGATGACAGATGTTTAAGAATTGGATTTCTTTGTCAGTTGGTCAATAATCACTCTATCATAACCAATATCTATACAGTAATTTAAAAATAATTTCAAGCGATGTGGTATAGTGTTTAGTACGCCTGCCTCAAAGCAAGGAGGCCTGGATTCAACTCCCGGGCTCAGGGTGCTTCTGTGTGGAGTTTGCTTGTTCTTCGTGCACTTGTGTGGGTTTCCTCTGGATACTCCAGCTTCCTCCGACAGTCCAAAGATGTATTCATTAGTCTAACTGGCCTTTCCAAACTGATCCTTGGTGCCTTGATGTAATTGTGAATGGCTCTGTGTGTATGCGTGTGTGTGTGTGTGTGTGTTATGAGATGGGCTCCAGCCTCACCACTACCCGAGTAAGATTAAATGGTTCAGCAGACGAGTAAATGACACTGATTTCTGATTTTTTTTTTTCCAGATATTCTGACTTTAGACAAAATAATACTGTCGCTCAGTAAGTGTGAAATGTAAATGAAAAAACACCCACTGATGTCATAGAATCAGGTTACAGTGGAAATTTGCTCACCTAATTTTAAAACATCTTAAAAAGAAATAAGATTGTGAGTAATTTCCAGTAACCTGCAAAATGCCAGTAAATACTTCACCAGATATGGTATGACAGTAGGTTTAGTCCATTACGTAAAACATTGCTGTGGTGTATTGACTCAAACAGTGGCAGCACGGTAGCGCTGTGGTTAGCACAGCAAGAAGGTCCCGGGTTCAATTCCAGGGCTTGGACGTTCCTGTGTGGAGTTTGCATGTCCTCGTGCTTGCATCGGCTTCCTCCCACATGTGCAATAAAGGTATAGTATGACTTAAGTCGTTCTTGATTATACGGCGGTTTTCAAAAAATATAAAGTTTACGTCATTATAATCATATATTTTATATATATATATATATATATATATATACCGTATTTTCCAGACTACAAGTCACATTTTTTGTATATTTTGGCTGAACGTGCGACTTATACTCCAGAATGACTTATATGTGAAATTATTACATATAATTCTGTTCGTCATAATAATAACAAACATAATTTCACGTTTGTTATTTTTACACTCACGACCACAAGAGGGGACTCTAGGCTCGGGTACCAGTACCTGCCATCCTCTACTGTACTGAAGAAATGTCCCCAAAAAGAAAATCCTATTCTGCAGATTACAAGCTGCAAGTAGTGAAACATGCAGCACAAAATGGTAATCAAACAGCAGAAAGAAAGTTTGGAGTGAACGAGAAACTTGTGAGGGACTGGAGAAAAGCGGAGATTACTTTTACTGCAAAAAGCTAATCGTGGGCTAAAAGCTAGATGGCCACAGCTAGAGGAATGAGCTCTCACATGGGTGCTTAAGCAACGTGCCTCAGGGAGGGGCTTGTCAACAGTGCAGTTGCGTCTCCACGTAAAATTTCTTTGGAAACAATTCACAAGTTGTATGAATCAATACATATGCGAAGTTTTGATTGTTTAAATTATGTTCAAAGATTATGATGCCAAAATGTTAGGTGTTTCCATTACTTTGTCCACCCCCTGTATATATATATATACAGTATATGAGATTTCCTTTCAACTTTTTCCCTTTCTCAGGGGTCGCCACAGCGAATGATTTGCACATTTGATTTGGCATAGGTTTTTACATCGGATGCCCTTCCTGACACAACCCTTTATCAAGGGACAGAAACACGCTGAAGGCTTTGCAGCTACTCTTTATGAAAGTCAGCAATGGTTCTTTTACATGAACCTCTCACCATAGACAGTGAGAGACATGGCCCGCCTTTGATAACCCAGTTAACTGCACTGGGGGGGGGGGGGACAATGACAACCCTGGGGGGGGACAATGACAACCCTGTGGGGACTCGAACCCCCAACCTTAGGATCAGCGATCCTGCGCCCTGTCCACTGGACCATCACAGCCCCGCCCCATATGTATAAATATATAGAGAGAGAATTTTCTGAGTAGCTCCTTCCATAAGAAGACTTTCTATTGAAACTTAATTTTCAGATCTGTAGTGAAAATGAAGTTTCAATAGAAAGTCTTTGTCCTGTCCTTTTATTTTTACTTATATATATATATATATATATAATATATATATATATATATATATATATATATATATATATATATATATATATATATATATATATATATATATATAATATCATACAAGTAAATTTGGCATAGCCTAGCCTAGAGATAAGCTAATTGGAAATAAGTCATTTCAACTTACGTCGTCTCTCCAGGAATAAATTAACGACATAAACTGAGGTATACCTGTAGACAGATTGGAAATTCCATATTGCCCCTTGGTGTGAGAGTGAGTGTGCATGCATTGATCTGGTGAGCTGTTCACAGTGTACCCTGACCTTGCCCAGAGTCGACTAAGATAGGCTCCAGCCTCCCTGCTACTGTAAATGAATGAATGAATAAATAAGCAATGGAACAGTAAATATCGGCAATGTTTACCTTTGCCCCCATGTGGACAGAGTTTAGTCTTGCAGTTGCCCAACGGCTGAATAGCAGCACTGTCAGTGTGCAATGGCTTGAGGACGTATTAGGATGATGTATCATCCATTCATCCATTCATCTTCTGAACCGCTTCATCCTAATTAGGGTCAGGGGAAGGCTGGCAGCCATCTCAGCCCACTCTAGACGAGGACGGAGTACACCCTGGACAGCTCTCCAGGTGACCGCAGGGCGGATAATGCATTATTTCACTCAATCCTCCATCGCTAGTACTTATCAGAGTATTTAATGTCCGAGTTTTAATCTTAAGCAAACTCAGCAATGAATTCAGCGTCACTGACTATAATAACCTGCAATGGATTGGCATGCTGATCAAAGTGTGCCGAGGTTCTTGGCTAGAGATGGCTGAGATAGGCTCCAGCCTCTCCGCAACCCTACCAGGATTAAGCATATTGATAAAGAGATGGATGGGTGGCTACTATAGTACTGTGCATCCCTCCTTCCATCATAACAGGGAAACAAACAGGAATCGAACTTTTCAGCGAATCATATCTGTCGCCATCGTGGACTCAAGAACCGTGGAGTGGAATTGTACTGTCATTCATTCATTCATTTTCTGAACTGCTTAATCTCAATATGAGTCATGGGGAGGCTGGTGCCCATCTCAGCCGACTCTGGGCGCGGGCAGATTATACTGTTACTACACGTATATGTGGTGTAGGAGTTCACGCACCTACCTCATAGCAACAAGGTCCTGAGTTCGAAATCCGTGCTTGGTGAGGGAAGTTCTTCCACGTTCTCATGAGTGTCCTCTGGGTTTCTCCGGTTTCCTCCTATAGCCCAAAGACATAAATTCAGTCTTATTGGTTTTCAAGTTTCTATGTAAATAGTTATGGGTGTTGTCCCTGCGAGGGATTGGTGAGCTGTTCAGGGTTTATTCAGAGTTCACACAGAGTTGGCAGACATAGGCTGCGAAATGTAGTAAGGTTTCACAAATCCAGCACATAATGGACCGATTCCTTTAACTTCACACCACCTCAACACAGTCACGCTCCAGCATATCCTCTTCATTCAAACTTGGGCCGGGATTGAATACGGATTAATTCGAGACTCAAACGTTACTCGTACGCACCAGCTGTGCGATATCTCTCCCAGTCGTTTTTTTTTTTTTTTTTTTTTTTAAAGTTTTACAGTCTGCAAACCTGAAAAAATACGCCAGCGTGATTATTTTCTGTTAAAACCGGACAGGAAACAACAAATCTGATTTGAGTAGTCCAGCCATCTGTCTCAACATTGCCTGAGGGGGCCGGTCAGGAATTACTTAAAGGAAATAACGTTTTAAAAAGCTTTTATTCAAAGCATGGAGGGATTGATTGTAAACGTAAGAAAGACTTAATTCAAAGCTTCTGTCAAACGGATCTCTGGTTAAGATACTCAAGCCATGTGATGTGAAATTAACTTTCCTTCACTCTCTTCTTTTTCTCAATGTGAATTGAAGGTGCGTTGAGATGGTTAACACATGTGTGAGTGTATGTGCGTGCGCTCGCGCGCGCTGCTCGTGGTGTCAAATAAGGAAATTGCCAGATTAGCATCACCGATTGCTTTCCAAAGAGAACGTTAGCGAGCTGATCCCAGGTGTTTGCCCATGTCACTGTAAATAAAGCAGACAGCATTAGCGCTAATCCCGTACTGATCTTTGCACAACACTCCTGTTCCATTCCCCGACCGTTCCTCCACTCCCACAGACACCAGGACACCAACAACACGGATCTTGGAAATAACACATTCCATGCTCGTCTTTTTCCCACCCATACTCCTATTAGGGTTCGCTGGGAGGCCGGAGCTTATCTCGGCTGATACTGGCCGAGGACGAGGTACACCCTGAACAAGTCACCCGACCATCGCAGGGTGGTGACACACGTACAACTATTCACACTTACGTCCACAGCTACGAGCAATTTGGAAGTCAGTTAGCCGAATGTGCATGTTTTTGGATTGTCGGGGGACGCAGACACAAGCATGGGGAGAACATGCAGACTCCACACAGGATCAGGACTCAGGCCCAGGATCTGTTTGTTGTGAGGCAGATGTTCTGAGTAGTACCATGGTAGTGCCACCCGGTGGATTCATGATAGGAGAGACTTGGGAGACTTGGGGCAGGGAATCCTTGGGACAGGGTCATTCCTGGTAAATGACATCAGCAAATCAGATTAAAGTCTACATCATATGTTTGGCTTTAAGTAGGTCAATAAGGCACTTTTTGTGGAAAGGACCTTCTGCATCCTTAATTAAGGTCACTGCATTTTTTTTTTTTTTTTTTTTTTTTTTAAATGGGCAGTGGTGGCTGGTGGTAAAGGTGCTGGATCACTGATCCCATGGTTGGGGGTTCAAGCCCCACTTTCAACGGGTTGTCACTGTGGTCTGGCAAGCTGTCCAGGCCGTACTCTGCCCTCGCCCAGAGTCGGCTGGGATGGGCGCCAGTCTCTCCGTGAACCAAATTAGGATTAAGCAGTTCAGAAAATGAATGAATGCGTTTTTTTACTGTGTAATCCCAGCCTTGACTTGAACTTTAACTTTGCAATGCACTTCCATTATGAAACTCTTTGTAGCTGTCTAGGGCTAATGTTGCTATGGTAACCAGTAAGTTTCGTCTTATTTCACATGGGGAGACTTGGGACCTGTTTTGGGAGATTTGGGACTGTGGATATAATCCACTGATTTCTGCAGTTAAGCAAATGATTCAGAGTTTAAAGTTGATCGTTTGGAATGTGACGTGAGTTTTGCCGTATATATTGTAGGTCCATAATATTTTGTATAATAATAATGAGCTATTTTTATATATCTGCATTGCATTACAAGAATTTGTGAAACTAAACGATACTCAAATGATGTTATTCATCAGGGTGTACCCTGTCCTTGCTCAGAATCGGCCGGGATGGGCGCCGGCCTCCCCGTGACCCTAATTAGGATTAAAGAAATGAATCTCAGAAATCTCAGAAAATGAATGAATGAACAAATATTAACAAAGTTGTTCTTCAATTTAAAAAAAAAATTCTTAAAAAAAAAAATATTGTATTTTATACAAAAATAAATCTTTGTCCCAAGTCTCACCAGTGTGTCCCGGGTGTCCGTTGGCTGTGTCTCATAGCACCTCGGGTAGTCCCATGTCTCCCCTGAAAACTGACAATTTTTAATCACATGTATCTGTTCATGTTCATTTTCGCTAATCACCTAATCCTAATTACGGTCGCAGGGAGGCTGGCGCCCATCCTAGCCGACTATAAGCGAGGGCAGAGTACACTCTGGACAGCTCGCCAGGCCATCACAGGGCAGAAACACGCTGACGGCTATGCAGCTCCTCTTGTCGAAAGTCAGCAATGGTTCTTTTACATGAAACTCACACCATAGACAGTCTGAGACATGGCCGGCCTTTGATAACCCTTTTGGCTACACTGGGGGCAATCACATGTATTGAGTCCCTTTTTAAATGCATTGAAATAAGACTGGGTTAGAAAGTGATATGGTGGCACAGTGGCATAGTGGTTAGCACGTCCGCCTCACAGCAAGAAAGTTCCGGGTTTCCTAGCTCAGGCGTTTCTTTGTGGCGTTTACATGTTCTCTCTGTGCTTGTAGGGGTTTCCTCCAGGCACGCCGGTTTCCTCCAACAGTCCAAAAAAATGCACAGTAGGTTCATTTCCTGTTCCAAATCGCCTATAGGTGTGAGTATGAATGGTTGTGTGAGAGTTGGCCCTGCGATGGCCTGGTGAGCTGTCTGGGGTGTAACCTGCCTTCCTTCGCACAGAGTCAGCACGCACTGGTGTGCCCGGAGAGCAGTCGGGGGGGGGGGGGGGGTCGGGGGACAAGGAGTCCCTCCTCAAGGGCATTGCAGCCATTTATGTGAAGGAAGGGAAGATGCTGCTCACTTGCCCCAAACCACAACACTTTTTTTCCCTGCTGCTTCGGGAATTGAACCAGCAACCTTTCGGTCGTAAAGCTGTTCTATATATTAGGCTACGGCTGCCCAACACTTTTGTCAACACTTCAGGATTTTCCAAACTGGGACATTTTCATGTATTTTATAAAATGTGTCCCAAGTCTCTCTGGTTTCCCCTAAGCAGTTATTATATGAAGCGAAGCATGATATGGAGAATTATTCAGATTGAGGCAGTTGAATAATTGATTGCTTTGCACCAATCAGAAACAAGAATTTATTTGAGAATAACTGATACGATTTGTGTGTGTGTGTGTGTGTGTGTGTGCTTCCATGCATGAAGACATTTTTGAACCCAACTCCACTTTGAGCTTAAGCTCTGCACCTGGCCAGTTGAAGCTCTGTTTGAACCTGTAGGGTTGCTTTCATAGCCCCATGAATCAAATCCTGGCATATTCCACACAGCCACAGCATTTGCTGCAGCAAAGTGTTTTGGACTGTCGGACAAAAATCTATCATCCATGTGTTTTGTATTAACCACACCTTCATTCCTTTAAAAGATAAAAATCAATAGAAATCTGGATCCGCTAATCACTCTCTGTTCTTTTACGAAGCCATTGTGAGCATCGGGCCGGTGCTCCCGCGGCTCTGAGATCCAGCCATTATTCAACCACACATGTTAACGCTGATGGCAGTAAATGATAATAATGCTGAGTGAAAGTTCGCACTGAGTACTGAATAATCACGGTGTACTCCATACAATTTAATCAGTACTATTATAATTTTTTTAAAAACATTGAATGTACTGAGACGGGAAAAATCATCATGTGACGCTGAACAGCGGTCAAAGTTCACAGTAACAGTAATGTTTACTTTAATCAGTCACTTGCTGAATCGCTAATACTACTCAGGTCATTGGGAGGCTGGTGTCTATCTCAGCCAGTATGATGCAAAGTCAGGGTATGCCCTGAACAGCTCAACAGACTATTTCAGGGCAACACACACACACACACACACTAAATTACACCCACGCCAAGGGGCAACTTGGAACAGCAAATTTGGAAAAGGGACAATTTGGATCACCTAATGTTTACCAAAGTACGCCGAGGAAACGTGCAATATGCACATCATTTATTTAATAAGAGTATTTAAATGTGTTACCATCAACTCCGAGCTGTAATGGTGGTGTAGTGGTTAGCGTACCTGCCTCACAGCGAGAAGGTCCAGGGTTCGGGTGTTGCTGTGTGGTGCTTGCATGTTTTTTCTTCAGGTACTCTGGTTTCCTCCCACAGTCCAAAGACACGCACTTTACACTCACTGGCGAATGTTGGCCCTGTGATGCTCTGGTGAATATTTCAGGGTGTGCCCTTCCTCCACCCAGTGTCAGCTTAGATAGGCTCATGTCTCCCCATGACCCAAGTAGGAGTAAGCAGATTCTCAAATAATTAAATAATATGTGAGGTGAATATTTCAACTGTTATTCATCTCATTTGCCGCGTCTTATTATCAAAGTAATACTCAATTATTTATTCATCTAGACTCTGACCAATAGCAAGGGCCGATTTTGAACAGCCAGTCAGCCTAATGTGCAAGTCTTGGGACTGTAGGAGGAAACTGGAGTATTCAGAGGAAACCCAAGCACACAAGAGGAGAACATGCAAACCCTTGTCGAGCCCAGGACTCGACCCCAGGACCTTCTTGGGGTGAGGTAGACATGCTGACCACTAATGCCACCATGCTGCATTCATAAATATTCATATCACAATAACCGCAGTCTTTATTAAAAAAAAAAAAAAGTTAGGAACATCTGTGTATTGTTTTTGATCTATGACTGTAGTAAATAGTCTGATGCGATGGTTGCATCTCTGAACCCAGTACATATTTGTGGCCTCATGAGGTCAGCTGTAGACCCAATTACAAGCAGCTGCGGTGATGGAATTGACGAGCTGCGCCACATTTTAACATGATACTAACACGAGAGGTGTGAATATAATGTCGATTATGCTTGTACATTCGAAGCACCACGAGCACGTATTCATTTCCAAAACGACAAATAATTAGTCGTCAAACTAATACGAGTGGACGTGGACAATTGGAAATTGGAACACGTTTCGAACAGAAAAATGCTTTTTTCCCCTTCCCCTGCTCCAGTTTATACCTCACTGACGGACACGTTCTTGTAAGTTACCCTCCCTGTGTTGTACACATATCAAGCATGTCCTTTCACCAAGTAATTATGAGCTCAAATAGTCATTTCCAGCTGACCGGTGCGGTTTTCTGCAGATGAAGCCAAGCAACCGCGAGTTCTAAAGCCTGGGACGCACCGAGCAAACGGGGTGAACCATCATTTGTAGATCAGCACTCGTCGGACCACTTAATTTTTAACTCCGTTCACAGGGCGCATTGGTGAAAGGAGTCACGATAATTATCTGCTCCATCAGTGAAAGAAAATTTGAGGAGAGACTGATGTGATGAGGTTTGACAACATGGCCGACAACTCGATTGCCAACCACCCAAATTCCCATATTCATTTTCATTTCATTTTTGGAACCACTAGAGCAGGGGTGTCAAACTCATACCACAAAGGGCCGTGTGGCGGCAGGTTTTTGTTTCAACCAAGCAGCACACCTGACTCGCTCATTTAAACAAACAGTTTGAGTCTTCAGGCAGTTGATTGGTCGATTTTTGTGCTCTGTAAAGAGACCAACCAATCAGCTGCCTGGACACTCAGATCAGTTGTTTAAATGAGGAAAGTCAGTTTGTGAAACTAAAACCTGCAGCCACATGACCCTTTGTGGCATGAGTTTGACACCTGCGTGCTCGAGCCCATCTCGGCGAAGATTGGGAAAAGGCTGGGCCAGTCCAGCACAGGGCCAAGACAGATAAACAACCATTCACACGCAGACTGACATCTAGAGGAAATCCCATTAGGTTAACGTGCATGTGCTTAAACCAGGGATGTCCGACTCATTCCACAAAGGGCCGTGTAGCTCCAAATTTTTGTTTCAATCCAACATCTGTGTGCTCTGTACAGAGACCGACCAATCAGCTGCCTGCAGACTCAAATCAGTTGATTAAATGAGCCAAGTCAGGTGTACTTCTGCTTGGCTGAAACAAACATCTGCAGCCACACCGTCCTTTATGGAATGAGTTTAACACCCCTGCTTTAAACCGTAGGAGGAACCCGGAGCGTCCAGGGGAACCCCACACCGGCACAGAGAGAACATGCTGACACGCTTGGTTTGCAGTACACGTACAGGGCTCAAACCAAGGGCCTTTCTGTCGTGAGGAGGAAGTGCTACCAACTACACCACCGTCCTTACCCCTCCGTCAGCCATACTGTTGTTCTGAGCCCATAGATCGCAAGTTTCAATCCAGTTTAATACCACAGTCGTCCATGACCGGTAGTCCATGGGAACTAACTGGCCGAGCTCTCACAGGACGAAGGGATGGCATACGCTCACTTCCCTGTCACTCAAAACGATTGGCAGCTAATCGCAGCATCTGTGAGCTCATTCGTATGAGGGCGGATAGCCCTTTCAATCCAAAGTGTGTTCGACCGCTCCCAAATACGGATGCGCCGCAGTTCGAAAAGAGACGGGTGGCTAATGTAGCATGCAACAGAGGGAGCGTGTGCATGCTTTCGACCCTCCTTAATCGATGGTGGTTGTGTAATAGGGAAGGCAACACTTGATTGGTCGGAATTGGATACGAATAAATTCGAGAGAAAAATTGGGGACAATCCCAAAATGATAAGCCAACACAGTAGATCTATTGAACAGTCAATACTCACGCACACTCTGACCCATTTGCCCAGCCACTTAGTCATACTAGTGTCACTGGAAGCCTGGGACCTATCTCAGTCAACTCTGAATGAAAGTGGTGCACACCCTGAACTGCTTGCCAGACCATTGCACAGCCAACGTTCATACAACTGTTTAAATTTACACTTACACATAGAGGCAATTTGGACCAGCCGAGTGTGTTTATCTTTGGAGTGAAATTGGAGTACCTGGAGAAAACCTACCCAAGTACAGGGAGAACATGCAAAGTCCACCACAGAAGCCCCTGAGCTTGTTACTTGAACGCAGACCCTCCTTACAGTGAGATGAAGGTTCTCACCACTGCTCCACCTTGCTGTCCTGAATAACAAATATAGTGAGACAGTTTGTCCTACAGGCGCAGACTGCACGTACTAACTGATGATTGGCTGTAGTCTTTGCTGTCTTCATTTTTTTTTTTTTTTTTTTTTTTTTTTTTGCATTAAGACACGAGGCAACGGAGCACGGGGCCCTCAAGCACTTCTAATCCTGAAATGCATTTCTGCTCCCTGTATCTGTAAATAGTTTCCTGTCCAGTCTGGCCACTCTCCTTTGACCTGTCATCAGTGAGATGTTTCAGCCTGCACAGCCTGGGCTGTACAGATGTTTTTTTCTGCACACATCACCCATCCATACACTTCTGTATAAACTTTCGAGACCGCTGTGTGTGAAAATTCCAGGAGGTCAGCAGACTCTGAAAAGCTCAAGCCCTGCCTGGCTCCAACGACCGAATTTACTGAGACCACACTCTGCTGCAGTCTGATTTTCTCATTTCCAATGATTGTGCTTGATTGGTGTGGACTCATGTGAATACTCAAGAGTCTGCAGTTTGTCTTTGAAGGTTCAGCTGTTCACAGAGACATCAGTTTGTTACATCAGTTCAGTCCCACTGCAGGGAAGAGTATTGAGCTTCATGTCTCTTCTTGCTACATGATTGAGTGGCTGGATAATTACACAACTGTGCGTGTGTACAGATGTTCTCTTAAAGTGACCAGTCAGGATATGTTCAGTGTACTGTGTGTTCAGAAACGCTGAAGGGTTTTATAGAACACCTTTTTAAATCAGTATGTTTAATATTATAACAGAAGATGGAAGATGACCTTCAGGGCAGGATATTTCTGTTAATGATATGATTCCCGTTTGCCCCATTAATATTTCCATCTATCTTGAGAAATACCAAAGTCCCTGCTGCAAAAGAAGTATCCCCACAGTATGATGCTACCTTCACCATGCTTCACTGTAGGTATGAAGCTGTTTTGACTTCCCACCATCATTTTTATCAGCATCTTCAAGGTGTGTGTTGGCAATGCTCAATCAAGACTTTTGTTTTTGTCATGGGTGTGATCACAATGATCTACCTACCGTATGGTTCCCCAGGCCACATACTCACTCACACCTACGGGCAATTTGGAACAGCCAATGCATGCTACCATGCATGTTTTGGGACCGTGGGAGGAAACCCACGCAAGCACGGGGAGAACATGCAAACTCCACAAGACAGATTGGAATTGAACCCAGGCCTTCTTGCTGTGAGGCGGACGTGCTAACCACGACGCCACCGTGCCGCCCACTCGAGATTGCCAATACATGAACCATTCTTTGACAAAAATTCCTGTAAATGCTGCAGCTTGCCACTTGCCACTGGTAACCTCTCTGACCGGTTTCCTCTTTGCTTGTCCATCTAGTTTGGGGAACTCCCTGTTTTGTAAAGGGTCCTAGCAGCGCCAAACAGTTTCACAGTTTCATTCTTTTATGATGGTGGGTTTAAATTTTTTTTTTTTATGGCTTCCATACCCGTGCATGTTCCCCGAGTTGGATTTGCTCTGAGTTCCTTCGTACCAGGAACATTGTGCTCGGTGGGCTAGTGACACCTGATTGTCCTGTAAACGAATGTGCGACTGTGTAGATCCGGCATCCCATCCAGTATTCCTGCTCTGCTTCCAGGTCGGCTGTAGATTCAGCACAACCATTGGTTGTCATTTGCTGTCTTGCATCATGGGTAATGGTTCCTGAAGAAGAAAAATGAGGGAATTCCTACATAATGTGGGCTATACCATGATTTTTGTGTTACAAAAATTCTGATTTTACCATCAGTAAAATTTGGGGCACCTACAGAGCCTTAGAGCCCGAATCTTTATTTTTAAACTTTCACGTGCAGCTTTGTGCCGAACTGCTGTTGTATTTCTATGTTGTATAGTAAAAGGCATATGATTGCCAGGGTTTTTTTTTTTTTTTTTTTTTTTTTTTTTTTTTATATAAAGTAACCACCTGTGACTGCCGGTGGTATAGTGGTTAGGGTGCTGCGCTCATGATCAGGAGGTTGTGTGTTTGAATCCCAGATAGACCCCACTGTGCTAAGACCCCTGGGCAAGGTCTTAACCACAAGTGTGCCTCAGTTGACCCAGCAGTATAAATGGTTACCAGTAAAATATACTGGGAAGGTAACCTGCGATGGACTAGCGTCCCATCCAGGAGGAAGTTGAACTCCTGGTTGCTTCACGCTACAGAAACTGGGGATAAACACCAACCTGATGAGCCACCGTGGCTCGGGTGTAAAAAGCCCAAAGGACTTTACCTTTACACCTGTGATTGCATCCTTTCATACATGATTAATTCTTGAGCATCAAATCAGTCTCAATCGGATTAGTAATTTGAATTTGTATCACAGAGTTGCGCAGTGGTGTCGTGGTGAGCACGTCTGCCTCGCAGCAAAAAAGCTGCAGGTCCTTTTTATGTTGTGTATATGTTCTCCTCTTGCTTGTGTGGGTTTCCTCCGAGGACTCTGGTTTCCTCCCAACTGAACCGAGGGTAAGTTGTTGTGTGTGCGTTGCACTGTGATGAACTGACGAACTGTCCGGGGTGAACCCTGCCTTCACCACATGTCGGCTAAGATAAGCTCCAGCCTCCGCCGCATCCCTACTAGGATTAGCGGTTTGGCAAAAGAGTAAATGAAAATCACGCAAGTCGTTTTCTTCATTTATTTGGTCACAAAATCTCACTTGCTCTTACGTAGATGTGATGTGCTCGGCGTACCCCTCAGGGGATCTGAAAATGAGGTAACGTATGTTCGTCGGTATTTCTGACGTGACTTACCAGCAGAGGTGCGGCGATTAACTTTAAAAAGTTTGCGGCTTTGTTTTATTATAATCAAATGTGTCGTTTTGGCTGTGGGTTGTTGATGTTAGGTAGGGAAGCAATTCCAAGATGGATGTATGCATCGATAGCTTCCGTCTCCTGGCACGGTTGATGTACACAGATGACTTCGTAATGAAACGAAGCTTTTTATTCATTTAAAGTCAATTTTTATTTGTCATAACTTCTGCTTCTCGCGTACATGTCACACTCTCACTGCTATTTTCACCATTTATTGACATAGACCGGTAAATTACAGCACTAATACTCAGTACATAAACACCTATTAACACCAGGTGCTCATCACGGTCCGAGCCTAAATGTGGGCTGGTGATGGCGGTGGTGGTAGCCGTGCAGATCAACACGCAATTCATCACGCGGACTGTTTGATTATTCATCCCGCAATCAAGCAGCAAAATAAAAGAGCGAGAAATTATTACAGGCGTTCCAGTGATGGTAATGACAGTGCGCTAATGTGTCCCATTTTTAGACGGGTTTATTGGTACACCATCATTTTTAATTTATTAAGACATTAGACAGTCTGGTTTGATGGGGATTTGGGTAAAGAAATACTTCGGTGCTTGGCTGTATGAATAAATAATTATTAAATGATGATTCATCTTCATTCGTGAGAAACACGGATTCAAAGTTCTCCAAAATAGACCTCCATTCTTTGTCCTCGTAATGGACATGATTCGGTGGTGTAGTTTATCGAGGTGGAACCGAATCCAAAACACACAGAATTTCCCAAATGGAGCGGATTTCTCATAAATGGAGACAAGTGTCTCAAGAACGTTCCGAGCAACCTTTAGTGATGTCCATTACCAACACTTGCAACTAACTTACACTCAACAGAGAAGAACAATCAGATGATTCATCTGATTTATCTGGTGAAGTGTGTTTTTTTTTTTTTTTTAGGTTTCAGGTAATATTTTACAAAGCGAGACATCTGGACCATTCTGCCTGCTTTTATCTTCTCAATTCTATCTGGAGACACTTAACAAAGATCTGCAAACTAGCCAGCAAGCTAACAGGAAACACTCACTCTCACACATTTGCTGAACCACTCACTCCAATTGAGGTCATGAGGAAGCTTTAGCCTATCTCAGCCGACCCGCGGTAAAAACCCTGGTACAGCCTGAACATCTCATCAGATCCCACAGGGCCAACACACACAGAACGACACTCACACCTTGGATCAATTTATAACCGACAATTGACTTATGCACATAATGTCTCAGGGCAGTGGTGGTCTAGTGGTATAGGGCGCTGGATCGCTGATCCAAAGGTTGGGGGTTCGAGTCCCACTCTCCACAAGGTTGTCACTGTGTCCCGTCCCCCTACCCAGTGCAGCTAACTGGGTTATCAAAGGCCGGCCATGTCTGTCACTGTCTATGGTGTGAGGCATGTAAAAGAACCATTGCTGACTTTCGACAAGAGTAGCTGCAAAGCCGTTGGCGTGTTTCCACCCTGTGATGGCCTGGCGAGCTGTCCAGGGTGTACTCTGCCCTCGCCCGAAGTTGGCTGGGATGGGCACCAGCCTCCCCGTGACCCAAATTAGAATTAAGCGGTTACAGAAAATTAACTGAACTGAATACATGATGTCTCTGGACGGTCTAAGGAAATCCACTCGAGCATCGGTAGAACATGTGAACTCCACCCAGAATTGCCTGAGAAGAGCCTTGACCTCATACGAAGTAGTTTCTTACTGTGAAGCGAACATGCTTGCTAACCACTACGCCATTTCTGTGAGGAGAACGTGAGCCTCAGCTATATGGTATGTGTGTATCTGACAGAAGTCCGACCCGATGGGGTCTTTTTCTCTTTTAGTATCACGTCCGCCTCAAGAGTCGATAGCAAGGTTTGTTTGGATACTTTTCTGCTCACCATCGTTTTAAATAGTGGTTCTTTGTATTACCGTATCTTTTCTGCCGCCTCAAACCACTCTAGGCATTATCCTGCCTCATCAACAATCTGCTGAACTGATCCGCTGGTTACGCTTGTTTGTTCCTTCCGGAACCTTCTGTGTTCACTCTATAGACTGCTGCAAGTAAAAATCCCAGAAGAATCCCAAACCAGTTCAACTCACTTCAGCAAGCATGCCATGGTCAAAGTCCTTGACTTGTTCGGGGGTCCAATCGTGGCAGAGTGGCAGGACTGGGGCTTGAAACTCAACCTTCCAATCAGTAATCCATAGCCTGTCCCACCACTGTCCCGTACATTATTACATTTACATAGACACGGCTACCACTAACATGCACTGATCAGCCATAACATTGAAGCATTATGAACACTGATGGCGACGAGAACCCCAGAGAGTAGTACGGTATATACCTGAACAAGAACAATGTGATCTGATTGGCTATCAATTCTATTGGGAAAACCTATTGAGATTCAAAATGATTATTCCGAGTGGCTAACGCATAAATCGAAATGTCAGACACTCACAATATGTCACGGTCACTTACAGCAGGTGTGGGGCCGGTGGCGTAGTGGTTAGGGTGCTGCGCTCATGATCAGGAGGTTGTGAGTTCGAATCCCACTGAGACCCTCACTGTGTTAAGACCCCTGGGCAAGGTCTCAACCACATGTGTGCCTCTGTTCACCCAGCAGTATAAATGGGTACCAGTAAAATATACTGGGAAGGTAACCTGCGATGGACTAGCGTCCCATCCAGGGGGCGTTGAACTCCTGGTCGCTTCACGCTACAGAAACCGGGGATAAGTACCAGCCACTAGGCTCAGGTGTAAAAACCCAACAGACTTACCTTACTTACAGCAGGTGGCATTTTCATTCTCATGATTTAAAATGGAAAGATAAACCGTAGAAATCTCATTCATTCATTTGCAACCAGCTACTTCATCATATCAGGGTCGTGTGGATCTTATCTCAGCCAACACTGTGCAAAGGCAGAGTACACACTGAACAGCTCACTAGACCATCAGACGGCCAAAACACATCCACGCCTAGGGGCAATTTGGAACCAGGCCATTAAGATCGTCTAATGTGCATGTCTATGGAGTGTGGGAGGAAAGTGGACAGCCCAAAGGACACCCACCCAAGCACGGGGAGAATATTTAAATCCCACCTTGTCGCTGTGACGCGGATGTGCTAACCACTGCACGACCATGACATCCCATAAAATCTCGTTTTAGTTTATTATTTTTGTTGTTTTTCCTCGATTGCATTCAAAACCAACTGCAGGGAGCACAGAGGAGACCCCGTTGGCTACACAGTTCGATGGCAGAGCTCACCTGACCTGCCACACTGTCGTAGTTTGCTTCTCATTGTTTTGCAAATTTTATACTAAAACTCGGGATGTGTAGCGGTTGTAGAAAATTCGTACATATTTTTGTATGTTGTAAATTCTTGCTTTTAAACTTTGTGACATTGTCATTGTAAAAAAAATTAAAATAAAAATACAGGGATCCCTCACTTTCCACGGTTAATTGGGACCAAGGACCCCCGTCCCCCGTCCCCCGTCCCCTGCATTCCGCAAAGTAGGATCGACCTCCCTGATTGACGTATACGTACATGTATATGTGTATATAATATCAATAAACACATATTCAACACTATAAATACTTAGAATAACAATTAAACATTCAAAGATAATGCATAAGATGTAAATAAAATATAAATACACGCACACAACGCACCTCACATAAAAATGTAAGTAGTTTTGATTGTTTTTTGTTTTTGTTTGTTTGGGGTTTTTTTCATAATTGGCCTTGTTTTGCGGCATTTTCCTGAACTTTTATCATTATTTTCCCTGAATTTCCATGTTTTTTTATTTTTTGATGAATATGTATGAAAAACGCGCGATGCACTGAAACTGCAGGAACTCAAGCATGAAGTAGCGAGAAATCACTGTATATATAAACAAATGAAATATTCAAATAAAACAGAATTGAGTTGAATTAAAACTCTTAAAGAAAGTTAGAGAAACAGCTGTGAAAATAAAAAAGAAAAATAAATGAATAAAATCTTTTCAGAGGTGGCAGGGTGGCGCACTGGTTCGCACATCCGCTTCATAACAAAAAAGGCCTGTGTGGAGTTTACATGTTTTCCCGGTGTTTGCTTGGGTTTCCTCCTGGTACGCCGGTTTCCTCCCTACAGACCAAAAACATGCACAGGAGGCCAATTAGCTGTTGCAAATTGCCCCTAGATGCGAGTGTGAATGTTTATGTGAGTGTTGGTCCTATGATGTCCTGGCAAGCTGTCCATGGGGTACCATGCCCCTTGGAGATTTGGCTAAGATGGGCAGCAGTCTTCCCATGATCCTAATCAGGATTACACAGTTCAGGAAATGAATGAATGAATTATTATTATTTTATTTATTTATTTATTTATTTATTTATTTTATGTTCCTGTGCAGTATGTACTAAAATGATTAATAATTATTCATCGTGGGCTCGGCGGTTGTTGCTGAATTGAATAGTCCTAAGTGGGCCTGTGTCTGAGTCCCGAGCTCTCCCTGTGCTTGTGTGAGTTAATTCAGGGTAATCCAGTTTCCTTTAGTGGGGCCGGTGGCATAGTGGTTAGGGTGCTGGGCTCATGATCAGGAGGTTGTGTGTTCAAATCCCAGTTCGACCCCCACTGTGCTAAGACCCCTGGGAAACGTGTTAACCACAAGTGTGCCTCTGTTCACCCAGCAGTATAAATGGGAACCAGTAAAATTATACTGGGAAGGTATTCATGCTACGGAAAAGCACCGGCCTGATGAGCCACTATGGCTCGGGTGTAAAAAGCCCAAAGGTTTCCTCCCACAGTCCAAAGAGAGGTACAGCTGTTCTGATTCAGCAACTTCCACCTCAGTTGAGCTGCAGGATGATTATCTTGTTATCTGGTTGACATGGACTGAGGTGTATTAGGAAGATGATGTGTTGGAAGCAGATATATACACACGGCGTATATATACAAGGCGGCGTATGGCACACATGGGTGTGTAATAAGTGGCTCATCCCAGTCGATGCTTATCCTGTGGTTTTAGCATGAAGCAACTAGGAATTCAACTCCTCCTGAATAGTCCATCGCTGGGTGGTGGTCGGTGATATTGGTGATGAAAATGTAGAACGTATGATTGTACGAAGGGACATTCATTTTGATTCAGAAATAAAAACACAGGAGTTTCAGTTATGCTTGCACAGCAAATATGTAGCTGAGGGAAAGCAAAGGCTTTTGTTATGCTTCTCACAATTCTCCGTCTCTCACACACGCACAGTCATGTCAACAGGAATAACTATGTTTGTCAGGCCAAATCTGCTCCCATTCACTGAATCAACAGTTTCGTAAGGCAGAGGGGGACTGCAGTGGGTTCTCACTTTCACAAATACTGAGGCTGAATGTTTGGACATGCTTGTAAATACTGGTGTGGGGTCCCCACCCTGGCGGATGTGCTACGCCCTCTTCAAAACTGGAAGAAAAAAAAAGAATCACAAAAAGAGTATAGTGTGACCTATGGCTTCAGGGGGTGGGTGGGGGGTGGGGCACACGCATTGCATTCATCTTGAGCAAATATAGAAGGGTACAGTGGGGATGAAAGGCAGACACAAGCATACAGGGATGAAATATGAGAAAAATTCTAATGTGGGAAGAAAGAATGACTCATTTCTTTAAAATAATAAAATAACATAACAAACACCTATTAACGCAAAAATCACACCCACAATTTCTTTCATACTATAATAACTGGTGATTTTTTTTATCATCATCATCATCATCATCATTATTATGATTATTATTATTATTATTAATAATACCAATACTACTACTACTACTACTAATAATAATAATAATAATAATGATAATAATAATAATAATAATAATAATAATAATAACAATAATAATAATAATAATAATGATGATGATAATAATAATGATAATAATAATAATAATAATAACACCACTACTAATAATAATAACAATAATAATAATAATGCTAATAATAATAATAACAATAATAATAACAATAATAATAATAATAATAATGATGATGATAATAATAATGCTAATAATAATAATAATAATAATAATAATAATAATAATAATAGTAATTACACTACTACTACTACTACTACTACTACTAATAATAATAATAATGATGATGATGATGATGATGATGATGATGATGATAATAATAATTATAATAAACAACAACACTACTACTACTGATAATAATAATAATAATAATAATAATAATAATAATAATAATAATAATAATAACACTACTACTACTACTACTACTAATAATAATAATAATAATAATAATAATAATAACTACTACTAGTAGTAGTAGAAGTAGTAGTAATAGTCATAGTAATGATAATAATAATAATAATAACAATAATAATAATAATAATGATGATGATGATAATAATAATGCTAATAATAATAACAATAATAATAATAATGCTAATAATAATAATAACAATAATAATAACAATAATAATAATAATAATAATAATGATGATAATAATAATGCTAATAATAATAATAATAATAACAATAATAATATTAATGCTAATAATAATAATAATAATGCTAATAATAATAATAATGCTAATAATAATAATAATAATAATAATAATAATAATGATGATAATAATAATGCTAATAATAATAATAATAATAATAATAATAGTAATTACACTACTACTACTACTAATAATAATAATAATAATAATGATGATGATGATGATGATGATGATGATGATAATAATTATAATAAACAACAACACTACTACTACTGATAATAATAATAATAATAATAATAATAATAACACTACTACTAATAATAATAACAATAATAATAATAATAATAATAATAATAATAAAAAACAACAACACTACTACTCCTGAGAAGAAGAAGAACAAGAATAAGAATAAAAGGAAAAAAAGACGCATGAGAATCCTGAGCAACAGGAAAAAAGCTTAAGTAAACATCACCAGTTCACCTATAGGTTGAAATATTCTTTCTTGGCTTGTGAATGCTATTCGTTGAATCCCCTGAAGGGAAACAGTTTGGTATTGTGTTCGCGTTGGGGTTTATCTTTTGATTGTGAGTATACTGATTATGAACAGGGGAAAAAAGACACGATTGCATTGCAATTCAAACAAAGAAATTCCCACGTCCTTGGTTTTGGAAACCCCCTCCGTCCCTCCCCGCTCAGACCTTACCTTTACCTCATCAGGCCCGAGGAGAACACTGCACACAGGCTCGTTATTTGTCAACGTTCTCTTTATTATTTATGACTCCTTGAACTTTTTATAAGGCGGCTCGGTGGTGTAGTAGTTAGTATTTCAGCGTCACAGCGAGAAGGAACTGCATTCAAGTCCCAGGCTCAGCAGGAGACGGTCTGTGTGGAGTTGGCACGGTCTCCCCGTGCTTGCACGAGTTTCCTCCGGGTACTCCGGTTTCCTCCCGTTGTCCAAAGATCTTCAGCATGCACATTAGGTGAGTTGGCTGTTTCAAAGTGCCTGTGTGTGTTGGCCCTGCGATGCTCTGGCAAGCTGTTCAGGGTGTACCCCGCAAAGTGTTTGGCTCCACCCTCCCCGAGACCTGAATATAAGATTAAGTGATTTGCAAAATAAATGTGAGTGATTGAGGCATTTTATTAACTTTCACTTTGTTGGTAAAGCAACACAGCATAGTTCAGCTGAAAGGAAGCACAACAGCTTGCCAGGCCATCGCAGGGCCAACACTCACACAGCCATTTACACTCACACACATGGGTGATCTGGAGCAGCCAATGAACTTACTGTGCATGTTTTTGGAGTGTGGGAGGAAACTGGATTACCCTGAGGAAGCTCGCGCAAGCACGGGGAGAACATGCAAACTCCACACAGAAACACCCAGGCGAGGAATCGAACCCGGGCCTCTGTGCCGTGAGGCAGACGTGCTAACCACTACGCCACCGTGCCGCCCGGCTCTATATTATAACCTATAATAATAACCAGAATCATTATATAATGTATGTTATGCCTCATATCTGACCTCTGTGTTCTTTGTCTTGTAGAGTTTCAATGCTCCACGCCGTTCTAAGATGAAGTTATGGAAAAAGGCCATTTTTGCCTTCATACTCCTTAGTGCAGCCATCTGCCTTCTGCTCATCATAACTATGGTAGCTGCTGGGTCAGCCATCCCCCGGGCCTCAGCTGTGTCTGTACAACCTTCAACAATACCCCTATCACCACCACCATCATCATCATCATCATCATCATCATCATCATCATCATCATCATCATCATCTTCACCCAGATTGCCCAGTCATCGGCGGGTGGCCAGAGCGTCTGAGGACATGGGCTCCTTTCTACCTGAGTGTAAGATAAACACCCCACTATTCTCCTGTGGATTTAGTTCATCTAAAAATAAACCGGGGGAGGATTAGTGCACGGCTCAGTATTCCAGGCCGACATCTCACTCAAATCACACCTCATGTGTCAGGTCCCGAGGGCCTGCGCCAGATTTCGGTGGATAATAGAGTCTTTCAGAACCAGGCCACTTATAAAATCCTGTGTGAGACATCAACATCTGCGAGAATATAATGAGTTTCCAAGAAGTCATCGACTCCAAATCCACACTTTTCCGAAGGTGAAGATAACGAGTGACAAACGAGCTCTGAAAGGGAGGCGGTTCCTTTGCTTTACTCTGGACTTAAAGACCGTTCGTGTCAGTGAACCAACAAAAGGAGGCATACTGGTGTCATGGCCGGCTCTTCTCACCACAAGAACGTTGTGGATTCAATCCCGGGCTCAGCCCGGTCGTTTCTTTATGGAGTCCTCCCTGTGCAGGTTTCTTCAGGGTACTATGGTTTGCTCTATCGCTTCAAAGGACTGGTGCACTTTATGCTAATTGGCTGTCACAAATTTCCCTTTACTGTGAGTGTGAACGGTTGTGTGTGTGTGTGTGTGTGTGTGTTGGCCTTGCGATGGTCCTACCAGCTGTTCAAGCCTTCGCCATGTGTCAGCTGAAATAAGGCTCCAGCCTCCCTGTGGCCTAGTAGCATTAATTGGTTTGGAAAATGAATGAATGAATGAACACTGTTGAGGCAGTCAGCACATCCGCCTCACGGTAAGAGGGTCGTGTGTTTGAGCCCCGGGCTCGGTGAAGGTGTTTCTGTGTGGAGTTTGCGTGTTCGCCCTGTGCCTGTGTGGGTTTCTTCGGGGTGCTATGGTTTCCTCCGACAATTCAAAGGATTACTGCACATTAGGTCAATTGGCAAATCCATATCGTATGTGTCTGGTGAGTTATTCAAGGTGTACCCGGTTTTTGCCCACTGTTGGCTGAGATAGGCTCCAGCCTTCCCATGACCCGAATAGGATTAAGCGGTTCGGTAAATGAGTGAGAGAGTGAACCAATCAATACACGCTCACCTCATCCCTGAGGCCTTAAGTGATTAAACAAGCTTTCAAAGATATCAGTCAAGAGGCCATTGTGGAAAAATAATCCTGCTTTACATGTTGCCCTGAAACGTTGAATTTCGGCCAAAAGCGTGTCAGCACTGCTCTGCCATCTAGAGCACCGACGTGTGTGCCTTGTCTCTCCATTCTTTCATCTCACAGCCAATCTGGAGATGTTTATTTACTCTGAAATGTTTTGCTCTTTTTCAGTTTCCTACCTGTTCCAGCACTTCTCCGAGGCTGAGCTACGGAGAGTCATCAGGTCACTGGTGGACAGCAAAGTCGGGAGAAGGATCAAGCGGGAGAAAACCACCAAGGCCTGCTTAAAGCACAAGCTGAACCTGACAGTGAGCGAGCTGGGCCTGGGTTACGAAAGTGATGAGACGGTCAGCTTCCATTACTGCAAAGGGAAGTGCACCAGACACCTCGGCAACTACGATATGGTACTGAGAAACGTGATCCTGAACAAGGCATCCGATAAAGACTTGACCACTAGGGGGGGCACCACTAAGACTGAGAGGATGCCACACAGTCGCTGCTGCCGGCCAATCAAATATGACAATATGTCATTCTTCGACAGTAAGGCGAATAAGTTCTTCACCATTCAGGATGTGTCTGCCAGAAAATGCGGCTGCGTGTGACGCTGCAGCGAATCAAAGCACGGCAGCCTCTGAAAGTATCGGAATTATGAGCCGGATGGATGGATGGATCGCCGGGAGCTTCAGAATAAGGCTACGGTCAGTCAAATTAGATGGAAATGGAAGGTGAACCACATGCATTAAAAACTTCCATATCGAGTCCATGCCGCTCATAATCCAAGGCACGGGCTAAACGGTGGTGACGGACCCCCCCTGGCAGTGCATGTGGTAGGTGGGGACGATGGATATGAGGCGAAAGGCTTTAATCATCTGACAGCGGGTGAAGTAATAACCTTCGGTGCTCAGACACAACACCGGCCTTTTATGGAAAATGCAGAACTGTTACCAAACGGCGTTGGCAGAAGTGGAAATCCAGAGTCATTTGAAATAAGACACAGTGCAAAGCAATTGCATCGGATTTTTCTTTCCTTTTTCTTTTTCTGCAACAAATACTCTCTGTACATTCAAGTATGAAGATATCCACAGCTACCTCATTTGTATTTGGTTAAAAAAAGAAAAGATACACATCATACCAATTCCAGTCGGCATCAACAGTTCATTGATATAAATGTTCAAAAGTCCAGTCTTCTCAGGTCAGATACTGTAAATAACACCGTACACTGTTACTTGAAGTCAAACGCCATCAACTCGCACCTTCATTTCATTTGCTTTTATTCAAGAGTCCAACTTGTCTGAAGTTTATATCAGCCGAACTGGAGGCCTTAAAGGGGCAACCGCCTTCCCTGTAGTGTAGGTCATGAACATTGTGCGGTCAAAGACACGTCTGCGAATATTATTTAAAAAAAAAAAAAAAAAGTCTTCTGGATTATGATGGTGTAGTGATTAGCACATCTGTCTCACGGCGAGAAGATCCTGGGTCCAGCGTTGGGGGTTTCCGTGTGGAGTTAGGGCATCCTGCCTGTACTTATATGGGGTTCCTCTGGGTACACTGGTTTCCTCTGACAGCCCAAAAACATGCACATTAGGCTAATTCAGTGTTTCCCAACCTTTTTGGGCCAAGGCACACCTTTTACATTCGAAAAATCACGAGGCACACCACGGAATAAAAATGATACTGCCCTCTAGCAGAACAGCACTGTTACTACACGCTAAGTGAAATTGGTTAATCTTCCGCGGCACACCTGATGATTTCTCATGGCACACTAATGTGACGCGGAACAGGGGTTGGGAAACACTGGGATAATTAACTGGTACAGTTAAATTCCTCAAGTGAGTGTGTGTGTGTGTGTGTGTGTGTGTGTGTGTGTGTTAGTCCTGCAATGGTCTGGTGATCTGTTCAGGGTGTACTCCACCTTTACCCAGTGTCAGCTGAGATAGGCTTCAGCTTGCCCACAACCTGAGTAGGATTAATCGGTTCTGCAAATGAGTGTCCGTGTTGTCTGTTACATTCATTCTGACAAATTAAACTACAGGGATCTCTCGCTGCTTCGCGCTTCAATTCACGCGACTACAGTGCATCAAGGTTTTTTGGAAAAAATATTCATCGAGTTAAAAAATAAGGAAATGAAGGAAGAATAGGGGAAAAGTTAAGGAAAATGCCACAAAACAAGACCAATTATGCAAAAAAAAACAAAAACAAACAAACAAAATAAAACCCCAAATAAACAAAACCAAAAAAAACAACCCAAAACCTCCCATCAAAACTACTGTACTTATGTTTTTATGTGAGGTGCGCATCTGTGCGCGCGCATCTGTATGTGTGTGTATTTATATTTTATTTACATCTTATGCATTATTTTTGAATATTTAATTGTTACTATAAGCATTTATAGCGTTGAATATATATTTATTGATTATTATGATATTATACTGTACGCACATATACATGTACGTATACCACAGTCGGGGGGGGGGGGGTGTCGATCCTACTTCGCGAAATTTGGAGGTCACGGGGGGAATCTCGGTCCCAGTTGACCGCGGAAAGTGAGGGATCCGTGTATAACATCAATGTGCCCTCCCACCCACTCCCACCCCCCCCACCCCTGCCATTTCACTGGGTAAGCTTTCGTTACATTTCTACTAGAGCCCAGGCTTTGGACAAGGATGACTCCATCAGATTTTGGAAATAACATCGGTCCAATTCTGGATCGAGGAATTCTTTAAAGGATTTTTCTTAAATCGTGAGATATGACAGTTCTAACACTTTGGTTTATATTGGAGATTACTAGGCTTGGGAGAGGTTTGCGCTCCCCAAGTGCTCTTGTTACAGACTGTTGTTCCCTGTAATTGGGTGGTTCTCGTATACCGTAGAGGGTGTTCACGCTGCTCATGATTCTTTAACAGTATTCTGTTGTACATTCATCGTGTTATAACTGAAACCTGGGCCAGGTTAGATTGTCCCACTGTACACAGCGTTACCACCGAATAACGACCATAAATAACCAAACAGAGCAGTTTGATCGCCTATATTTCTACTTCTAGAGTTTTGCTGTGCGCTGGGATTTTTTTCTTTTTCTTTTTCTTTCACCCACAGGCTGTGGGAAAGTTTATATCCACAGCTATGAAGCTTTAAACACAGCCTACCACAAACTGTGAACACTGAAGAAACATGCAGTCAGCTTTACAAACCACAGACAGGCAGATTAACCTACAACACCACAACAACAACAACAACAACAACAACAACAACAAAATTATATATTTTTTCAAATAGAATGGAATGTTTATGGAATGTTTAAAGCTGTTGCCTGACGTCAGGCAGGTTCTGGGTCACCTTTATGTGGGAAGTTTGCATGCAGGTTCCTCTGGGTGCACTGGTTTCCTCCCACATTCAAAATACATGCGGATAAGGTTAATGGGCTACTCTAAATTTCCCAGACGGGTGAAAGGTTATCCCTCCCTCACTCACTCACTCACTCACTCACTCATTTGTCAAATCGCTTACTCCAACTAATGGTCATGGGGAGGCCTATCTCAGCCGACACCCGGAGAAGGTGGGGTACACCTTGAACAGTTTGCCAGACTATTGCAGGGTCAACAAATACAAAACCATTATTTGATATATACATTGGTACCTCAGTTTACTAAATGAATCCGTTCTAGAAGTGGTTTCGTAACCTGGATTTTTCGTAAGTTGAACCGCATTTTACATGTAAAACATGTGATTTGTTCCAAGGCCCCCAATACTACCCCCTAAACCCTATAAAATTATAAAAGTATACCTTTTAAGACCTCCTTCTGCCTCAATATCGTATCGATGGTAGACGGGTTTGGCCATATTCCTTTGCGATATCACTCAACCGCATGCCATGAGCCCACTTCTTCTTTTCACTTGCATCAGGAATCTGTATGTGTGTGTGTGTGTGTGTGTGTGTGTGTGTGTGTGTGTGCATGCGTGCGTGCGCATGTGTTGACCATGTCTTCTTAGCAGAGTTATAATCTTACAAATGTTTATGCAAGGTTAAAAGCCTGAGTCAAAAAATAATGTTGCAATGAGCACACTCGAAAAACTCATGAAACAAGCTGCTGCACAAGGAAACTGCGTCATCCCTCCTAGCCAATGGGAGTCCAATAGGGCAGGATGTTGGGAGATAGCCAATGGGATGGAGCTGCATCATCCCTCCTAGCCAATGGGAGGCCATTGGGGCGGAATGTTGGAAGATAGTCAATGGGAGAGCAGCTCGTGGATTGTTTGAATGTTTGAATGTCGCATTTGGCGCGTTTCATAAGGAGAACTTGTTTCGGGTACAGAGACAAAAAATTTTGGAAAATGTTTTAACCTGGATTTTTCGTTTGCTGGGGACTATCGTAAGGTGAGGTACCACTGTATATATATATATATATATATATATATATATATATATATATATATATATATATATATATATAATTTATTTTCTCCCCTGATTTCAGTC
>CM045743.1:8198939-8371439 GCA_024760905.1 Plotosus lineatus
GTTCCTTTCTGTGAAATAGTTCTGGAAGAAAGGCATAATCATGACGACGAGTAACGACCTTGTCTTGTTCCTGCACCCCCCCAGCCCCCGATGTCGAGCGTCAGAAAGCAGGTGATCAAACAGGCTTTCCAGAAGTTGGACCGCACCGGTAATGGAGTGGTGACTGTGCAGGATTTAGAGGGAGTCTACAACAGCAAACATCATCCCAAGTACAAAAGTGGCGAGTTTACAGAGGAACAAGTGTTCCGCTCTTTCCTCGACAGCTTCGACTCGCCATACGAGAAAGATGGAAAGGTACTGCTATAGCCACTTCTCCGTATGAACCACATGATTGTAGCTCAAAGATGATGATTTAACGCTATAAAAATGGCCTGCATGATCCGTAGGTTTTATGAAATAGTACACAGGACTGGTGTGTTCCGATTGGCTTGCAATACAACGTCCACAATTCTGATTGGTGGAAGGCAGAAAATAAATTCTGGTATTGCATCACTGCTATGGTATAACTGACTTATTGCACTGTTGCCATCGGATAAGTCTGCATGACTGACATACTAACCTGTCTCCTTTAAAATCTTTTGAACGGACAAATACACGAATTATAGAGTTCGGCTTTCAAGGGTCTCAGGAGGTGTTTCAGCCTCGGTCGGCAATGACTCCTTGACTGAATAATTCTCCATATCATACATCCCCTCATTCAAATATCGCTTATTATCCGCCTTGGAACTTATACTTAAAATATTTTTTTAAAAAGTTTGCTTTTCATCTATTTCCTTGTCGCATATACACACACTAGAACAATTTCTCACCTCAGACTTGGTGGATGTTGATAATTTGCCCGAAACCATTAGCAATATCCACCTCACCGTTGGTGAACACGTCTTAAATATTCACCACAATGTGATTATTTGCCCCCAGTGCAGCTAACTCGGTTATCAAAGGCCGGCCATCTCTCTCACTGTCTATGGTGTGAAGTTTATGTAAAAGAACCATTGTTGACTTCCGACAAGAGTAGCTGCATAGCCGTCAGCGTGTTGATGGCCTGATGAGCTTGTCCAGGGTGTACTCTGCCCTCGACTGGAGTCAGCTGGGATAGGTGCCAGCCTTCCAGAAACCCTAGAACATGAATGAATGAATGAATGAATGAACTTGTCATATGGTAGAGTGGGACCGAGCAGCACACCAAGCCAGCACCATCACACCTTTGTGTTGAACTCCTGCGCCAACACATGAACATCTGAAAGGCTCCGTCATTCTTTCACTGATGGACAAACTGACAAATATTTTAGAAAATTTAAAATGTGTTTATTTTGTAGAAACCATCACCACATACGTGTTGTTTGGCAGTAACTCGGTATGTGTTCTATTCTATGGCAGGTAACTTTGGATGAGTTTATGAATTACTACAGTGGAGTCGGAGCGTCCATCGACAGTGATGATTACTTTGTCACCATGATGCAGAACGCATGGAAGCTGTGATCCAACTCTCATGGCTTCAGTGGAACACATTCCACCTTCTGGAAGTTTAATCATTGGAGTTTGTAATTTGTTTTTCAAAAATTTTTACCTGTGCAGACACCCATACGGTTCACATGAAGTAATACACTATCTGTATAAAAAAAAAATAATAACTTTAATAATAATAAACATTACCTTCATACATGCGTCCATGAGCAGAATCATTCCCTACAGAGTACAGAACACATGATGTGCCAGTATTTGACAGTAATTGACATCACTGACTCCCCCTGCTGGACAGACAGATGTACTACAGCAACGTAAAAAGCTTGTTGGCATTTTAGAGAAAGCAGAATACAGTATTTCCAGATTTAACCTTCATTAAAATCGATCGAATATGAATAAGTCTTAACTTGGTCACTTTTGAAGATATTCTTTTAAGCCCGGTCTAAGCACCTTTTCTGTTTATACACAGTACGGACATGTTGGGCACCTGTACAGGTGAGTTTGTTTTAGAGCAAACACTCATGGCAGTAGTTGAGGCTCCTGTTGGCTCTGACCTGGTGAGGACTGTACATAATGACACACGTGCGCACACACACACACACACACACTTAATATTTACATTTTTAAAAATCCACTGCAAACCAAAGTTCACGGATGACTCCCAGGTTGAATTCACAGTCTGCCTCTTTAATGTTTACAAAGCACTTTGATTTTCATTGACAAAAACCAAGACCGATAAAAAGGTAAAATGATAGACCACATTTGACATTACACAAAAAATTTATTTCAAAGCTTTTCCTTTTTTTTTCCTTTTTTTTTTATTTTGACTTTTTTCTATTTGTTGTGTAAAGGAGATTGGAGACATGTTCTAGTAAATGATAATATATTCATAGAAATTTACACGAGAAGTTTTGTATTCACGGTTCTAAAATGCACTCAGTATCTCTCCCTCCATCTCACACACACACACACACACAAAATCATCTCCAATGTACTGTCTCCAATGACATGGAAATGGATTAAAAAAAGTTAATAAAACAATAAAAAAGGTAACATTACAAACATTTAGAATATGGAAAATAAACATGAATATCTGTAGAGATGTGGATTTTTAAAAAAAAAAAATTTGTTCAAACTTTAAACAAAAATAACCATATCCGTCCACAAGCAAAGTTAGAAATGCCTGATTGTGATGATTCCATCATGGTGAGAGAGAGAATTGGGGTGTGGGGGGGAACCACTGAATTCCCTTTTAACCTTCTCGTCTTCGCAGTGCTGGAACATCGGAGAAGCACACAGATCCACAATAGCACAATCCGGGTGATGGTTTAGTCCTTTATTCATTATTTCAATAAAAGTTTGAACTACTATCAGAGCAGACTAGTAGAGTACTAGTTTATACGAGGAAACCACTGGAATTGAGTTAGATACCACAAAAGAGAGAGTGTGAGAGGTGTGTGAAAGTGTGTGTGTGTGTGTGTGTGTGAGAGAGACACAGAGAGAGAAAATGGGAGAGCAGGGAGTGTGAGTGAAAGAGAGAGAGATAGAGGCGTATGTGCGTGTGTCAGAGAGACAGAGGTGTGTGTGAAAGAAAGTGATAGAGAGGTGTGTGTGTGTGTGTGTGTGTGAGAAAGAGCGAGAGAGAGGGTGTGTGTGAGAGGTGTGTGTGTGTGTGTGAAAGAAAGTGATAGGGAGAGGTGCGTGAGAGAGGATGGTGTGTGTGTGTGAGAAAGAGCGAGGGGGTGTGCGTGTGAGAGATGCGGCGTGCGTGTGAAAGAGAGAGAAAATGCGTGTGTGAGAGCGAGGGGGTGCGTGAGAGAGGCACGCGCGTGTGTGTGTGTGTGAGAGAGAGAGAGAGAGAGAGAGAGAGAGAGAGAGAGGATTGAGTTCCAGCGAGGTTTCGAGTTGTGGATATAAAGAAATTGAAGGACGTTGGATAATTCGGAGCAGTGAAGGTGAAGGTGATACAGTGATGGTCTGAGATTAGGAGAAAATGATCGAACGGGTGAGGAGGACAGCAAAACGGTAAAAGACAAATCCCGCGGTAGAAACTGCAGCTGTGACGTGTGCCGTATCTTAACATAGAGAGAGGAATATACCCTCACACTCATCAATATGATGAGCAGCCAAGTCCAATCCCTTCAATGGAAAAGTCTGTTTTGTTTATTCTTTTTTTTTTTTTTTTTAGTTTGTTTGCAGTCCTGAAAAACTTAAACAAAAAAGCAAACAAAAAAAAGATAAAAACAAAACGTATTGAATTCCAGATTCACAATAAATGTAAGGAAGGGGTGGGGGAGGGGGCGTTAAATGAACTACGAGTTTTAAGTGAGAGACGCTGGAGCTCTGCTACAAGGCTGGAGCTGAAGGACCCACAGCGCTGGGCTGAAAGAATCGCGGTGGTTAAGGCTGTCTTGCCCAGATGCCTGCACAAAAAAAAAAAACCTCTGTTGAGCAGTTTTTAGTCAGGCAGATGGTCAGGGTGTTATGTGCTTTCAGCTGCCGGTGCTTCAGCAGAGGTTTCAGAAGTCCCTGAGAGAAGGGGAAGACAAATAAGTTTTAGACTTTAAATTCCCTTAAATGACCTTTAATAATAAAAATAGTATTAACAGTAGCCATGTGCTACACTTTCAGATTAAAAAGCTCTGATTGCATTTTTAAAATCACAGTACTATGGGTGTGGGTGGGTGGGTGTGTGTGTGTGTGCGCGCAAACTAATTGTCTATTTATTCTCCGAGAGCAGTGCTTCTCAATTATTTTCTGTGGCGCCCCCTCTAGGAAGAACCCACCCCCCAATAACATGAATAATAACCGAATAATAAAAGAGTTTTACTGGCATTTGTGTTAATCATTTTGTGATATCAACCAAATTACTTACATGAAAGTGGAAAAACAGAAAACAGCATAAATTTTTACTTTATCTTACTTTTCCCTCCCTTTAAACATTTCCTCGGAAGTAAAATCGAGCCAATCAACACTGTCAACTTGAGCACATGGCAAGTTGAACCAATCAGCACGAACATAAACAAAAGCACATGGCCAGGAATGTTTAGTTAGAGAGGAGGAGAATCGTGTGAAAAATCCTCCTCATCAATTTCTGATAGGTCCATATCTGGCTCATCGCTCCATTCATTCAGAGCATCCCATGGTTTCGCTGTAGCAGTTTCTAATGGTTCATCGGTTGTTGGACATTTACCAAGAGAACACAGCAAAATATTTTCCTGTTTTTTAAAGTACGGTGGAACGATCAGCTGTGTTGTTACTGATAAATATTATAGACATTCCCCAGTGGCAGGGGGTCTTGAAATACCATGTAAACTCACTTTTACAGGCAGTGAATGACTCATTTTACAGTTACAGAGACTGATCCAATAAAATTGGTAAGTTTGATCTACTTATTACATCGTATACGGTATTTGTCTATAAAATTGTTCTTAGTACATCTCTGCATAACATTGTATTTTTATTGCAAGTTGAACTATATCTTTTTTGTTTTTAATGTTAATAAAGAAAAACTTCATTTACATTGTTTTTTAATATGTAACTGAAAACATTTAAAGTGCACCAATGTGCCTGAAATAAAAATACATCCTTCTTTAAACTCATTCAACTTATTTATGGCTTAATATCTCTGTCTCTCTCCAACTTTCTCTTTTTTCCTATTATAAATGTTTCCATGTTGGTTCTTGAAGGGTTGTTTACTGCACTTCACATTTTCTCGTGCAAAAAGACGCTACACCAGAGCGCAACAATAAGAGCGCCATTGCCAACCAGTGGAGGTGCAATTACACTTAATTCTTATACACTATTCCAGAAAAGCATGTTCCCCAGGGTCATATGTGCTCCCCTCGGCATCATACCATGCCCCCCTTGGCCCCACTATTTGAGAAGCACTGTCCTAGAGAGACCTGTATTTACACTGCATCATATATTACAGACACACCTCCAGTAAATAAGGGGCAGTGGTGGTCTAGTGGTATAAGGCGCCGGATCGCTGATCCAAAGGTTGGAAACACTTTGAGAGTTGGTACCACTCTCCACAAGGTTGTCACTGTCCCCCCCAGTGGAGCTAACTGGGTTATCGAAGGCCGGCCATGTCTCTCACTGTCTATGGTGTGAGGCATGTAAAAGAACCATTGCTGACTTTCGACAAGAGTAGGCTGTAAAGCCGTCAGCGTGTTTCCGCCCTGCCATGGCCTGGCGAGCTGTCCTGGGTGTACTCTGCCCTCGCCCTGAGTTGGCTGGGATGGGCACCAGCCTCCCCGCGACCCGAATTAGGATGAAGCGGTTACAGAAAATGAACTGATGAACCTCCAGTAAATGTGGGCAGATAATTTCAACCAAGTGAAAATAGAGGTGCTGGCTGGTGGTACTAGTTTCGTGTTCATTCAGTCATTCATTTTCTGTAACCGCTTGATCCTGACTGAGGTCGCGGAAAGGCTGGCGTCCATTCCAATCGACTCAGAGTGAGGGCGGAGTACACCCTGGACTGCTTGCCAAACCATCGCAGGGCGGAAACATGCTGACGGCTATGCAGCTCCTCTTGTGGAGAGCCAGCAATGGTTCTTTTACATGAACCTCTCACCATAGACAGTGAGAGACATGGGCGGCCTTTGATAATCCAGTTAGCTGCACTAGAAGGGGGGGGTTGTGATCCATTGAGAGTGGGGCTTGATCCCCCAACCTTGGGATCAGTGATCCAGCACCTTCACCACCAGGCCACCACTGCCCATCAGTATAATTTAAAGCAGGATAACCACTCAGAGGTTGATTAGTTTTCTAAAACAGCATAACGCCCACTGTACCATAGCAATTTACTACTGATTTCTTTATGAATGGCAGTATACCAATTATATATGTTTACTTTCATTGACAAAAAACATCCTTGAGACAAGTTCGTGCTTCCAGATGCATTATTCAAGTCATAAGCAGCTTCACTTAAAATCCATACGACAGAAAATACAGCTCATTTCCCTTAACTAATGCAGTGAGTACATTCTCTTTTCTTCAACAATCATATCACACATCAATTAGATGTTTGGTGATGTAAAATAGTTATAAATAAATGGTAAAAATAAATGGTATACCGCTAGCGGTGGTATTTCCTGTAGTAGCGATGTTGCTGTTGCTGCCGCTGGTGTTTTTGGCAAGCACATCATCATCACTGTCATCTTCATTGGATTGCGTGATCTCCGTATGGGGTGGTTCGGGTACGCTCTCCGCCTCTTGCTCAGCACGACTCCGCAGAGCCAGGATACGATGGTGAAGTGCTGCTGCCAGCTGTCCTGCATCCTTCGAGCTAGCCTGCAAGAGGGTAGTCACACTTATCAGGGCATGGCCTAATAAAACCGTTTGCAGAAGACATTCTATATGAAGATCGCTTTTACATCACAATACATTCCTTCGGTACGATAGATTTTTAACTCTAACACCACCTTCAACGCAGTACAGCGCCACAGCACTCGGTGTAATATTTGGGGCATAATTGTGTAAATTTTCTCAACCTGATTTTTCAATGACCAAAATCGGATCTCCTTTGAAATCCAAATCATACATAAATTAACACATTATCCAATCATAGTACTGGAATTATGAAATTTTTTTCACAGTTTGATGATGTTTGTTGGGGGCTGTTTCAGAGAACTTTTGTTTACAACCAGTATATTTAAAAATGCCTTTTCTTTCTAAACGAGATAGATAACAGCTGAAAACAGCAAGAGAGTGAACACAACGCATTTTTTCCAAATTTTAATTAGTTCTGGAATTGCCACCAGGTGTCACTGTCAAACTGGAAGGCTGTGGGTGTTGAACATCAGTGCTCACTGGAGGCCAGTGCACATGGTGCTGTGTGTACCACTGAAGGCGGTGTTCGGGTTAATGTCAAATGTGTTCAAACGGCCGGACTATTTTTTTGGTTTCTGTTCAAGCTGGGAAATGTTTAAACCTTCCCAAAACAAGCTGCCTTTTCTCAAACAGGAAACTCAAGAAAACAAGCAAGAAAGGATTTATTGCATTCCTCAATGGATAAATAGAAAGCAACTAATTGAGGCTGCACCAGATCTCACCAAACTATTGAACAAGACATCATAGCAACCAACATTTCAGAGACTTTCTGGCCAACCTGATGAATCTCTCTCGCCCCTGTAATAGTTGTAGAATATTATTGCTTAGCTATTTAATTTAGGAAGCACGAGAATGAGAAATTGTATTTTCAGCTGAAAATTTAATTGGGGGTTTGGGGGCCATCGGCCCCCAGCCAAGTTCAGGGCAGAGCCTAGTCGGGGGTCAAGGGGGCCGAAGGCCCCCAGAATCGAATGAGTTTTATATATTTTAGACCACCAGAAACGGTCTCGGATTGCTCAGATAATATTTTCAGTACATAGAAGATTGAGTTTTGGACACTAATAAACACAAAAATAGTCTCAATAATGCACAGCTAAAAAGAATTTTGAACTTCATGCTAGAATGAAAGGAATGATGAATATGAATTAAACACAAAGACAGAATATTTGACATAATCCTGTAAATGGTTCAGTTACTTTATTAAAGAATGCAGTTCTCTTTTGCAGTGAACTTGTTTTCAACAGAGAAACAATTTCCCTGTTGAACAGTTCTCTCAGCTCCCAAAGTCACAATCACATATAACTAGCAACACAACTCTAAGTTTTCAACATCTTTACAAAGTACTTGGTTTTTTTCTTGGAATGCTTCATTGCAGAGATGTTTTTCCTTTTAGCAGCTAATCTGATGAGCCTTTCAGCAGCCTTTCTCTTTTCTGACTTGTTGTAAGCAAATCTATCGAAGGTTGCTTCATGCTCCAAATCCCCGTTTCTTCAATCAAAGCAATGCACCCGCGAGAGCCATAATTAATAATGTCATTGCAGTAGATACATTGGGCTTTGCCGGGAGTGTCACATTTTCCAATGAAATCGGACAATTTCTCAACTGTCTTCAGTGGCTTTGCCGATTTTTATCTTCAAAGTTAGTTCTCTCTAACCAGTCCCAAAGGAATTTATTCTTCACGTCTTTATCCATCACCTTAATAAGCGATTCGTTTTCTTTAGTGATAATTTTCACCATTTTGAAGCGCTTATTCGCTGTTACATCCTCAATCTCCAGCCTCGTGGAGTGCTATGTTGAATGAGTAAGAAAGCGAAACGTGAAGAACCAATCAGCATATACTAGTCCTTTTCAAAAAATTAGCATATTGTGATAAAGTTCATTATTTTCTGTAATGTACTGATAAAAATTAAACTTTCATATATTTTAGATTCATTGCACACCAACTGAAATATTTCAGGTCTTTTACTGTTTTAATACTGATGATTTTGGCATACAGCTCATGAAAACCCAAAATTCCTATCTCAAAAAAATTAGCATATCATGTTCAGGTAGTCTAAACGAGCTATTAGCCTAATCATCTGAATCAACCAATTAACTCTAAACACCTGCAAAAGATTCCTGAGGCTTTTAAAAACTCCCAGCCTGGTTCATTACTCAAAACCGCAATCATGGGTAAGACTGCCGGTCTGACTGCTGTCCAGAAGGCCATCATTGACACCCTCAAGCAAGAGGGTAAGACACAGGAGCGAATCTGTATCAAGGCACCTCAGTGGGACGTCTGTGGGAAGGAAAAAGTCAAAGAAGGGCCGATTCCAGACCTTGGGGGACCTGTGGAAGCAGTGGACTGAGTCTGGAGTAGAAACATCCAGAGCCACCGTGCACAGGTGTGTGCAGGAAATGGGCTACAGGTGCCACATTCCCCAGGTCAAGCCACTTTTGAACCAGAAACAGCAGCAGAAGCGGCTGACCTGGGCTACAGAGCAGCAGCACTGGACTGTTGCTCAGTGGTCCAAAGTACTTTTTTCAGATGAAAGCAAATTTTTCATGTCATTCAGAAATCAAGGTGCCAGAGTCTGGAGGAAGACTGGGGAGAAGGAAATGCCAAAATGCCTGAAATCCAGTGTTTTATCAAGGGCAGGGTCAATGCAGCGAGCTATCAGGAGATTTTGGAGCACTTCATGCTTCCATCTGCTGAAAAGCTTTATGGAGATGAAGATTTCATTTTTCAGCACGACCTGGCACCTGCTAAATGGTTTACTGACCATGGTATTACTGTGCTCAATTGGCCTGCCAACGCTCCTGACCCGAACCCCATAGAGAATCTGTGGGATATTGTGAAGAGAAAGTTGAGAGACACCAGACCCAACACTGTGGATGAGCTTAAGGCCGCTATCGAAGCATCCTGGGCCTCCATAACACCTCAGCAGTGCCACAGGCTGATTGCCTCCATGCCACGCCGCATTGAAGCAGTCATTTCTGCAAAAGGATTCCCGACCAAGTATTGAGTGCAGAACTGAACATAATTATTTGAAGGTTGACTTTTTTTTTATTAAAAACACTTTTTATTGGTTGGATGAAATATGCTAATTTTTTGAGATAGGAATTTTGGGTTTTCATGAGCTGTATGCCAAAATAATCAGTATTAAAACAATAAAAGACCTGAAATATTTCAGTTGGTGTGCAATGAATCTAAAATATATGAAAGTTTAATTTTTTAATCAGTACATTACAGAAAATAATGAACTATCACAATATGCTAATTTTTTTAAAATTGTAAATTCAAGAAGGTTAATCCAAGGTCTCAGGAGGACACCTGTAGCAGCGCTTTATCCCTGTGATGAACATGAGACTCATTATGCCAGCTGAGCGTTCTGAGACACAGAAGCATCCTCATAAGACAGATGGGCCGTAGAGACTGAGATTAAATGGAAAAACCACTCAAATAACTATTTGGACATAGGATCCCTCAAACTTATGACCTGTTGACACCAATATCTAGCGATTGGAGTTTAGTTAAGCCACCAGAATGATGGTAAGCTCTGAATTAGTTCGCTTCACTTGGGTTTTGACGGTGTCAGTGAAATGGAGCCGTGCAGCTTCATCCACACAAAGCGCACCGTCAATGTTTTTTTTTTTTAAAAGATTAATGGCGTTTAAGTGTGCCTTATGGTCCAAAAAATACAGTGTATACACACATACATGCACACACACACACTTTCTCAAATAGTTCAAAGACATCAGCATTAGGTTAACTGGCTGTTCTAAATTGCCCATGAGTGTGTTAGCCCTGCCCCGTGACGGCCTGGCGAGCTGTGCAGGATGTACCCCATGCTCACCCAGAGTCGGCTGACATGGGACCCAGCCTCCTCGCGACCCTAATTAGGATTAAGCGGTTCAGAAAATGAATGAATATGTCTACCCCAGCAAGCTGTTCAGGGTGTATTCTCTTAACCCAAACGTTGGCTGAGATAGGCTCCATCTTACACATGACCTTAACATGATTAAGCGGTTCAGTACCTGACCATGTTATTTATGAATACATTTTATACGATACACATTATTAATATATACACATTGCTAAGGATCACCGCTATATAACCACGGCTAATGAGAATAATGGTCCCACCCACAACCATTCACGACTGTTTGCCCCACCCTCTGGCAACCCTAGAGATGGAGCAGCTGCAAGACAGTAATCACAATGTCGGCCTCCTGATGAAACCTGCAATTTCCACTTTGTCAAAACAAGATTATCCAGGAATATGAAATCAAGATAACCCTCTACATCTACTTGAAAAACCAGAAGCTCCATCTTGCTGTTTTGGGGTACATTTTCTCTCACACACACACAGCGGTCTATATATACATATACACACATTTTATATTTATATATATATATATATATATATATATATATATATATATATATATATATAAAAACAAAACAAAAAATGATTTGAAAGGTGATGACAGTTGCTGGGCATACCGATATGAGGAAGACCTTGACTCCCTGGTCCTCTGTGTCCATGGCAGTAATGCGGACGCTCTTCTCGCTGGCCTTGTCCACCTGCATTTGGGCCCAGAGCTTAGTGTTCAGAATTAGCCGCAGACTGCCCTGGGTGCGCATCACTGATTAATAATAAAAGAGCAGAAAGGAAAACGTAAGGTGGATAGAGTTTGATATTTAAAACACCAAATGTGCATCAGTTTTTCCAGTGACTGCAACTGAACGCAGGTGCTCCAACCTAGCCTGGACTGTAGGGTGCCATCATCGGTCGAGGCCATGTCGTTGAGTCTTAGCAGCCCTCGACCTCGCTCGATCCACGACTGAGCTGGTTTATCAAACACAAACAGCTTGCACTGCATCTGACGATCAAAAATAAGACAAAAGTTAAGAAAGAAAGAAAGAAGAAGTGGCAGCAGCAAAAATTTATTTTTCCACTTTTTTTTTTTTTTTTTGGAGGAACTACATTCTCACACCCTCAGCATGTGGAAGAGTGTTCTGTGTCAAACGAAAGTTGCTTTGGTACAACCGAGAAGGTGGTAGTTTACCTGTAGCACATTGCTTTCTGCCTCCTCTCCGGTGCGGACTTCAACTTTCTCCAAAATGCACTTCTTGGCCGTGGCTTTGGTGTACGCTGCCGCCGATTCCTCTAACGATTCGGTCACGCTGTGATCTGAACACAGACAGTATTCAGACACACTTTTAATAGAAGTAGAGTAAGGGGGGGGGGGGGGGGGGTTGCATATTTGTTCTGAAGAGTCTCACTTCCTATTTGGCACCCATGAGGCATTGAGCTACTTTAATGGTTTCTGCAGCAATGTATGTTTGTAGCAGACATTAACTAATGATTATTTTCTTAAAAATTAAACCAATTCAGCATATTAGCCATTTTAAGCCAGGGCTCTTAAAAATTGGAGTGGGTGGGCGCTTATTAAAATGTTACCAGCGGAGTGGAACAGTATAGTGCTTATTCTCGAGGTAGAAAACATGAATAATAATAGAACAATAAAACAGTTTTACTGGTATTTGTGTTATTCATTTTGTGGTATCAACCAAACTACTTACATGAAAGCTGAAAATAAGTTTGTAGTCAGTTTGTAGTTTTGTTTTCTCAAATTCATTTTTCTTTTCGGCCCGTTTACTCCCCTCACAATGCTGTTTCAATGCCAACCAACCTTTACCTCCATAATTGATTACCTTCCTGTCACACAGACCGCAAAAAGTGCTTTCCCCGTATCTTTATGTTTGCACATAATTTCAATAGCAGGCATCCGTCTACTACTTTTTCCAGTCACGGCCATTTCCAATGAATTTTTGATCCTAGCATCTAACCCCGATAACCGTTTCGCTATCTCTCTTATGGAGAATGTCTCTCTTCCACGACATCAAGAAATCGACCGGAAATCCGGCAAGGAGGCCCCCGTATGTTTTCTCATTATTTCACGTACATTCTCACGGTACTTTACTTTCGAGTGTTATTGAATGTCAACGGAAACAACCGACATCGACCAAAAAAAATAGCTAAAGCAAGCCAGCTCGATCGGCACACATTCCTTTAATCTATTAACCATCCACGCATTTTTTTAAGCGAAATTATACAAAAATAAAAACAATTATCACTTTGACGAATAAAAATAGCGGAATTTCACTAAATAGCGGCTGTCTGGGTCCCTGATAAATAAGCTTAGCACTCATGGTCTTTCAAGAAGAGGAAGGACAAAAAAAAAAACCTTCAGTTTTTGAAATCCACATCATCCGTTTTGCTGAAAAATTGGCAGCTATTTCTGATTATGGAACCAAGAATAGCACCACCAACTTAAAAAAAAAAATAACAGGATGAAGAGGCGGCTGAGGCTGAATTCTTTCAAGCCCAGACTGTACATTTATGCAGTTATGCGTTACAGTCATGACAAATGATTACACATCTGTGGCCTCATGCATGAACCTGATGACAACCACCTCCACATTTCTATAATCTGTATTTTTCCTGAGCCGTTGAAAAAGGCAAGATCAGACTTATTGAAATCCACATCATGACTGGTTACACACAAAATACATATTGCCTCTGCCAAAACAGGCTTGTCCGATTTGTTTATTTATATGTTAACAGGCTCCTGTATAGGCTTTTTTTTTTTTTTTTTTTTTTAAACCGAAAGCAAAGCTTTCACTCAATTAGATTTTGGACATGACCTGAATCGAAATCTGGATCTAAAACTTTTTTTAATAGGATTCTTTAACATTGTGAGATGGCTTGTATCTCTGCAACAGTAAACCTAAGTGTACCTACTCTTCTCTGGGGTGGTCTCCTGTGATGAGGGTTCTGATGCTGATGCTGTGTCTTTTGAGCCCTCTGCTGTTGATTCACCCCCTTTGGGAGGACTCTGAAAAAAACACACACACACACACACACGCCTCAAATTTACACAAGGTCAAGCTACTGTCAAAGCTAGAGCAAAGTGATACTTTGTAGTTCTTCTCGTCCTTCTAAAAAAACAGCATATTGTGATAAAGTTCATTATTTTCTGTAATGTACTGATAAAAATTCAACTTTCATATAGTTTAGATTCATTGAACACCAACTGAAATATTTCAGGTCTTTTATTGTTTTAATACTCTGGATGTTTCTATTCCAGACTCAGTCCACTGCTTCCACAGGTCCCCCAAGGTCTGGAATCAGCCCTTCTTTGACTTTTTCCTTCCCACAGACGTCCCACTGAGGTGCCTTGATACAGCACTCTGGGAACAGCCTATTCACTCAGATTTCTTTCTGTGTCTTACCCTCTTGCTTGAGGGTGTCAATGATGGCCATCTGGACAGCAGTCAGGTCGGCAGTCTTACCCATGATTGCGGTTTTGAGTAATGAACCAGGCTGGGAGTTTTTAAAAGCCTCAGGAATCTTTTGCAGGTGTTTAGAGTTAATTGGTTGATTCAGATGATTAGGTTAATAGCTCGTTTAGACTACCTGAACATGATATGCTAATTTTTCGAGATAGGAATTTTGGGTTTTCATGAGCTGTATGCCAAAATCATCAGTATTAAAACAATAAAAGACCTGAAATATTTCAGTTGGTGTGCAATTAATCTAAAATATATGAAAGTTTAATTTTTATCAGTACATTACAGAAAATAATTAACTTTATCACAATATGCTAATTTTTTGAGAAGGACGAGTAATATTTCAAAGCCAGAAGAGGTAGTGCAATTATTTATCTTCGTACCAGCACTCTCTCCGACATATTCTGGCCAAACACAAACTTGGCTCCTTTGTCCGTGTTGTTTGTGGCATTCAGAGACCTGGAAAAGTAAGCATGGACAGAATTGCACAATTACCAAGAAAGTATTATTCTGAGCAAAGTATTAAAAAATGTGGGGCGGGGAAACCCGCCAAAACAAAACAAATGAATGACCATTACCCTGAAGTGCCCATGTACTGCAGGAAGTAATTAGTGCTCCCAGACTGAGAGTCCTGTGTGGCGTCTTTACATTCACTGACCGTGCTGTTTTCATCCAACTGCCAAGAGTGCATTTATAAAGAGGTAAATATTTCATATAGACCCATAAGGAGCTGTGACTTGACCAACGCCCATATGTTACTCACTGACCTTTGCCCTATCTTTGATATTCTGCCCAAACACGAAACCTGGATCAACCACAACATCCTTTTTCTGTGTGCTCTCCTCCGTCTTTTCTACATCGTCGTCTCCTCCTTCCCTTTCGTTCTTCTAGAAGAAAGTTACATTTCAGCAAAAGACGACGGGCAAATGCCTGCAATCATTAAACCCTGTTTAAACTGGAAGTGTTTTTATCGGCTGGTTACTGGCTTACTAAAGGCACCCTTTCCTTAAGCAAATGAAGTACAGTTTGATGATGACCCTGTGATAACGAGGAAAGTATGTGGAGGTGTTTTGTTGCAAACAAAAGCAACAAACATTCCAACGGCAAAAAATTCTCACCGGTGATTTGTCTGAGCTTTCGGTGTTGTTCAGGAAAACCGCCCGGCCTTCTGTAGCTGCCTCTGAAAACTTGCCCACTCCATTTGTTCCACAGCTCGAATCTATGGAAGAGTCATCACAGGTTTACGTAGAATTTGATATCCAGCTCAGTTATAAAAACACTAATATGTGCTGGGGAGGGTGTGTCAATGTCTGAGGCAGGAGCTGTTCACTGAGTCTCAAGTGGCATGAGTGTGAAAATGTATGCCTCCCACTCAGGGGAAGGGGACTTGAGCTTAATACCGCCGGATAGAGAGCATTAAGATTATTTATATATTTTTTTAAACTTCGTGATGTAAAGCGTGGCGTACTGATCAGCATGTCCACCTAACGGCAACAAGGCCCCGGGTTTGATTGTGGCAGTTCTCCATGTGCTTTTTCCAGGTACTAGTACTTCTCAAAAAATTAGCATATTGTGATAAAGTTCATTATTTTCTGTAATGTGCTGATAAACATTAAACTTTCATATACTTTAGATTCATTGCACACCAACTGAAATATTTCAGGTCTTTTATTGTTTGAATACTGATTATTTTGGCATACAGCTCAAGAAAACCAAAAATCCCTATCTCAAGAAATAAGCATATTGCATCCAACCAAAAAAAAAAAAAAAAAAGTGTTTTTAATACAAAAAAAATCAAATAATCAAACATCAAATAATTATGTTGAGTTATGCACTCAATACTTGGTCGGGAATCCTTTTGCAGAAATTACTGCTTCAATGGGGCGTGGCATGGAGGCAATCAGCCTGTGGCACTGCTGAGGTGTTATGGAGGCCCAGGATGCTTCGATAGTGGCCTTAAGCTCATCCACAGTGTTGGGTCTGGTGTCTCTCAACTTTCTCTTCACAATATCCCACAGATTCTCTATGGGCTTCAGGTCAGGAGCGTTGGCAGGCCAATTGAGCACAGTAATACCATGGTCAGTCAACCATTTCCCAGTGGTTTTGGCACTGTGAGCAGGTGCCAGATCGTGCTGAAAAATGAAAATCTTCATCTCCATAAAGCTTTTCAGCAGATGGAAGCATGAAGTGCTCCAAAATCTCCTGATAGCTAGCTGCATTGACCCTGCCCTTGATAAAACACAGTGGACCAACACCAGCAGCTGGCATGGCACCCCAGACCATCACTGACTGTGGGTACTTGACACTGGACTTCAGGCATTTTGGCATTTCCTTGTCCCCAGTCTTCCTCCAGACTCTGGCACCTTGATTTCCGAATGACATGCAAAATTTGCTTTCATCCGAAAAAAGTACTTTGGACCACTGAGCAACAGTCCAGTGCTGCTTCTCTGTAGCCCAGGTCAGCCGCTTCTGCCGCTGTTTCTGGTTCAAAAGTGGCTTGACCTGGGGAATGCGGCACCTGTAGCCCAGTCCACTGCTTCCACAGGTCCCCCGAGGTCCGGAATTGGCCCTTCTCCACAATCTTCCTCAGGGTCCGGTCACCTCTTCTGGTTGTGCAGCGTTTTCTGCCACACTTTTTCCTTCCCACAGACGTCCCACTGAGGTGCCATGATAGAGCACTCTGGGAACAGCCTATTCGCTCAGAGATTTCTTTCTGTGTCTTACCCTCTTGCTTGAGGGTGTCAATGATGGCCTTCTGGACAGCAGTCAGGTCGGCAGTCTTACCCATGATTGCGGTTTTGAGTAATGAACCAGGCTGGGAGTTTTTAAAAGCCTCAGGAATCTTTTGCAGGTGTTTAGAGTTAATTGGTTGATTCAGATGATTAGGTTAATAGCTCGTTTAAAGTACCTGAACATGATATGCTAATTTTTTGAGATAGGAATTTTGGGTTTTCATGAGCTGTATGCCAAAACCATCAGCATTAAAACAATAAAAGACCTGAAATATTTCAGTTGGTGTGCAATGAATCTAAAATATATGAAAGTTTAATTTTTATCAGTACAGTACAGAAAATAATGAACTTTATCACAATATGCTAATTTTTTGAGAAGGACTAGTACATTGGTTTCCTCCTACAGACCCCTTATAAGTTACGTGACACTGGAGCATAAATACTTTTGATTGCCCAATCTAAATAAATTCTTATACAGACCTATGCTGTACACATTATTAGTGGATATATATATTTTGGAAAGTTCCTCAGTATAATTTTGATGAACTGTTTGGGTTTTTATACCCGAGCCTAGCGGCTCATCAGGCCGGTGCTTATCCCCCGGTTTCCGTAGCGTGAAGCAATCAGGAGTTGAACTCCTCCTGGATGGGCCGCTAGTCCATCGCAGGTTTACCTTCCCAGTATATTTTTACTGGTACCCATTTAGACTGCTAGGTGAAGAGGCACACTTGTGGTTGAGACCTTGCCCAGGGGTCTTAGCACAGTGAGGGTCTCAGTGGGATTTGAACTCACAACCTCCCGATCATGAGCCCAACACTCTAAGCACTACACCACCGGCTCCAGTATAATTAGCAGCACTTATCAACTTTCCCATATTTTATAATGAAAATAAGGTGACATGGGAAGGGAAAAAATCCTTACTTGTCCATACCAGAATGGAATGATGAGATTTCGCAGGTGTAATCATTCAATTAAAGTGACCAATAAACTACCAGCACATTAAATACAGTGATCCCTCACTACTTCAGTTTCTGCAGCTTCAGTGCACCGCGGGTTTTTCAAAAATATTCATCGAAAAATAAAAAAATAAGCAAATTAAAAAAAAGAATGGGGGAAAAAGTTAAGGAAAATGCTGCAAAACAATTCCAATTATGCAAAGCAAAAAAAAAAAAAAAAAAAAAAAAAAACCCAAACAACAAACCCAACCCAAAATCCCCCAACAAAACTACTAACATTTTTATGTGAGGTGCGCATCTGTATGTGTGTACATTTATATTTTGTTTACATTTTATGCATTATTTTTGAATATTTGATTATTATAAGCATTTATAGCATTGAATATGTATTTGATATTATATACACATATACATGTGGGGCAGTGGTGGTCTCGTAGTATAGGACGCTGGATTGCTGATCCTAAAGTTGGGGGTTTGGGTCCCACTCTCAACAAGGTTGTCACTGTCCCCCCCCAGTGCAGCGAACTGGGTTATCAAAGGCGTGCCATGTCTCTCACTGTCTATGGTGAGAGGTTCATGTAAAAGAACCATTGGTGAATTTCGTAAAGAGTAAGCTGCAAGGCCGTCAGAATGTTTCTGTCCCTCGCGTTGTCAGGAAGGGTCTGTCTGTCTTCCTTTTTCCCTTTTACTCGGGAGTCGCCACAGCGAATCATCTGATTCGCACGTTTGATTTGGCAGAGGTTTTTTCGTCGGATGCCCTTCCTGTCACAACCCTTTTTAGCAAGGGACAGAAACACGCTGACGGCTTTGCAGCTACTCTTTACGAAAGTCAGCAATGGTTCTTTTACATGCCTCACACCATAGACAGTGAGAGACATGGCCCGCCTTTGATAACCCAGTTAGTTGCACTGCGGGGGACAGTGACAACCTTGTGGAGAGTGGGACTCGAACCCCCAACCTATGGATCAGCGATCCAGCACCCTATACCACTAGACCACCACTGCCCCATAGGTGGGGTTAACCTAAAGGGTTGTGTCAGGAAGGGTATCCGACATAAAAACCTATGCCAAATCAAACGTAAGAATCATTTGCTGTGGCGATCCCCGATAAAGAGAAAAAGGCGAAAGGAAATCATCATCATATACATGTATGTCAGTCAGGGGGTTCGATCCTACTTCACGGAAATCGGCAGTCGCGGGGGTTCCTTGAGCCCCATTAACCATGGAACGTGAGGGATCCCTGTACTCTGCATGCAATAGCACATTGTTATTGTTGTACGTTGTTACTCATACCATGAATCTAATCATACAGTAAGCACTAAAGCTGAATATGCTGTGCTGTATGTCAGTAAAGGACGTAGGGACAACAGATTGGTGGGAGTGTACTCACTGCTCTTGCTGGGTTCAGGGAGAGTCTTGGTGGGTGGAGCCTGGAGAACTGCAGGTCTTAGGACACTGCGCTGCTGCTCCTTGGGTTTTTGACTAGGTACACCTGAAAAACAGCCTACTAATGGATTGGAATGGAAACCCAACATCCTACAAGAGCCAGACAATGCTGAGGATCTACAAAAGAAACTACAACCCAAGTCTAACAAATTGAAATTGAGACTTTTGATTCCCAATTCAATTACTGCGTTTTCGCAATAATCACTCACACACACACACTCCACGGGTTTACAGTGGGCTCAAGATGTCCTTAATATCCACCATTTCAAAGAATCGTGCTGAGCATCGAGGCTTGTAGGATCAATCATCATGATCTTCAAGAATCTGGTGAAATTGTGATGATCCCACTGAACCTTTGGCACAATTATTACGATTTGGAGCCAATCAGAAGCGAATGTGGGGATCATAGTCAAACTTAACAGATCAAAATAAAGTGTGATCAACCTTAATGTGCCATCATAGGGGATCTTGATTGACATAGAAACATGACCTTTTTTGAATCGTGGACATCATGGCGGCAGTGTACACCCAGGGTTACACGGAGGCAAAATGCTCATGCATGAATTACGACATAACCAGGATCAGTTGTGTTATTTTTCTAATACACAGCCAGCTTCGGAATTATTGGCACCCTGGTAGAGCACTATCTTACATCTTCCCACAAAATGACTGGATCTTTAATTTACAGGACTTAGTAAAAAAAACCAGCCTTTATTCATCAACAAAATGTACTCTGGATCTTATCGAGCAGGACATCAAGCTCAGTGCAGTAGCTCAAATTACTAAATACATGCATGCTAAGATTTTTCTCTTATAATTTAGACAGAAATATTGTAAGAGCAAGTTAAACATTTTTTCATTTCCAAAACAAAGAAGAAAGCAGACTCGAGCAAAACCATGCACAGTTTCATCATGAAAGCGAAAATGAAATAAATGTGTCACTGATGAAATCATCCACATCAATGCCAACCTGTGTACAACCTGTATACATGTGTATTAACGACAGCATCCGTATTTAATACACCACCTTAATATAACAGCATTTGCTGTGGGGCAACCAAACAAAAGAAAATATACTCTGATTTTATTTGCATGCAGTATTTGTTTGTAATGACTTCATTAAATTAAGACTCTTGGATGATATTGCTGGTACGTCTTCCTGTGGGTGCGAACTGAAACATACGTGTGATAAAAGGGGAAAAAAAAAAACCCAAAAAAACCCAAAAACCCTGTGCTATGTACCCCCCCCCCCCCCCCAACCAGCTAACTGGGTTACCAAAAGCCGGCCATGTCTCTGACTGTCTATGGTGCGAGGTTCATGTAAAAGACCCATTGCTGGCTTTCGACAAGAGGAGCTGCAAAGCTGTCAGCGTCTTTCTGCCCTTGATGGCCTGGTGAGCTATCCAGGTTGTACTCTGCCTTCACCCGGAGTGGGCTGAGATGGGCACCAGCCTCCCAGCAACCCTAATTAGGATTAAGCTGTTCAGAAAAATGAATGAATGGTGGTGCTGCATTACAAAAATGAGGTTTCTATCAACCGACTCAAGACTACAAATACACCCTTGTATATGAAATTTCTTCCTGTTGGTTACCTTGAAAGTTTTTTTTTTTTTTAATTCTCTCACTGCATGGAAAGACTAAGTCTTACCTGCACTCGGCGCTTGACCGTGGATCAGGGTTGGTGGTTTCAACCGAAATCCAACTGGCTTCTCCTCTAAAAGTGAAAAAAAAACAAAAAAACAACGGTGACCCCCAGCAGCCAAGAAAAATTAGATCTGCTTGCTTTTTATAATCTTGTTTTTTCTTACAGGTGAGCACATGTTAACCATTTCCTAGAAAATTTCCAAACAAAAGCACAGGTAACTGGGGAAATATTTGACTGTTCAGAGACATACTAGTTCAAGATTCTATTTTTAACAATAAAAATGTTTTTGGCGAGGCAAAAAAAAAAAAAAAAGCATAAAAGCTAAAAGATAAACTCAGTGCAATGTCTTCATTGAATTATGATACTCCAAGTGCCACAGTACTTAGCAAGTCCACCTCCCAGCAAAAAGATCCCGGGCTCAAGTCCCGTTTGAGGGAGTTTCATGATATCCTCATGCATGTGCGGGTTTCTCGGGGTACGCTGGTTTCCTCCCACAATCCATGATATGCAGAGTAGGTTAATCGGCTGTTCCACATTGCCCCTAGTTGTGAGTGCTGCCCTCTAAAGGTCTGCCGAGCCGTTCAGGGTGTTCTCCACCTTCGTCCGGTGTCAGCTGAGATGTTCTAATTATCTCCGTGATCCTATTAGTAGGATTCAGCAGCTCAGCAAAGGCTCATCACTATGAAATATTCCAGAACTCGGCTGTGTGCTTCTCGGAAGCATCAGTTAGATTTTTTTTAATTGCTGTAATCATTAACTAATTTTCTTCCAAACAAGCTGCATTAATTACAAAAACCAGCCTGAACGATCGCTCTGCAAAAATGAACAGATGGACAAGACGGGCCATTTAATCCTTGGCACTCTTTGTTGTTACATTACACTGACACGTGATAAAGATGAGATTAGAATATATTTGAAGTATGTAATGAGGCACTTGGCGTTTCTGTTTAGCTCGTTACAGTCAGAGCTCACTTACATCCAATATAATCAACTGGATTATATTTCAAGATGCAATGTATCACATTGGGTCAAACCCCTGCTTACTATTTTCTCGATGTATGGGTTATGCAACTTGGAAACATTTTGGTTTTCATATTAACATACTGTGTGCAGGTCGGCAACAAGAATTGCAAGTGATGTTGCTCTACATTGCAGGCCTCGACATTTTAAAACTTTCGGGACCAGTTTATGGTTGACAGGTATTTGACTCTTGTAACCCAAAGTCAGTTCAGCTGAAAATGAGCTGCATGGCCCACAGGTTGTACAAAATGGTTCCCTGGAGTCCAAGTACAGGGATCCCTCGCTACTTCGCACTTTGATTCATGCGGCTTCAATGCATCACGTCCCCCCCTAAAAATATTCATCAAATTAAAAAATAAGGAAATTAAAGAAGAATAGTGGAAAGTTAAGGAAAATGCCACAAAAACAACTGCGGAAAGTGAGGGATCCCTATAAATTATTAAACAAATCTGTGTTTTTGAATCAATTAGATTTGTGCTTTTAAGTTCAGTAGGTGTGTATAAAATATCTTGTGCATTGTTGAATTTTCTAATATTAAAGAATTAAATTACTAACACATCTAATTATTTTGAAACATTAAATATTAATACAAATAACAATCACTGTTCTGATAAAACTGCTGGAGTACTTTTAATGCACGAACATGCAAAGTTTCATCATTCAGCATAAACATCAAACACCAGCAGCACCAACCTGAACCTTTCACTGGCTGAACTGGGACGTTCACTAAACACTAACATTAATACCTGAAACTCCATTGTGTTGTGATAACAGTATTCTGATGAATCACAAGGTATTAATTAATAAATGTACAACAGATTCTTACCAAATTTGTACGATATACTTGTAGCAGATCTTGCATCTTATTTTGGTAACATTTCCATCATCATTGATGTTTAGTCTTTCAAAGTCGTCTTAAAATGAATGTTTTCTGAACGTTTTGGCATGGACCTGCCACATGGGCCATTTTTGATTTTGTTGACAACATATGAACCCATTTTCAGCTGTGCATGGTATCACGCACTGCATCATGAACGTGAAATATGTACGTGACCGTTTCGTCGTTCACGGGTTTCGAAAGACCGCCGACCATTCGCACGACCAACTGTCGGGTCGCATCAATTTTCGTTAATTTAAATTAAACCATAAGTGCTGATTTTGCTTCGGGGAAAAGCAAATAAGTTAGTATTTCCTGTTGGTAAAGTGTACCGGTCATCCTTACACAATACAATTTGTGCAGATGTAATGCTTTCCACAAGATACACTCATTTCTCCATAACTGAAAATAAAAAGCCAAAAGTGGGAATTTCATCTTGTCAATTTCTAGCCGAGGGGACTGAACTACTGGGGTTCGCACTAGTTTCCCTCCGGAAGCGGCATCTCATCTGGATAGTGAGGCGTCACATTCTCGGATGAAAACGCTGCCGGGATGCACGTGACAGTAAATCCAAAACGGTTTATGCAAAGAAAACTCGGCTTTCCAGTCTTCAATTGGTTTAGGAATAAATCCTTGATTTCTGTGCTTGGCGTTTGTGCAGCTCAACACTGGCTAATAATGTTTCATAATGTACAGGGTCAGTGACGTTGCCCCACCAATCCAATGAATTAGCATCGCTACCAGGTTGGAACAGCCAATCAGAACGCCAGCATGTCTTCGAGCATTTCTAGAGTTACACTTGGGCACTGACTGATATTGCTGTGAGGAAACACTGACATGTGCGATTTTTTTTTTTTTTTTAAAGAGCTAGAAACATGAATTCACCACAGGAACCCTTTAAATACAGACATTTCATCACAGATCAATACTGGATTTTTTTTTACTTTTAAAGCACTGAGCAAATAAAATATTTTATTTAGAATATTTATAATTTAAGTCGTAAAATTTTCATCACTTCCTCTTACTGGAGAATGAGATTAAAAGGGTATAATTACTGAGGTACAGTCATATGGAAGTAATATATTCTCACACACTCTTACCTGGTTCTGAGTCTGAATTGCCTGTTGGAGACTGACAGAAACTTGATGGCATAAACACATTATTTTTGGAAACTGCAGCGGGAGACATGTGCGTGCACGCACACGCGCACACACGCACACACACACACACACACACATACACACCCCGAGAGAAAGACACAGTGTGACTTGGACAGCATTATGAGCAAACATTTCTGACAGATGGTTGGTTAACAGTTAGCACCCAACTGAAGTCACATCAGAATAACATACAGCTGACGTGCCAAGTCTTGTGTAGCTTTGTGAAGAGGAAATAAAACCAAAAGACTCAAGGTGCTTCTCGTGGCCAGAACAGAATGGGTATTTAGCATGATATTTGCATAAACACACATCAAAACTATTGGATCAGAGCACGGTCTAAATTACAGGTGATGAGTGTTACATTACCTGAATGTGCAGGTGGGAACTGCGTTAAAGACGAAGTTCTCTCTCTCTTCACTGGAGGACAGTATTCTCCGTCCTCCCTGTCGGAATCTAAAGAAAATACAAGCACCATGTTAAGGTATCTTAACACAGATTTTAAATCCAGGCATGAAAATATTTACTGAATAATTTGAATCAATTCTAAATTCTGCTTGGGATCTGGTGGACTTGTTACGGACCCCAGTACATCCCACATACAACCATACGTAATCTCATTTCAGGCCAAACTGAAGCCAACGATGCACATGGCAGCATGTTTTTGGCAGGCAGGAGGAAACCAGGGAACCCGGATGAAACCCACACCGACACATACAGTGAGAACATTTGAAACTCCACACATTCATTAACCGGAGTTCAGGGTTTACTTGGGGACCCCAGAGATATGAGGCACCTCTAACTCACCCTTGTGTAAGGATGACCGGTTCAATTATGGAGTGTGATCTCGGGATCCAGCCAATGTTGGGGGGCGCTAACCAGTGTCTCTCCCCCTTACGCCTTTCCCAAGCCCAGAGAAATGCAGAGGGTTGCGACAGGAAGGGAATCCGGCGTAAAACTTTTGCCAAACTACAAAATGCAAACCGTAAACACAAATTTCATACCGGATCAGTCGAGGCCCGGGTTAACAACGACCGCCATCAGTGCTGTTAGCCAACAGGGTGCTGGTGGAAATTGGACTACTGCTGGTCGAAGACGTTGAAGGAGGAGAGGGGGGAGGTGTGTCCGTAGGCAGAGAGAGAAGAGGAAAAGCATGAGTCTAGGACTGAGAGTAGGGACTTTGAATGTTGGAACTATGCAAGGAAAAGATAGAGAGCTGGTTGACATGATGCAGAGGAGGAAGGTGGACATACTGTGTGTTCAGGAGACCAGGTGGAAAGGTAGCAAAGCTAAAAGCTTAGGAGCAGGGTTTAAGGTTTAAGCTGTTTTATCACGGTGTGGATGGGAAGAGAAATGGAGTCAGAGTCATCTTGAAGGAGGAGTTTGTCAGGAATGTTCTAGAAGTGAAAAGACTGTCAGACAGAGCGATGAGTCTCAAGTTAGAAATTGAAGGCGTGATGTTCAATGTTGTTAGTGCTTATGCCCCACAGGCAGGATGTGAGCTAAAAGAGAAGGAGAGATTCTGGAGTTAGATGAAGTGATGCAGAGTACCCCCAGAGGTGAAAGAGTGGTCATTGGTGCAGACTTCAATGGGCATGTTGGTGCAGGCAACAGAGGGGACGAGGAAGTGATGGGCAGGTTTGGTATCCAGGACAGGAACATAGAAGGACAGATATTGATCGATTTTGCAAAAAGGATAGAAATGGCTGTGGTAAATACTTTCTTCAAGAAGAAACAAAAGCATATGGTGACTTATAGAAGCGGAGGCAGGAACACACAGGTAGACTATATCTTGTGTAGGTGATGTAATTTGAAGGAAGTTAGTGACTGCAAAGTAGTAGTGGGTGAGAGTGTTGCCAAACAGCATAGGATGGTGGTGTGCAGGATGACGCTGATGGTGAGAAAAGTGAAGAAGGCAAAGGCAGAGCAGAAGACAAAGTGGTGGAAGTTGAAAAAGGAAGAGGGTCGTGTTGTCTTCAAGGAGGAGTTGAAACAGGCTTTGGGTGGTCAGGAAGTGCTTCCAGATGACTGGACAACCACAGCAAATGTTATCAGGGACACAGGTAGGAGAGTACTTGGTGTGTCTTCTGGAAGGAAAGTAGATAAGGAAACTTGGTGGTGGAATGAGGAAGTGCAGGAGTGTGTCCAAAGAAAGAGGTTAGCTAAGAAGAAGTGGGACATTGAGAGGACCGAAGAGAGTAAACAGGAGTACAGGGAGACACAGCGTAAGGCGAAAGTAGCAGTGGCTAAGGCCAAACAGTAGGCGTATGATGACAACTGTATGATAGGTTGGACAGTAAAGAGGGAGAAAATGATTTATACAGGTTGGCACAGCAGAGAAATAGAGATGGGAAGGACGTGCAGCAAGTTAGAGTGATAAAGGACAGAGAGGGAAATGTATTGACTGATGACAAAAGTGTGCTGGGAAGATGGAAAGAGTACTTTGAAGAGCTGATGAATGAGGAAAATGAGAGAGAGAAAAAAAAAAGAGTAGAAGAGGTGACCATTGAGGAGCAGGAAGTAGCAAAGATTAGAAACGGTGAGGTGAGGAGGGCACTGAAGAGGATGAAGAATGGAAAGGCAGTTGGTCCTGATGATATACCTGTGGGGGTATGGAAGTGTCTAGGAGAGGTAGCAGTAGCTTTTCTGACAAGAACATTCAACAAGGTCTTAGAGAGTGAGCAGATGCCGGAGGAATGGAGAAGTGTGCTGGTGCCCATTTTTATGAACAAGGGAGACGTGCAGAGTTGCGACAACTATAGAGGGATAAAGTTGATGAGCCATACGATGAAGTTATGGGAAAGAATAGTGGAAGCTAGACTAAGGGCAGAGGTCAGCATTTGTGAGCAACAGTTTGGTTTCATGCCAAGAAAGAGCACCACAGATGCAATGTTTGCTTTGAGGATGTTAATAGAGAAGTACAGAGAAGGTCAGAGAGAACTGCATTGTGCTTTTGAAGTATGTAAGAGTGGTGCAGGACATGTATGAGAGATGTAAGAGAGTGGTGAGGTGTGCTGTCGGCGTGACCGACGAATTCAAGGTGGAGGTGGGACTGCATCAAGGATCAGCTCTCAGCCCCTTCTTGTTTGCTATGGTGATGGACAGGCTGACAGACGAGGTTAGGCAAGAATCTCCATGGACTATGATGTTTGCAGATGACATTGTGATCTGTAGTGAGAGCAGAGAACTGTCTGTCTTCCTTTCGGCTTTTTCCCCTTTTACTCGGGAGTCGCCACTGCGAATCATCTGACTCGCACGTTTGATTTGGCAGAGGTTTTACGTCGGATGCCCTTCCTGTCACAACCCTTTTTTTTTTTTTTTAATCAAGGGACAGAAACACGCTGACGGCTTTGCAGCCTACTCTTTACGAAAGTCAGCAATGGTTCTTTTACATGCCTCTTACCATAGACAGTGAGAGACATGGCCCGCCTTTGATAACCCAGTTAGCTGCACTGGGGGGTGTAGTGAGAGCAGAGAACAAGTGGAGGAAAATCTAGAGAGGTGGAGGTATGCCCTGGAAAGGAGAGGAATGAAGGTTAGTCTCAGAAAATCAGAATACATGTGTGTGAATGAGAAAGACCCAGGAGAAATGGTGAGGTTACAGGGAGCAGAGATAATGAAGGTGGAGGATTTTAAGTACTTAGGCTCAACAGTCCAGAGCAATGGAGAGTGTGGAAAAGAGGTGAAGCGTGTGCAGGCAGGCTGAAATGGTTGGAGAAAAGTGTCCGGTGTGATGTGTGATAGGAGAGTGTCTGCAAGAATGAAAGGAAAAGTGTACAAGTCGGTGGTGAGGCCAGCGACGTTGTATGGCTTAGAAACAGTGGCGCTGAGGAAAAGGCAGGAGGCAGAGCTGGAGGTAGCAGAGATGAAAATGTTGAGGTTCTCTCTGGGAGTAACGAGGATGGATAGGATCAGAAATGAGTACATCAGAGGGACAGCCTATGTCAGATGTTTTGGAGACAAGGTCAGAGAGGCTAGATTGAGATGGTTTGGACATGTACAGAGGAGGGATAGTGAGTATATTGGCAGTAGGATGCTGAGGTTGGAACTGCCAGGCAGAAGGCCTAGAGGAAGACCAAAAAAGAGATTTATGGATGTGGTGAAGGAGGACATGAAGGTCATTAGAGTAAGAAGAAGATGCAGAGGACAGGGTGAGATGGAGGCGGATGGTTTGCTGTGGCGACCCCTGAAGAGAACAGCCGAAAGGAAAAGAAGATCTGAGGATCCAGCCACTAATCGGAGTAACCATGTTCCGCTTAAAGGAATTCAATCACACTGAACACATTTAACCACGCCTTTGACAGCCGCAGCACGTACTTTCCATAGCAAATGTTCTTTCTTCATGTTCTCAAAGTCCTGCTTATGTGTGGTACCTCATAACCCCCCGAGGAATACTGTTCCATCAATTCATCTACTTTATACATTTTATTTCTGGACTGATTTCATTTAACTGCTCATTAAACACGGTACTTCCTTATAGTCATCATTAATCCACCTAATGTTCCATTCATCTGAAATCAGCTCCAGAAAGGAATTTATGCTCAATAGTGATCATCATCATCTTTTCCTTTTGGCTTTTCCCTTTTTTCAGGGATCGCCACAGCGATTAATCTGATTCGCATACAGAATTCGATTTGGCATAGGTTTTTACGTCGGATGCCTTTCCTGACATGACCCTTTAGCAAGGGGCAGAAACACACCGATGGCTATGCAGCTACACTTTGACAACCTTGTGGAGAGTGGGACTCAAACCCTCAACCTTAGGATCAGTGATCCAGCACCCTTTACCACCAGGCCACCACTGCTCCCGAGCTTTATATCATGTCCTACAGGAATTCCTTGGAGATTTCCGTCCAGCATTTCAGTACCATACGAGACGATTCGCTGTGGCGACTCCCGAGAAAGGGAAAAAAGCCGAAAGGAAAAGAAGAAGATACATCCATAGTGTTCGGCAACATTTCCATATGTTTTGCTGAAATTTTCCCATGAATCAAATATCACCTTTAGAACATGCATAGTTCATAACACAACATTCTAACCAACACGAAATGTGGCTTGAGATGGAAATTTGAGCGTACCTTCCCCATCCTCTGCACTGGACCCATCAGCAGAACGCTGCAATGGAGAAAACGTCAATAATTACCAGTTTAAACAACACCGTGGTTATATTTCCAGATATTCTACTCAAATTGACCATTTACCAAACAGCACCATAACCACAATAATAATACAGGGATCCCTCACTTTCCCCCGTTAATGTGGACTGGACTGGACTGGACAACCCCCCCCCCCCCCCCCCGGGGCTGCGAAGTAGGCTCAAGTCTCCTGACTGACGTACATGTATGTGTGTATATAATATCAATAAATATATATTCAACACCATAAATGCTTATAATAACAATTAAAACATTCAAAAATAATGCATAAGATGTAAATAAAATATTAATATACACACATACTGACACGCGCACACAGATGTGCACCTCCCATAAAAATGTAAGTAGTTTTAGGTTGTTTTATGTTTTGTTTGGGTTTTTTTTTTTTTTTTGCATAAGTGGTCTTGCTTTGAGGCATTTTTCTCCTATTTTCCCTTATTTTTTGATGAATATTTTTGAAAAACCCACGATGCACTGAAGCTGCAGAAATTGAAGCACAAAGTAGCGAGGGATCACTGTAATAAAATGATTATTATTTTTATTATTATGTCTGATTTTCCACAGGAAAATCACATCAACGGATAACTTAGTTCAGCTACTGGTTAATTTGGGCCCAACCTTACAAATTGCACCAAAAGCAATAGAAGTGCACAAAAAAATATTAACAGTGAATAACTTTTAAATTACCTTTTTTTTTTACGTTCAACCAAACCAAAAACATTAAGCGTAAATCTGCCTGAAATTTAATTTGTAATACAATATCACACATCTTCCTGAACGTAAATAAAACTACCGCCTTTGTGCTGAATGCCATACTATTGAATACAGCTGAATATAGACCACACACCATGGTGACGGTGCCCATGCTGGGCTGGTCCATCCGATCACCACAGATACTGATACAGTCACAGTTTAAAAATAAATAAATAAATAAATGAATAAAAACAAGGCACCATCAAGTCTACCGATCCAAGACCAGCAACTGAAAACAAGATACCTGGTGATAACTGCAAAAAACAACAACAAAAAAAACCCACTACACTGAAAAAGAACATAACCTGGAATATACTGAAGAGAGGATAACTGAAGACTATCCGTGGAAACCTACAACTCCCCCCCCCCCACAAAAAAAAAAAAAAAAAAAATCAGGTCAGAATCTTCTGGTAAGTCGGAAGTAACGGTTGTTTTTGTTTGTTTCATGGACGGCTTCAGATTGGAAGGCCATTAGTTGTTGAACAGTTTTCCCATCACCACCTAATCTGTACAAACATTGCTAATAATGTTTCTAATTAAAAAATCCCTGCTTCTGCTATTTTAAGTTACATAAAATGATTCGTATTACTAATACACTGACGGCACCCAAGTAAACAATTCACGACCATAAAAACCCTGCAGACTTCAGGCCCCCAAATGGAACCACATTAACATTATTATGGCTCTCAATACACCCAAACTAATGAAACTTGTTGAGCCACGGGTCATATCAAGGGTTTAACGTGCAATTATGTTCAGTAAACAGAATGTGGAATCCAATTATTTATCAGACTGGATCCTAACAGAATGTCTATTTCCAGTTTGCCAGGATGATTTGTGATGCAAGTTGTTATGGCAAAACAGCTTTATATAATGAATATGTCCATGGTGAGACCACAAAAATCCATGGCACTTCTGAAAGTATTCAGAACTTCAACCCTGCTCTCCATACATCTAGATGGTGAATTTATAAACAGAAACCATCACCATCATCTGCTTAATCCGAGGTCGGGTTGTAGGGGCGGTAGCCTAAGCAGTGAGGTGAAGACATAAAAACCGAAAAAGAAAAAAGTCACTTCATGAATTAAAATCAGACCTACCTTCTGTGCCTTGTCCTTTTGAAACACGAACATTGGAGGAGCTATGGCAGGCTTCTCTCCTATTTAAAAAAAAAAAAAAAATTTGTATATATTTTCTAAAATGCAAACTTTAAAAATGATTGAATATCTCTGGTTTTGTTAAACACATATGTCCTGGGTGGTGGTGGTGGTCCGCTGGTTGGAGCCAGTACAACTTTAATATCTGATGCAGGGGAATTCAGAACTCCCTTGAATATTTCCCTTGGTTTCCACCATCACCAAGGTTTCTCCCGGATGGCCACCATATCGCTTCCCGCACCACTGCTGTTTATAACTTGATAAACAACTGCTGGAGCGAACACACGTTTACTGACCTTTCACATAGCACCAACTCTCATACATAATGTCAAATCCATGTTGTATAATAGCGTAAATACATCTTCCAGGTAATGTGATGTAACCTAACTTTAGACCCTGATAATAACAACAATACACTACTGTCATGACATTTGTGGAGAAATTCCAATTTAAAAGAACAAAACTCTTCCAAAGGTTTCAGACACACGCATGCTCTGTCTAACGCGAAAACAAAGCTGAATTTTAATTATATAATTAGATCCATGGGTGTTGGACCTATCAGAAAGTTCCTGTCTACATAACTGTAAGGACTATCGTAACATTATTTTAGTACAATTTCCCCAAGCTCTCAAATGTACAGTAATAACGAACAATATGTAGCTCACACGAAAAATAATAACTCTCTAGGTTCGAGTGCACACTGATGAACTGAGGACAGGCAACACACACAAGTTCCTGCAGAATAAAAATTGACGTGCTTACAGTACCTTCCGTGTATCTCACACGAAACACAGCTCAGTGTTAAGCTATTGCAAATAACTCAATTCATTTTTTGTTTTGAAATGTTTTCCTTCACGGTTATGCTCCTACATTATATATCATCACAACAGCAAATCAAATTTACTATAACATTTAATGGTCTTTCTTTTCATTGGAAATATTTATAAGTCAATTCTAATCAATCTACAGCAGTTTGTTATGCTATGTATGGAAAGCCACGACAATGGTTTCTGCATTTCTTGAGTACATCATCATGAACCTGGTATAGCAGATCCCCGCTGCGTAACGGTTACTGTTAATATCAGCAATATGGTTGGCTACAAACACCCCGAAAACAGCTCATTGCCAAAACGATGCTTTATCACCCAAGGCTATATGTGAGTAGAAGAAACTGATGGAAATAGCCAATGGAGTCCCAAATAGTAAACTTTCTGTTCACAGTCAAAACAAGATTGTAAAATCTTGCAGTTGTGGTGATTTTTTTCCCTTCCCCATTTGCAAGTAAGACTCTTAAAGCTCTCACATTCAGCTGTACAGAGTGTACATGTGCTCCTAGTGTCACACTTTCATTCTCAGATAAAGGCAGAGATTAAAACGGACCCAGCCCGTTCCACTGACAGATGGATTAACACTATCAGGTCAAGCACAGAACACACATCACATTCATACTCACCCTCTCACACTACACCTCTCTTAGTAACATCACTTAAAAAAAAAAAAAAAAAAAAAAAAAAAAAAAAAAAACACCCCACTTGGGATGACAGGCAGTTCACCCAGTTTCATAAAACCACAAATATGGCACAGATAAAATTTTTATTAGGTGAAACACTGCGGCTTCATGAAACATGAAACTAAATTTTTCTAATCAAGTTTTTTCCAGATGTAAAGGAAAACATTACATTAAACCTTGTAATTTTCATTTCTGAAACAAATCTGCACACTAATCTAAAAATGCAGATGAATCTATAATTAATAGGCTGCAGCCAGACCTTAATAAGATGGAGGACTTAAGTATTGGTAAATTAAAAGTAACACCTCCAGATACAGGAGATTTTATGCGAGTATTCCAAGAAACTAAAAAACTTTGATACTGTCTGGTGGCCCACATACAAGGGGAAAAGATATGAGGCCTACCCGCAAATTCTATCACTGGGTGGCAGCAGCTTGCAGCCTACCAACCGCTTACTACAAGCTTCCTCGCTTAGTTCACGTGTTCAGCGAATTCCGAAAGCACCATTCTGGAGCCGAAGAAAGTGAGCGATACGAGTAGTATTGAAAAGAAAAAGCAAATGATGCCGATGGAAATCAAGCACAAAATCATAGGGAGGAAAAAATTTAAAATAGGTACCGGCAGAGACACATGATAGAATTCAGGAATTGTGACACAGCTAAGCCTGACGGCTGAAAAAACTTCAACCTGTAAATGCAGCCCTTGTAACCAAATAATGCTGAATAAATTTAATTATGTTAAAAGTTCATTTCATTCCTGTCCCAGTGGTACCAAATTCAGCCATAGAAAAAGAACATTTCAATTTTAGACCGAGTTTGTGTTGATTTTTCACCAACCTTGATTAGAACGCCATTGTTTTGACGAGATCTCAAGTGCATTGAGACCAGGTTGCACGGTATTGTCCACGAAATTGGCTCGTGCATCGCGATGATATGACAAACTTCGTCGAAACCATTATCATATTTAGCAGTGAATATCTAGATTTCCAGCCATACTCAGTTTGTCAGGGGTATATTTTGCTGTTGTTTTTTTTTGAAAACGTCATGTTTATAAATATCCACAAGATTTCCAGTTCATTAAAAATTGGGAGAACACACACACACACACCAGATAGGTACCAAAATTTAGAGATTTTTATCGAGTATAAAGTGGGGCGCAACTCACCAGGGGATTCAATGAATGAGCACCCCTCAAAAAAAAAAAAAAAAAAAAAGTATTGACCATCACACGCCAAGATGGCCGCCACCATGATGGAGACCGACATTTCTGATCTATTTATTCCATATCTGGGTAAGTAATATATATTTCTAAGATTTGAATATAGCCTTTTATTATGTAGAGAATTTTCTGGGGCGGCTGTTTTGTTAATGTTACAATAAATATATAGACTTTGATTCTGATTTGATCGCTTATTTGGTCACTTGGCTTGCTGGCTAAACATGAACGGAATTGGCACTTCCGACAGATTTTTATTTATGGGTTCGAATTTCAAAATCAATAGATAGGACATGTTCTTAGCGATGTAAATTAAGACTCCTACTCAGTCTGAGGATATTTAAGATATCCTATTAATATAATTTTTTTAAGGAGAAATCTCAATCTACATTATATGATAATGCAAATGCATACATTCCTGTCTAAAATCATACTGTGTGTACTCGAGGCCACGCCCCCACTCACTCAAGGTAGAATGATTATTATCATCAATAATAGGATTGTTTATTCATATGATCTGTTTCTTTTTACACTGAATGAAGAAGGGTACAATACTCTGAAAAAGATTACAATTATTACAATACTCTGAATTTTCCAAAATGATTCCGTATTAGGCAATTCCAACATTTGACCTCCTTCAAAGCTAAAACCATTAGACTGAGATGGTTTGGACATGTACAAACAAGGGATACTGAATATATTGGTAGTAGGATGCTGAGATTGGAAGTATCAGGCAGAAGGTCTAGAGGAAAACCAAAGAGGAGATTTATGGATGTGGTGAAGGAAGACATGAAGGTCGTTGGTGTAAGAGAAGACGGAGAGGATAGGGTGACATGGAGGCAGATGATTTGCTGTGGCGACCCCTGAAGGGAACAGCCAAAAGGAAAAGAAGAAGAGCGAAAACACAGTAGAATGAAATAAATATCTTCTATCTGAAATCAACATACTGAATATCAAAGTTTCTTCAACATAACTTTTAATATTTCAGTCAACAAAAAGCAAATACCTTCGTCACACTCTGTGCTATTGCTGGCGGTTTACAATTAACTTGTATTTGTTCAAAAATGTCAGTAAATGTGTTGTTCAATTTGAAACGCATTCATTTATCTATCATTTTCATTTCACGTTGAAACCTTTAATAGTGACCGAACAGGGTAATTTATTTATTTTTTTGTCCCTATCCATCATGCTTTCCGCCTTTGTTGTTAAGAGAGTACATGCCAATGAGAATCGCCGTTTCACTGAACTCGTGAAATTGACCAATCACAAGGTGCGGTTGATACTGATTTCGCTTTGGTCACTTTTTAGTACGGTGTATGATAGATGACACACGCGTTTTTTCAACACAACCGGCTAGTATATTTTTATGTTTTGTATCTGTAAATGCTCAGGCGGGGTTTTTATGTATAATTTCAGCCTAACCGGCTGTGTTACCGCCAACAAAGATATCTTTAAGGCTGGCCTAAAAATGCCATTTTTGCCAATTTGGTGCTACCATAATTTGGGGGAAAAAAATGCATTTTTAAATGGCTTTTACTACAAAACGTATTAGCTGAGAAACCTGGAACTCCACAATGCAGAACTAGGTTGTAGAAATGAGAGAAATGGCATTAAGTGTTTGTAGAAAGTAATAATTCTTGTTTCATAGTCTCCCCACTGTTCCAAATGAGTCCGAGCCAGGGGCCTGAAGCAAAGGTAACGGAACAGGCTCTATCTCGGAAGCCGTTCAAGATAATTACATGAAGTTTAGACTGGTGGTTTGTAATAGTTAACTCAAATAGAACCTCAAACCATCCATTTATGAGGACTTTCATTTTTTCGGTGCCGGTACCTAATAATAGCACACCATTTTTACTTAATTTTATTTCTTAATGCATTGTGTTGTTTTCATTGTTCATTTGCATTATTTAGGGTTATTTTGTGTTTTCTTTGGATGGAACCAATCAAACAATTTTAATTATTCTTATGTGGGGATAATCGCTTCGACATAAAAGCAGTTTTAACAAACGAACTGGTTTCAGGGACAAATTAAGCTCGTAGGTAGAGGTATAACTGTATTATAAAAGTTCTTTAATAAAGAGAATGCCTATTTAAAAAAAAAATAAAAATAAAAAATAAAATAAAATAAAAAAGTACAAAATATGGGTAAAAATAAGAGTCAGAATGCCCGGACTGTAAGAAACCATTTTTGATACACCAAACACAAACCAACACCAAACATCAAAACTGGACACAACAAGATTACAGTAAGCTTCAGTTAAGAGATTGTGAAGTGCAGTTGATGACTGAATGAAAGCAATATTTAATGAAAATTTTAAAGATAAAAGAACCACATTTGGTTTGGTTCGTTATGGGGTCGTATGACCAGGGGAGAAGGCAATCATTACCTCAACAGACTTATACTGAAATTCTGGATGTTTTTTTTCTTATTGTATCTTTTAAAAAGTATTTAATAAGGGTACAGTCAATTTAAAAAAGAAAAAAAAAAAAAAAAAAAAAGAACATGATTCAAATGCCAATAAGAAAGGGCCATGACGCTTGTAGATCTTGTGGGCGTTATAGTTTGCAATGTTTAAGAATTTTTAAAAATTATGTTCTCATTACAGTGAGTCGTCGACTTATGACCTATGCGAGTTACGTCTGATCGACTTTACGACCGCAAAAGTCGTGAAACATGATGCATGGCAGTGCAGTGCAAGTGTTGCATACGACAGTTGTTTGCGTTGCTAATTTTATTGCAGTCACACGCTGCAGTGTTTATGTGACAGGAAGCGCGTCCCAAGTTTTGGCAATCAGCTGCTCTGCGAGTTGAAGTTTTTCCATGTCTGTCCATTTGTGTTTGCTTGCTAGCTGTGCTTGGCTTTGTGGAAATGAGCTGATCAAAATGAGGGAAATGTATCTCTTTACTCAAAAACAATACGCGCAGTCTGTGGCTGTTGTTATAATCCAATAAAATTAGACTTTAAAGGTATCGGACCCGCCCACACACTGGAGTACAGAAAGGATTGGCTCTCCGCTGTGTGCCACAGTAACATGGAATTGAAAATAGAAGTATAGATTTAAATGCGCGAGATTTATTCATCTGTTTTTGTTTGTCATGAGTATATTTGGATGGAAAGTCGACATACGACCAGATCGCTTTACGACCGATCTGTCGGAACCAAAAGCGGTCGTAAGTCGACGACTGTCTGTACTTGTTTTTTTTTTTTTTTTTGCACCTGTGATATCAGCAGAAGCTAAAACATGCCTGGCAAATTCAGAGTCCTGTTGATCGCTCTCCAGAAGTACGGTGGCGTACTGAGCAGCACATCTACATCATAGGAAGATGATGTTTGGTGCCAGGTGTTTACCAGTGCTTGTGTGGGCTTCCTCTGGCTACTCAGGTTTCCTCCCACAGTCAGACTAATTGGCTGTTCCAAACTGCCCCTGGTGTGAGTGCAAATGTGAATGGTTGGGTGTTGCCCGACAATGTTCTGACGAAGTGCTCAAGGTGTACCTTCAGCCGGTGCTGAGATAACCTTCAGCTCTCAGATTCAGAAAATCTCATTGCAGAAAAACTCAAGACAAGGAGGAGGGGGTTTGAAGAGCAGTTGGCAAGACAAAATTAGCTTGCATCTGAGAAACCGGGCCTTCATGTGTCATGTGCACATTTTTCCAAAGTGTGAAAAGAACCCCCCCAAAAAAAAAAAAAAAAAAAAAAAAAAGACACCCAGCAGTCAGCCCAGTGGGACAAGGCAAAAATGTGATGAATTGTAAACATTGTGCAATATCAACATTCTGTAATATATTTTGCACTGTAAAGCAATTGACCAACACCCCAATTTCGATGTAGCCACAAATTAGTGAATAAAACACCTCTAGTGACCTCAATAGGTTTTTTTAGTACAGTCATACCTCACCTTACGAAATTAATCCGTTCCACAAGTGGTCTCGTAACCTGATTTTTTCGTAAATTGAGTAGCATTTTACATGTTAAATTCCTGATTCGTTCCAAGGCCCCCAATACTACCCCCTAAACCCATCAAAATATACCTTTTAAGGCCTCCTTCTGCTTCAATATCATACCGATGGTAGAGGGGTTTCGGCCATATTCCTTTGCGAGATCACTCAACCGCATGCCACGAGCCCGCTTCTTCTTTTCACTCGCACCGGGAATCACTTTCTTGGGGCCCATGACGAAAAATAAAGTTGCAATGAGCACACTCGAAAAACTCACGAAACAACAGTAACTTTGTCCTTTATGCGTGTTAGAACTCCGTGACAAACAATGGGTCGAAGGCACACGAAAAGCATCATGAGTATTATGGAGATGCAGCTCCCTCCTAGCCATTGGGAGGGAGCTGCATCTCTGTGACAAACATTGGGTCAAAGGCACACAAAAAGCATCATGGCTATTATGGAGATGCAGCTCCCTTGCAGCCAATGGGAGGCCAGCGGGGTGAGGTGTTGGGAGATAGCCAATGAGAGAGCAACTCGCGCATTGTTTGAATTTTTGAGATGGCGCGTTTCGTAACGTGATTTTTTTTTTCGTATCCAGAGACGAAAATTTTAGGTAAATGCTTTTCGTAACCTGGATTTTTCGTTTGTTGGGTCTTTTGTAAGGTGAGGTACCACTGTACTAAGAATAACCCATGCTTCTAATAAAACCCTGGCATGGTGACATGGGATTAGAATACACATTACATTTTGTAAATAAACAAAGACACATGATCAGCCTGACCCTATCTGATATTTTTAACAGCTGTAGTAAGACGTGTTGCTGTACTTGCTGTAAATGAAAGCTGATACTAAACCAACGTGCTTCAAATCACATTGCTGCAAACATAGCTGGAGTTCCAGCAATGTACAAGTGGTGTATTTGTCCTCCCCACCTACTCATTTTTTCCCTGATTTATTTGTATCCAATTCCACCCATCAGGTATTACCTTCCCTATTACACGACCACCACCGACCACGTAGGGACGAAAGAATGCACATACCCCCTCGTATAACGTATCCAATAGAAATGCTAGGTTTTTGATGCTGTTGTAAGCCAAATCTGAGAACGAGTAGCACCGACCAATACAGCGATGCAAATTTCTACAACCAAGAGCATTAGCTCCTCCCCTCAGGAAAAAAAGCTAGTGAGAAAATAGCTGCCTGCTCTCAAGACCAGAGGTGTGCTGCCCACATCAAACCAATATGATGCTGTGGTGGGTGAGTGAGTTTGTCTAATTGTTAAAAATAAAAACACACATTTAACATAAAATTCTTTAATTCCTCATTTTGTTAAATATTTGTGGAATTTGTCCAGAATTAAATCTGAAATGGTGTTAGCAGGGAATAGCTTGCAACACGTGCGTCTGACTCGCACGGCCAAAACGCCCTTTCTTCTGTACCTGTAAATACTTTGAATGAATAAAACAGTTATAGAATTCTGCTTTTGTATAATATAGAAAATTATTCATATTTTGGAGAGTGTCATCCGTCTCGGCCGAATAATTCTCCAGATCACACTTCATCTCTTTTGATAAGTGCCCATTATCCACTGCAGAAACACGCGATAACGCTCCCTCCCTAAAAAAGGTAATAAAAAAGGGCAAAATCTCACAGTTTAGTATGAAGACTGATACCGAGCTGCAACCACTCTTTATTAAAAGGAGAAAATAAAATCACAAAAATCTCTTTCATTTGATTTTCCTCAGTAATATCCATCTCGCTTTTAGTGCATAATTGATATATTCATGGAGTAAACAGCAGCAAGTTTCAATTAAGTTCTAAAATTCCTTGCAGATCAGTGATCAAATTGCCTTTAAAAACAAAATGTCCTGGATCTTAGAGGTATTCATGAACTTGACTAGCACCCAGCCCCCACTGAGAGAAGCAAGTGCAGAACAGTGCTGGCACCACCGTGCTTCTCCTCGAGTGTGTTCTACAAATATTTTGTCTCATCATCAAACATCTTCATTTTATGCCTCCAACATTTTATCCTGGCCTCATTGGACCATAGCACATTGGCCATGTGGTTTTCGGTTTGACCTTAGCAGGCATGTATATTTTTTGCCAAGGGCTCTGATCTCAAGACCTTCCCTATCTCAGACATATTTTTAAAAAAAAATTATTTCCACATGTAACTACAGACACTCGTCCTACAGCTCTGTGACGTCACAGCTCTGATAACTTTTCATCTGGTACTTCAATCATCAAATACGAAGGGATGCTGTATTCTTGGTCATGGTGTCCTATTTTCTCCACTCGCTGATGTTGGTTCTCACAGCGCTCTCCATATATGCCCATTTGTGAACCGTACCTCAAACAGCCAGACAAACCCAAAACGACATCAAGAAACACCTAGAGACACATGATCTCTATTTGTGGGTAACTCTGACCTTCATTGGTAACTAATGTATGATTATTACTTTTGAGCCATAGCATGAATGTGATCGGTCAATTCTGAGCAGGGTCACACAACCCACATGTGTGCTACCAGGGCATTGTTTCCCCCTCTTTCTTTCCTAAAATGGGATTGCAGGATAAATTACAATCTTGAACCGGGTTTATTATTAAACTGGCTTTTACATTCATGGCCCCCCACCCCCACCAATGTCATTACTAAAAACAAAACCATGGCTCAAGAGTGGTGCATCAATAAGGTAAGGTGACTTAGGCCAGAGAACGCAAGTTCAAATCCAAGTTAATGCCGCAGCCATCCGTGATCATGAGTCCATGGGAGCTAATTGGTCGATTTCTCATGGGAGGGTGGGCTGTCAAACACTCACTTCCCTGTCACTCACAGCAATTTTAAGCCAATCACTGGCGTCTGAACTCATATGAGGGGGTAGACAGCGGTTTCCTTTTGAGTGTTAGACCGCCACAAAAAAGACACATGCCGCAGTTTGAAAAGAGGTGGGAGGCTAGCTGTTGCATGTCACAGAGAGGGTGTCATGCTTTCACCCCTCCCTATTTGGTTCTGATTGCCTTATATACAAGGTAACACTTTATGGGTGGGATTTGGGTATGACTAAATCAGGGAGAAAGTGGGGGGTGGATCCAAAATAAAAATAGAAATAAAATAAAGTGCAAAAAAACTTTCACAAAGGAAGCGACAATCAATCATGCAATATCGTGAACATACGTGAAATGTGTGACAAGAGTCGAAATGTTCTCATGCAACAACAAGTAGGCGGGTACAGAGTTCAACTATGCTGAACTTCCATGCAACGAGAGTCAAGTGATTACCAATCAGAGTTTAAAACCATTATTTTGATCGACACATCTGTCATTCAACAAAGTACTGCTGATAGTGTACTCCTTCTAAACGGAACTCCGAACAAGTCACCCTGTGATGGCATCACTGATATCATAGGACAAATCCAGCAGGAGCGGTGATGTGATGTGGGCAGAGCTAACTTTATATGGTAATACAAGTTAAAATAAACTCACTGAAGATATAAGCTCTCGTGGACCTGCTGTAGGAAAGCGCAGTGCTGCTCACAGTTTCACTCAGCTATTTTGAAGGGGGAAACATGCGAGGGGGTTACCAAGCCAACGAGAACTGAGGGGAAGCGATTTGCCTTAACCTGGCGAGCGAAGCAAATCACTTTCCCTCTCAGTTCTCGTTCCCTTGGTAGCCCCTTCGCATGTTTTCTTGGCTTTTGTGCCCCCCCCCCAGCTCACGTCCCTGTCACTCACAGCGATCAGCAGCCAATCACATGCATCGGTGAGCTCATTTGTGAGAGAGTGCAGCCACCCCCAAAATATACACGTGCAGCAGTTCGAAAAGAAAGCATGGCATGGAGAGGTCGTGTGCATGCGTTAGTCCCCCTCGGTCAGTGGTGGTCGTGTGATAGGGAAGGCAATATTTGATGAGTAGGAATAGGATACGACAAAAGTAGGGAGAAAATGGGGGGGGGGGAACCCCTTTAATTAAAATTTCATGCTGGTTCAAATGTCCAAAATACTTTATATTACAGCCTTATGGGTCGATTCAGTAGCTCACATTCTCCCAAGTAAAATGTTTCATGCAATCCGAATCACATCATCTCTGCTTTACTTTCTCCAGTTAGTTCAAGTCAGTTTATCTGTAATAGAAGAAAGACAGCTGGAGTTCAATTCAAACCGGTCCAACACCACCTCAGCCAGACGGCCTTGGAGTGTGTCTCCCGGTTCAAGTCCAAATATTTCGCTCCCACCTGCATGAATGAAGCACCAAGAATCCGCAAACATATCAGGGTTAAATTTGATTGGATTTATCACGGGCAGTGGTGGCCTGATGGTAAAATGCTGGATCAAGGATCTCAAGGTTAGGGGTTCAAGCCCCGCTATCAACAGGTTGTTACTGTCTCCCCCAGTGCAGCTGAATGGGTTATCAAAGGCTGGCCATGTCTCTCACCGTCTATGGTGACAGGGTCACGGTATAAGAACCATTGATTTACAACTCAACTCCACTTATATATATGTATGCATGTACAGTGGTACCTCGACTTACAAGTATCCCTTATAATAAATTTTCCATAATATGAGCTTCGATCCCACCAAAAATCTGCCCCATCCAACGATCAAATTTTCGACTTACGAGCTCTGCTGTGGGAATGGCTTTTCTCGCCTTGTATTCTTCCGCGCTCCGAGAACGCCTAGTGCAGTGCTTCTCAATTATTTTCTGTGATGCCCCCTATAGGAAGAAAAAAAAGCATTTTATGCCCCCCTACCCAGCACCCTGCGCACGACTATAAATAGTGTTGACTGCACTTCATATCGTTTGCTCGGTGCTTTTTCTTCTACACCATAGGGAACACGGCGAGAGCGCCATTGCCACCTGGTGTAGAGGATGCGCAATCACACTTAAGGCTGGTCCAGTATGTTAAAAAAAAAACATGTTCCCCAGGGACATACGTGCCAATTAGTCTCGTTAAAAAAATCCAAAAAATTTAATAAATAAATACAAAGTTACAAAAAATGATTTGTAGTGCAAGTCAATGTTAAGTGTTATTCTTAAGTTCAGATGCACTTACTGTATTGTTTATTGACTTGTTTATTCTTGTTTTATTATTAATTGTTAATTACAGTATTAATGTTACTGTACATGTGTTATTATTGTGAAATGTTTATTATTACATCTTTATCTTAAATATATTACGCCAAAAATACATGTTTGTGACAGGTTATACGAGTTTGGAGGGGGTTGGAACGAATTAATTGGTTATTTATTGTTTCCTATGGAAATTTTTGTTTAATCTAACAAACGTACTTTAACATAATCTAACAAACTTATCAGCTCACCCTCTGAACGGATTAATTTCGTAAATCGAGGTACCACTGTATATGAATCATGTCTACCAGCTGACACCGAAATGCATCTGTGGCAATCTCATACTCTCATATGAGGAACCTATGGTAGCATTCAATAGGCCATGTGTGTCTCACAGACACCTACATGGTTGCAGTGGTTGGTTGATCCGATCAGGGGATCGACCTACTAAAGGTTTTAATTATTATTTTGATATACTGTATTAATCTCAAAAAGGAAATTATTGCATCTGTGTAAAATCTGAATTTAACAAATCCAAAAGTGTGCACAAACACACACAGAGAGAGAGAGAGAGAGAGAGAGAGAGAGAGAGAGAGAGCAGTTGGGGGATAAGTGTCTTGCTCAAAGGCACTTCAGCCATGAAGGTGGAGAAAGCGAAGGTGCCGCTCACTTCTCCACTTTCACATTTTTCCCCCAGCTGGTTCAGGAATCACACCTTTCAGTCTCAAAGCCACTTCTCTAACCATTAGGCCGTGGACGTCCCAAATGTGGGAAATATTTTCAACACCACAAAAATTTGCGTGCTACATCCTTCCTGTACTCAAACTAACTCCTCTGCCCTCCCGTATTCTGATGACAGTTCACAGATCAGTTGCGGAACACTGACCATTGACACCTGGGGGGGGGGGGGGGCACCAGCCATATTCTACCCTGAATTCATACTAGTGACATGCGACCTGGGATTTTCTACCAATTGATACCTGTTTTGTGTAGTCTGTAATCACTGGTTTACACCAATTTCCCATCAACACACACATACACACATACATACACACACACACACAGTTGATATTATTGCTGCAATACTTTTTAAGCATGATCAATGCAAAACATGCTCTCACTCCAAAGGAATGAATCCAGGGTTGGACTGGATGCTCATACACAGAAGAGTACATTACACTTCAAATTCACAGCCCGATTTAGCAGCATTAATGTTCATTGCCCAAGTAACTACCATGACAGATGTCCTGCATGTGGATGGGATGCTGATATCCTCAGTCCTTGCATTGCTCAGGCTTCACGTGATACAGAAACAGTAACACTAAAAGACCTGATCCTATAACCTATCCATCCTGTGGTGGATTGTGAGGAGGCCAGTTTAAGCATGATGGGGCGAAGAGCCATGGCTTAAGTAAGGGCCAGGCAAGAGGAATAAGTAACTCAGAGCTAGGATTTGAACCTTTAACCCATCAGGATAATCCCTGTCTCAAGTCTGCACTTTCCTTGCCTCCCAACCTCATGTGAAAGACAAATGACGACATTCACACGAACCATTTTAGCCTGGGAGTCTCTTTTCTCTCTCCTGGTGGTAGCATGACCGTGTCACTGCATTTATATTCATCCGCCGAAGCCTTCATCAGAGTAGGGAACTACTTTTTTTTTTTTTTTTTTATAAAATCACCGACCAAAACACCATCAAACACACAGAATAGCCCATTTACAAAAAAAAAAAAAAAAAAAAAAATCAGGCTACAACAGGAATGCCAAGATCAGATGAAGATATCAAAACCAGATCTCAGAGAGAGCCAAACATAAAATAATTATAAAGTATAAACTAACATCCATATATTTTACACTTCAAAGTGAAAGTGTGCACACGTTGGACTGTCGGATTCGTGAATTTAATAATCAGCACCCATTAGCTAACATTTAAATAAATAATTACATCACTGGATTACTTTAATAGACCCTGTGGGTTAGTTATGAGCTAAATGTGTACTGGTCTGATCACATGTGAATTAATTAATCCAGTTAGCATGAGCTAAATGCTAAGCAAGAAAACCACCCAACCAATCGGATTTCAAAATAATACAAACGAATACCAGACCGAGAAATCACTGTTACTCAGCAACAATAATACAAAATGTTTTGCTGGTCACATTTCGAATTTCGTCCTTGCACATATTAACACAACCCCTGACATCATCGAGTCATCGCTAAACATTGAATCGTGCTATAAAACAATACACAATTTATTCGGTGCAGTTTTAAACCCCTGACAGACTTGCTCCTGTTTTCAAATGTCTGGCAACGATTTAGCAACATTTGCATCTAAATCGATTCCCCGGCTCTGTGAAACTCGTGAGAGACCTGCCCGCCTAAAAATCAAAGAAAACAGAAAGGCCCAGAACATTAGCAATCTCCTGAGGAGGCTATTTAACCACTGCTAGCACCTCAGCTAGCTCGGCTAGCCAGGCTAATGCTAACCATGCTAGCTGAAACATTCCCACCACAACTAGCAGTCGGCTAATAAATCAAACCCGAATCTTACAGACAAATGTCAAAACCAGTGCAGAACTCTTACAACACACACCTGCTTCGCAAAACCCACTTATGTTTTGCTTTGTTTTGTGGTTTCATTGCTTCGCCCCATTTGCTTACCTTCGTTTGCCAAGTCCGCCATTTTACTTCTCCGCGCACACCCACAATGCACTGCGCCACACGGGCGTTATTTCTAGCAAAGAAACAAAAGCTGGGAGAGAAATTCAGATTATGAGATTTTTTTCCCTGTGCGTTTTGAAATCATGTTATTTATGTTTTTATGCATTTATTATATTTCATTCAGTGAGTGGGTTTCCCACGGTGTATTCGAATTTATTTCGTCTTTTACTCATTCAACTAATTTGCTTGTTTTATTCTGTTCTGTTCTCCATCAGAGGTTTGATTATGTTTCAATATTTAAAACATTTTCTTTGTCTGGTTACTTTTATTAGTTCGTTTTTTTCCTTTTTGGTCATTCAGAAATAATTGTCTTCCATTAATAAAGGTTTAAAATTTGAAAAATCCCAATCTCCGAGTTGTGCAATTATTTTTACTTCCACTAGGTGGAGCAACTCTGCAAGTGGACAACTGACTCTTCCTATTTATTTATGTCCTGGATTACATGATTATTGTTATGGATAATTTTAGTCCCGACATAATATTTAGGACAGGGGTGGCCAAATGGTATAGGGCACTGGATCGCTGATCCTAAGGTTGGGGGTTCGAGTCTCATTCTTCAGAAGGTTGTCACTGCCCCCCTAGTGCAGCTAACTGGATTATCAAAGGCCGGCAATGTCTCTCACTGTCTATGGTGAGAGGTTCATGTAAAAGAACCATTGCTGAATCTCCACAAGAGGAGCTGCATAGCCGTCAGCGTGTTTCCGCCCCGAGATGGCCTGGCGAGCTGTCCAGGGTGTACTTTGCCCTCGCTCAGAGTCGGCTGGGATGGGCGCCAGCCTCCTGACGATCCTAATTAGGATTAAGCGGTTACAGAAAATGAACTAAACTGAACATAATATTTATCTGCGATGACCTGGCGAGCTATCCAGAGTGTCCCCCACTATCACCTAGATTTAATTGAAATGGTCGCCAGCCTCCCTTGGACCCTAATAAGGATTCATTCATTCATAAATTTTCTAAGTCACTTAATCTTAATTAGGGTCGCGGGGAGTTTGACACTTATCTTAGCCGATTCAGGGCGAGGGCGGGATGCACACTGGACAGATAATTAGTATTAAATGGTTCAGAAAAGTGGTGGTCTAGTGGTATAAGGTGCTGGATTGCTGATCCAAAGGCTGGGGGTTCGAGTCCCACTCTCCACAAGGTTGTCACTGTCCGTCCCCCCCCCCAGTGCAGCTAACTGGGTTATCAAAGGCCGGCCATGTCTCTCACTGTCTATGGTGTGAGGCATGTAAAAGAACCATTGCTGACTTTCGACAAGAGTAGCTGCAAAGCCGTCAGCGTGTTTCCGCCCTGCGATGGCCTGGCGAGCTGTCCAGGGTGTACTCTGCATTGGCCCCGAGTTGACTGGGATGGGCACCAGCCTCCCCGCGACCCTAATTAGGATGAAGCGGTTACAGAAAATAAATAAATGAAAATGGGTGACTGGATGGTGTAGTAGTTAGCACATACACCTCACAGCAAGATGATCTCGGATTCGAATCCTGTGCTCCGCGAGGGCGTTTCTGTGTTGCACCCCATGCTTGTGTGGGCTTCCTCCTGGGTACTCCAGTTTCTTCCTACAATTTGTATCTTTTTTGGGGGGAGGGAACATTATACAAGAGGGTGGTACAGTGGTAATGTGGCGAACGCATTCATCCAACAACAAGAAGGTTCTGGGTTGGAATCCCAAGCATTTAAATAATTTACCCGTGCTTGTGTGGGTTTCATCCAGGTATATACTCCGGTTTCCACCCACAGTACAAAGACAGCACATTAGGCTAATTGGCTGTGCCAGATTCCTCCGAAGTGTGTGTGTGTGTGTGTGGACCATGTCTTCTTAGCAGAGTTATAATCTGACAAATGTTTATGGAAGATTAAAATCCTGAGTCAAGAAATAAAGCATAAAACAACAGTAACTCTGTCCTTTACACGAAAAGCATTATGGGAGATGCAGCTTCATAATGCCAATGGGAGGGAGCTGCGTCATCCCTCCTAGCCAATGGGAGGCCAGTGGGGCGGGATGTTGGGAGATGGCCAATAAAAGAGAGCTGCGTCATCCCTCCTAGCCAATGGGAATGAACGTCATTGAGAGAGCAGCTCGTGCATTTTTTGAATGTTTGAATGGCGCGTTTGAATTTTTAAGATGGCACTTTCGTAACGTTAACTTATTTTGTATCCAGAGGCAAAAATTTTAGGAAAATGCGTTTCGGAACCTGCATTTTTCGTTTGGTGAGACTTTCATAAAGTGAGGTACTACTGTAAATTGTTTTATGGCGAGCAAGCAACTGAAATGTGTCTTGGTGTGTGTGTATGTGTGTGTGTCGGAAAACAAAAATTAATAATAAAACAAAAAAATCTGTGTATACCTTCTTCAGATCACGAATTAAATTTTTTTTTTGCCAAAATATTGTGCTGACTTTTTATCAATTTTTTTAAACGTTTATTTTCAATGAGTTTCTGAATATTAGTGTATACAAAGTTTAGTATGTAAAAGAACCATTGCTGACTTTCGACAAGAGTAGGCTGCAAAGCCGTCAGCGTGTTTCCACCCTGCGATGGCCTGGCGAGCTGTCCAGGGTGTACTCTGCCCTCGCCCCGAGTTGGCTGGGATGGGCACCAGCCTCCCCGCGACCCTAATTAGGATGAAGCGTTTACAGAAAATGAATGAATGAATGAAAATGTTTCAATAAAATAATAGAGTAAATAATAAGTGCACTAACTGGGTTATCATAGGCCGGCCGTGTCTCTCACTGTCTGTGGTGAGAGTTTCATGTAAAAGAACCTTTGCTGTCTTTCATCAAGCGGAGTCGTACAGCCGTCGGTGTGTTTCTGCCCTGCGATGGCCTGGCCGTCCAAGGTGTACTCTGCTCTCAATCCGAGTCGGCTGAGATGGGCGCCAGCCTCCCCGCGACCCTAATTAGGAAAGTGAATGATTGAGTGAGTGTAAAAAAAGTATAGGATTCTTTTTGAAGTCTGCAATCACAAATCATTCCAAAGTGGTTATAATTCTCCCTTGTAATTTTTTTATAATCTCAAATGCTTCATAATGTTCCGTAATGTTATCTCTGTACTTCCTTGATGATTTATGCTATAATACAAATAAAGACCTGCATAAATACAAGGTATTTGTAATTAGATTTCATTGTTTAGATTTTAATAAACATGATAGCTCAAACAATCTGAATTGTGCAACACTGTGTACTGACTTGTTATGAGTTTTGGGATCTTTTCAATCTTTTTTGTTTTGTTTTGCTTTGTAATGGCGCCAAAATGACTCCGTAAACACTTTTTTTTTTTTTTTGGAGTATCTTACTGGCACATCTGAATGAGAGCCAAGTGGTTACTGTAGTTTGGAGCTATTGCATTATTCCAGTCATGCCTGTTTACATTAACAACATATAGTAGTGGAACATTTGGAAATAGTTTATACCTGTGGGATCCATCGCAATAAAACGAGTCTGCATACAGCAAACTGACATTCTGAGTTATGTATATATGCTGTAGATGACGCACAGCCATGAGATGAGAAATTTATTTCATACAAAAAAAAAAAAAAAAAAAAAAATCTGGAAAAAGACAACAAACAAAAAAGATATCTCAAGGTTAAGAAATTTATACATAAGGGTAGCATGGTGGCGTAGTGGTGAGCACATCCACCTCACAGCAACAGGGTCCCGGGCTTGCGCGTTTCACACTTCCATCTATTTCCTCCGAGTACTCCGGTTTACTCTCACAGTTCACATGATTGCACATTAGGCTAATTGCAACTGCTAATTCCAAATTGCCCATAGGCATGCATGCGAGTCGGTGTGTGTTTAAGCTGGGGATTAAGCTGATTGGCAAACAAATTACTGTGTGATAGAGCAAGTGTGTGATCGAGTGACTGTGAATGCGTCATTGAGTGAGTGTGTGATCAAGTGACTGTGTGTGTTATTGAGTGAGTGTGTGTGATTGACAGACTGTGTGATCCAGTGACTGTGTGAGTGTGTGATTGAGTGACTATGAGCTCAAGTGGCTGAGTGACTATGATCGAGTGACTGTGTGATTGAGAGACTGTGTGAATGAGTGACTGTGTATGTGATTGCGCGAGTGTGATAGAGTGACCGTGTGTGTGATTGAGAGACTGTGGATCAAGCGGCCGTGTGTGGTTGAGTGGTTGTGATCGAGTGACTGTGCGAGTGTGTGAGTGAGTGACTGTATGATTGAGCAAGTATGTGATCGAGCAAGTCGCTGTCTGAGTCACCGAGTGCTTGATTGAGTAAATGTGTGATTGAGAGACTGTGTGACTGAGTGACTGTGTGAATCGGTGATCGAGTGTCTGTGTGATCGAGGGAGGTATGATCGAACAACTGTGTGATCAAACGAGTGTGAGATTGAATGACTGTGTGAGTGAGTGTGTGATCGAGTGCCTGTCCTGTGTATGATTGAGAGATTGCATGATCGAGTTAATGTGTGATTGAGTGAGTGTGTGATCGAGTGACTGTGTGACTGTGTGAGGGTGTGATCGGGTGGCTGTGTGATTGAGGGACTGTGTTGTTGGATGCAGCCGTGAGGGGGGGGCACAAACCAGTGTCTCTCCCTCACGCCGGTCCCAAGCCCGGATAAATGCAGAGGGTTGCGTCAGGAAGGGCATCCGGCGTAAAACAAATGCCAAATAAACTATGCGAATCACAAGAAAGAATGACATACCGGATCGGTCGAGCCGGGTTAACAACGACCGCCATCAGTGCCGTCAACCAACAGGGTGCTGATGGAAATTGGACTACTGTTGGTCGAAGACGTCGAAGAAGGAGAGGCAGGAGGCGTGTCCGTTGCCAGAGAGAGAAGAGGAAAGGCATGAGTCTAGGACTGAAAGTAGGGACTTTGAATATTGGAACTATGACAGGAAAAGGTAGAGAGCTGGCTGACATGATGCAGAGGAGGAAGGTGGACATACTGTGTGTTCAGGAGACCAGGTGGAAAGGTCGCAAGGCTAGAAGCATAGGAGCAGGGTTTAAGCTGTTTTATCACGGTGTGGATGGGAAGAGAAATGGAGTCGGAGTCATCTTGAAGGAGGAGTTTGCCAGAATGTTCTAGAAGTGAAAAGAGTGTCAGACAGAGTGATGAGTCTCAAGTTAGAAATTAAAGGTGTGATGGTCAATGTTGTTAGTGCTTATGCCCCACAGACAGGATGTGAGCGAGAAGAGAAGGAGAGATTCTGGAGGTTAGATGAAGTGATGCAGAGTACCCCAGAGGTGAAAGAGTGGTCATTGGGGCAGACTTCAATGGACATGTTGGTGCAGGAAACAGAGGGACGAGGAAGTGATGGGTAGGTTTGGTATCCAGGACAGGAACGCATAGAAGGACAGATGTTGGTAGATTTTGCAAAAAGGATGGAAATGGCTGTGGTGAATACTTTCTTCCAGAAGAGAGGAGCATAGGGTGACATAAAAGCGGAGGTAGGAGCACACAGTGTAGACTACATCTTGTGCAGCGATGTAATTTAAAGGAAGTCAGTGACTGCAAAGTAGTAGCGGTGAGTGTTGCCAAACAGCATAGGATGGTGGTGTGCAGGATGATGCTGATGGTGAGGAAGGTGAAGAAGGCAAAGGCAGAGCAGAAGACAAAGTGGTGGAAGTTGAAAAGGAAGAGTGTCGGGTTGTCTTCAAGGAGGAGTTGAAACAGGCTTTGGGTGGTCAGGAAGTGCTTCCAGATGACTGGACAACTACAGCGAATGTGATCAGGGAGACAGGTAGGAGAATATTTGGTGTGTCATCTGGAAGGAAAGTAGATAAGGAGACTTGGTGGTGGAATGAGGAAGTGCAGGAGTGTGTACAAAGGAAGAGATTAGCTAAGAAGAAGTGGGACATTGAGAAAACCGAAGAGAGTAAACAGGAGTACAGGGAGACACAGCGTAAGGCAAAGGTAGCAGTGTCAAAGGCCAAACAGAGTGCGTTTGATGACTTGTATGCTCGGCTGGAAAGTAAGGAGGAGAAAATGATTTATACAGGTTGGCACAGCAGAGAAATAGAGATGGGAAGGACGTGCAGCAAGTTAGATTGATAAAGGACAGAGAGGGAAATGTATTGACTGATGACAGAAGTGTGCTGGGAAGATGGAAAGAGTACTTTGAAAGAGCTGATGAATGAGGAAAATGAGAGAAAAAGAGTAGAAGAGGGGACTGTTGAGGACCAGGAAGTAGCAAAGATTAGTAAGGGTGAAGTGAGGAGGGCATTGAAGAGGATGAAGAATGGAAAGGCAGTTGGTCCTGATGACATACCGGTGGAGGTATGGAAGTGTCTAGGAGAGGTAGCAGTAGATTTTCTGACAAGAACATTTAACAAGGTCTTAGAGAGTGAGAGGATGCCAGAGGAATGGAGGAGAAGTGTGCTGGTGCCCATTTTTAAGAACAAGGGGAGACGTGCAGAGTTGTGGCAACTACAGAGGGATAAAGTTGATGAGCCATACGATGAAGTTATGGGAAAGAATAGTGGAAGCTAGACTAAGGGCAGAAGTCAGCATTTGTGAACAACAGTTTGGTTTCATGCCCAGAAAGAGCACCACAGATGCAGTGTTTGCCTTGAGGATGTTAATGGAGAAGTACAGAGAAGGTCAGACGGAGCTGCATTGTGCCTTTGTGGATCTGGAGAAAGCATATGACAGGGTGCCGAGAGAAGAACTGTGGTATTGCATGAGGAAGTCTGGAGGGCAGAGAAGTATGTTAGAGTGGTGCAGGACATGTATGAGATGTAAGACAGTGGTGAGGTGTGCTGTCGGTGTGACAGAAGAGTTCAAGGTGGAGAGTGGGACTGCATCAAGGGTCAGCTCTCAGCCCCTTCTTGTTCGCTATGGTGATGGACAGGCTGACAGACGAGGTTAGACAAGATTCCCCATGGACTATGATGTTTGCAGATGACATTGTAATCTGTAGTGAGAGCAGAGAACAAATTAGGGAAAATCTAGAGAGGTGGAGGTATGCCCTGGAAAGGAGGGGAATGAAGATTAGCCTCAGTAAGACAGAGTACATGTGCATGAATGCCAAGGACCAAAGAGGAACGGTGAGATTACAGGGAGCAGAGATAAGAAAGGTGGAGGATTTTAAGTACTTAGGCTCAACAATCCAGAGCAATGGCGAGTGTGGAAAAGAGGTCAAGAAGCGTGTGCAGGCAGGTTGGAATGGTTGGAGAAAAGTGTCCAGTGTGATGTGTGATAGGAGGGTACCGGCAAAAATGAAAGGAAAAGTGTACAAAAGCGGTGTTGAGGCCAACGATGCTGTATGGGTTAGAAACAGTGGCCCTGGGAAAAGACAGGAGGCAGAGTTGGAGGTAGCAGAGATGAAAATGTTGTGGTTCTCTTTGGGAGTAACGAGGATGGATAGGATTAGGAATGAGTACGTCAGAGGGACAGCACATGTAAGACGTTTGGAGACAAAGTCAGAGAGGCTAGATTGAGATGGTTTGGACATGTACAGAGGAGGGGATAGTGAGTATATTGGTAATAGGATGCTGAGGCTGGAACTACCAGGCAAAGGCCTGAGAGGAAGACCAAAGAGACGATTCATGGATGTGGTAAAAGGAGGACATGAAGGTCGTTGGTGTAAGAGAAGAAGATGCAAAGGATAGGGTGAGATGGAGGCAGATGATTCGCTGTGGCGACCCCTGAAGGGAAAAGCCGAAAGGAAAAGAAGAAGAAGTTGTTGGGTGAATGTATGATCGACTGAATGTGTGATTGAGTGACTGTGATTGTGTGACTGTGTGAGGGTGTGATAGAACGAGTGAGAGAAATGTGATTTAAAAAAATTAAAAGCTAGACACATTGCAGAATTTCAAAGAAAGGCAAGACATTGTGTTAAACTACTCAGAAAAACATGCTAATTTAACAAGCAAGAAGACCAGAGCTGAACAAATGACTACCGTAGAGGTTTTCAGATTTTGTCCCATGGGGTGAATGAGGAGTACTGAGGAGTACACACCCTGCCTAAGGTGGGGAATCATTTGGGCGTGCTGCTGTTGAGGTTGTGAAGCTGAAATGCTTTTCTCACAGCATGTACATTATTACATTTTCATTATCAGGTGGTTTTTACTTATATTTTTGAAGCTGCGATCTGCTTCAATTTGTTTGAGAGTTTGCATTAGCAGCTTTGAAAAAGTTGCTGTTTCACTCTCATCAGTGTGTGAAATCATTTGGACATGAATATTCAGTTCATATTAGGCAAGTTATTTGGCAGTAAGAACAGTATACAGATATTAAGCTAAGAAATCAGAGAGAACTTAGAAATAAAATAAAACTATGCATAAATGCCTATAACAAGCTAATGTTCACATACAACAGACAAGCGTACACCTCTTTATAGAAGCAAATGGTATGTTCATGTTTATTCTTATGCAAATTGCATCAGTATTTACATTTACAGCATTTAATAGACGCATTTATCTAGAACAACTTACAGAAGTGCTTTAAAGTGTCTATCAGTGAATGTATTTTTGTACTGGTTTGTTAGAAGACAGACTAGGTATACTGTCAGTCAAACTCAGATGGTAGGTGTTGTGTGTTTGGGTTTTGTGTGTGTGTGTGTACAGCATAATACTTAATCTAATTACTGCTGAAAAAGGTAAGTTTTCAGCCATTGTTTGAAGATACCCAGTGACTCAGTGGTCCTGATGTTTAGAGGAAGTTCATTCCACCACCTTGGAGCCAAAACAAAGAGTTCAGATGCATTTTTCCTTTGTCTTTTGGTAGAGGAAGGGATCAATCTGGCATTGCTAGAGGATCTGAGAGAATGCAGTGCAGTGCAAGGTGTGAGAAGTGCTTTGAGGTAGGAAGGTGTCAGTTCATCTTGGGCTTTGTAGGCAAGCCTTAGTGTTTTAAATCGAATGCAAGCAGCTACAAGAAACCAGTGGTGAGATTGTGGCAGTGGTGTGGTGTGGGAAAATTTGGGGAGGTTGCTGTGCAGCTGCTTTCTGTATCATTTGCAGAGGTCGAATAGTGCTCAAAAGGTAGACCTGCCAGGAGTGAGTTGAAATAATCTATTCTTGAGTTGACAAGGGATTGAACCAGTATTTGAGTTGCCTTCCTGAAAAGAAATGGAAGAATCCTTTGAATATTAAAGAGAATAACTTGACATGGTTGAGAAAGATTAGTGATATGAAAAGGACAGGCACTTATCTATGGTTAGTCTAAGACCATGCAATGCCTGAAAGAACGATCACAGCATTGTCCAAGGAGATTGCAAGATCGTGATGTGGGGATGAGTCAGCTAGGATTAACAGCAATTCAATCTTGCTGGGATTAAGCATCAGTTGGTGAGCTGTCATCCATGAGGAGATACTTGCCAGGCATGTAGAGATCCGGGCATAAATGCCAGTATTTGAGGGAGGAAAAGAGAGAACAAGTTGAGTGTCATCAGCATGGCAGTGGTATGAAAACCCATGAGAAAATATGACATGACCAGGGGATTTAGTATAAAGAAAGAACAGAAGTGGACAAAGAACTGAGCCCTGGGGAACACCATCGTATACATATGAATAATGCGGGACTTTTTGCAGTACAATGTCACACCCCTGTGTGCAGATTTATTACTTGGTTAGACTGTAATGACAATAGTAAATTTTGATGTGTAAAGTTGTATACAATGTACACAAGCTTTTATTAAGGTTGGGTTTCATTTCCCTTTGAGGATCAGGACATAGTATTAAGAATATAGTTAGGTGTCTGGCAATCCAGTGTTCCCAGATCAATTATAATCTTCACTAGTATAAACTCGGTAGTCAAAATCAGTTAGTCTGTAGTGGGACAGTATTATTTAATTATATTAATTAAATAATAATATTATAAGCTTGAATTTAGTTGTGCTGAATGAATGAGGTTTTTACAGTGTTTAAACAGCTTGATGTTTGAAGAGATCCTAACAGAAAACAACCTCATAAATCATCCTGAGCTACTCTGGCATTTCTCTATATGCATTCAAGAAAGGAAAGGGAGAAAGTGGGAAAGGGATTAAGTGATAAGGATATGTCCCTTAGAGTTAATAGTGTATGTGTTTGACACATCCCTCAGGCAACCCCCATGTATTCACTTGTTCAGAGGAATAATTTCACAAACCCATCATAATAAAAGAAAAAGTGTGAAGTGATAAGTGTAAAGGTTCTGACTTTTTTGGTAATCACGGCAGGTATCATCAAGTTGTGAAAGCTTTCGATTTACTAGGATGGGAAAGAGAGATACAGACAATCTTTCTATAATTATTTATTTTCCTTCAATAAATATTTGTAATAATTATTGATCTTAATTATTGATATAATACAAAAATTTACAAAGGTATTTTACTTTAGTGGTGGCATAGCGGTTAGCACATTCGCGTTACAGCATGAAGGTCCTTGGGTTGAGTCCTGTCCACACTGCGGGTGTTTGTGACAATTTTGAATGTTCTCCGTGTTATTTTGTGGGTTTCCTGTGGGTAATCTGGTTTCCTCCCACAATCCAATGTCGTGCACATACACTTAATTGGCTATTCCAAACTATGTGTGAGTGTAAATGGTTGTATGTGTAATGACCCTGCAATGAACCAGCGAACTGTCAAAGATGTATCCTCTGTTTGCCTACAGTTGGTTGACATAAGTGCCCCCGGGGTAGTGGTGGGGGGTGACAACTCATTGATGGTGGGGCGGGCTTGAACTGCCAACCTTGGGATCAGTAAACCAGCACCCTGCCACCAGGCCACCACTGCCCCATTCATTTACATTACATTTATGATTATTATTTCATTCATCTGTTTTTTTATGGACTGTAATTGCCAATATTTGTGAGTCAGTTAATCAGGTTGATCGTGAGCAAAATCCAGACCCCACCTGTGTAGGGATTTCACCAAACTTGGTCAGACACTTATAACTTCTAATAATAACTGATGATACTAATAGTTATAACAGCCTCAAGAGCACTCAGAGAGTACAAATCTTCACACAGCAATAAAAATTATGTGCATGGCACTCCCAGTTGGGCCTGTTGTACTATCACACTTCCAAAAAACTGGATCAGATTGACACTTCTTCTGGCATCAAAGTTACTGATCCTGAATGAACACAGTAAATTTCATTCATTTTCGGAACCACTCAAATGTAATTGGGGTTGTGGGGAGGCTGGCACCCAGCTCAGCCTACTCTGGACAAGGGCAGAGTAGTACACCCTGGACAGCTCGCTAAGCCATTGCGGGGGCAACACTTACATAAGCATCCATACACACATTCACACCTGGGGGGGATTTGTAAAAGTGAATTAACTTACTGTGCATGTTTTTGGATTGTGGGAGGAAACCGGCGTACCTGATAGGAACCCACGCAAGCACGGGGAGAACATGCAAACTTGCTACCCGCTACCCACTACGCTACCGTACCACCCCAGTAAATTTCATTTAAACCAAATGTGTTTTGACCAAGATATAATCTTTGAAAATATAGCCTTTATAGAGAAAGGGAACTTTTGTAAACATTGATAATTTTTTTGTGATGTCATCAATATGTGGATTTTTACTAAATTGTAATGGAAGCATCCTTAGGTTATCACATACCCATCATAAGAAATTTAGATGAATATATTAAAAGCCATGGGAGATAAACAATCAACCAATAAACCCATGCCAATAAAACATTTTACTTCCTCGGCTGATGTGATAATGATAATGACAATGATAATGATAATAATAATAATAATGTGGCACAGTGGTTAGCAAGAAGGCTTGGGTTTAAGTTCCAGCTTGGTGTTTCTGTGTTGAATTTGCACGTTCTCCCCGTGCTTGCATGATTTTGATCTGGGTACTCCAGTTTTTTTTCCCCCCACAGTACAAAAACATCCACAGGAGGCTAACTGACTGTTCTAAATTGCCCCTAGGTGTGAGTGTAACCCCTAGTAACGTTCGTATTAGCAGCCATAATTAATTAGTAATATTTTAGTGCACCCAGTGTCTCTTACTCGCTGTCTACGCAGTACTGCACAAGGAGACGGAGAGGTGTTCGTGAAAACGCTACTGAAGATGGAAACAGACCAATATTTTAAATTGACATTGTCTGAAAACTATGTATTGCACAGACACTTCTTTTGGTGATGTAGAAATAAAATCTTGCTTTTCTCTGGTGTTTGGTGCAATTGGGTGGGACTTTTTGTTTCCAACTTCAGTAGAATGTGTCTATTGTTTTGTACAGTGATTGTAAAGTGCAAGTTTGGTAAAGGTGCCAAGCGAAGAACATATTTTCAGCAAAGAAAACATCTTTAAGTGTACTAAAAATATATATATTTTTGCCAATATCAATACATTATAACGTTTTAAAGCTGACTAGGACAGAATACTGTTGAGAGCTGCATTATGTCATCAAGCTGTCACTGTGAGTATCTCTCATCTGTTGCCAAATCTTATTGTTATTTTAGTTAATACTAATGTTGGAGCATTTCGTCAATCATTTGCTTGACATGCATTAAGTGGTAATTATTAAAAGGGTACAAAAACATGCAGAGCTCAGTAACCAGGCTGCTGGTTCTATGACAGATAAATAGGCCCGGAATACCAAAAGCCTTCCATTTCAGAAGTCCTCAATGTAATATAAAGTAATCATCATATACTATATATACAAGCATTATTTCATAATATTTCTGAAGGAGCATCAGAATAATATAACATGCCTTTTTTTTTTTTTACACTGCGTGAAGGTGAGATACACCCTGAACAGATCACCAGACCATCACAGGACGACAGGACAATTGATCATTTGAGGGTTAATGGCCCATTTGAGGGTTAACGGCTCAAGGGCAGGAAAAACAGTGGCGATACTGGGGATTGAAGTGTTGACCTTTGGATCAGTTACCCATCACATTATCCAACAAGCCACCACTGCACCATTGTGTACATTAAATCAGGGGTCCCCAACCACCAGTCCGCTGTGAAGTGGGCATGCTAATCACTACGCTACTGTGCTGCCCTGCTTTGTATTATCAATGATACTGATGTAATGTGTTAGTTCTTTACTTAGCTTATATTATTGACTGCACACCCCAAGTGTGGCTAACTGGGTTATCAAAGGCGGGCCATGTCTCTCACTGTCTATGGTGAGAGGCATGTAAAAGAACCATTGCTGACTTTCGTAAAGAGTAGGCTGCAAAGCCGTCAGCGTGTTTCTGTCCCTTGCTAAAAAGGGTTGTGACAGGAAGGGCATCCGACGTAAAAACCTCTGCCAAATCTACTCCCGAGTAAAAGGGAGTAAAAGGGAAAAGGCCGAAAGGAAGACAGACAGACATATTATTGACTGCACAATTTGAGGAGGGGTTTGGAAAAGCCGATATAAAGGCTCAAAAGTGTCCACTATTGTTCGCCAATCACCACAAATCACCACCTGTATCACAGAAAATCACCCACTCATCACCACAAATTACTACCTGATACAAATCACCACCTGTATCACTGGAAATCACCGCCTGTATCACCGGAAATCACCGCCTGTATCACCACAAATCACCACCTGTATCACCACAAATCACCGCCTGATACCGACTCCACCTATATCACCACACATCACTGCCTGCATCACCACAAATCACCACCTGTATCACCGGAAATCACCGCCTGTATCACCACAAATCACCACCTGTATCACCACAAATCACCACCGATAGCACCACAAATCACCACCTGTATCACCACAAATCATCACCTGTATCACCGAAAATCACCACCCGTATCACCAAAAATCACCGCCCGATACTGACTCCATCTGTATCACCACAAATCACCACCTGTATCACCGGAAATCACCGCCTGTATCACTGGAAATCACCGCCTGTATCACCACAAATCACCACCTGTATCACCACAAATCACCGCCTGATACCGACTCCACCTGTATCACCACACATCACTGCCTGCATCACCACAAATCACCACCTGTATCACCGGAAATCACCGCCTGTATCACCACCTGTATCACCACAAATCACCACCGATAGCACCACAAATCACCACCTGTATCACCACAAATCATCACCTGTATCACCGAAAATCACCACCCGTATCACCAAAAATCACCGCCCGATACTGACTCCATCTGTATCGCCACAAATCACTGCCTGCATTACCACAAATCACCACCTGTATCACTGCAAATCACCATCTGTATCACTGCAAATCACCGCCTGTATCACCAGAAATGACCGCCTGTATCACCACAAATCACCGCCTGTCTCACAGAAAATCACCACCTGTATCACTGCACATCACCACCTGTATCACCGCATATCATGCCTGTATCATCACAAATTTCCGCCTGTATCACCACAAATTACCACCTGTATCACCACAAATCACCACCTGTATCACTGCACATTACCACCTGTATCACCATGAATCACCACCTGTATCACCGCAAATCACCGCCTGTATCACCACAAATTACCACCTGTATCACCACAAATTACCACCTGTATCACCACAAATTACCACCTGTATCACCGCAAATCACTGCATGATACCGACTCCACCTGTATCACCACACATCACCGCCTGCATCACCGGAAATCACCGCCTGTATCACCGGAAATCACCGCCTGTATCACCACAAATCACCACCTGTATCACAGCAAATCACCACCTGTATCACCGCAAATCACCACCTGATACTGTCTCCATCTGTACCACCACAAATTACCACCTGTGTCACCACAAATCACCGCCTGTATCACCACAAATCACCGCCTGTATCACTGCACATCACCACCTGTATCACCACAAATCACCACCTGTATCACCACAAATCACCACCTGTATCACCACAAATTACCACCCGTATCACCGCAAATTACCACCTGTATCACCGCAAATCACCGCCTGATACTAACTCCACCTGTATCACCACAAATTACCACCTGTGTCACCACAAATCACCGCCTGTATCACCACAAATCACCACCTGTATCACTGCACATCACCACCTGTATCACCACAAATCACCGCCTGATACTGACTCCAAATACAAATTACAAATTAACCACAAATCACCGCCTGCATCACCATAAATAGCCACCTGTATCACAGAAAATCACCACTGCATCACCACAAATTACCATCTGTATCACTGCAAACCATCACCTGTATCACTGCACATCACCACCTGTATCTCCACGAATCACCGCCTGATACTGACACCACCTGTATCACCACCAATAACCACCTGATTCTGACTCCATCTGTATCACCTTACATCACCACCTATATCACTGCAAATCACTTCCACCTGTATCACCGCAAATCAGCACTTGATAATGATTGTCATGACTTTCATTTTGGTAGGTACCATTGTAATCTGTCGTTTTTGATGTACATATTTTATTCTTGCTAGGGCACTTGTGGTAAAGGTGCTGGATCACTGATCCTACAGTTGGTGATTCAAGCCCCACTCTCAACAGGTTGTCACTGTACCCAAAGTGCAGCTAACTGGGTTATGAAAGCCCGGCCGTGTCTCTCACTGTCTATGGTGGGCGGTTCATGTAAAAGAACCATTGCTGACTTTCGACAAGAGGAGCCGCATAGCCGTCAGAGTGTTTCTGGCCTGTGATGGCCTGGCGAGCTGTCCAAGGTGTACTCTGCCCTCACCCGGAGTCAGTTGGGATGGGTGCCAGACTCCCCACGACCCGAATTAGGATTAAGTGGTTACAGAAAATGAATGAATGAATATTTAATTCTTGTTTTTTGAAGCCAACATGCTAAACAAGTCATCCATATTTCAAAAATCCAGTTTTGGGTGCAAAAATAAAAATTATGTCAAAAATGATGGTCTCAAATTTTTAACGACTGTCACTTTGAATCTGTCCAAACCATAAAGTAGACCTGATCACTGGCTAATCACTGGCTTTGTAAAGAAATATGATAGTAATATGTGACATTTAACTGATGGAATGTGGAAGATGAGTCTCATTCATTTGTTTTTGTTAAGCACCATCAAGTGTGCTTGGCAATAGACCATCAGTTTTCGGAGCTCTTTTGTTAGTTTTTCCTGACAGCAAGAGTTCACTGCAATTAATCCATCAAGACTGGAGACCACAAATGGTAAGCACATTAGATGAGGCCAATTTCACATTATTTTCCTCGTTTATATCCTTTTCTTGCTATGTAAAATCATATGCAATTAATTAATTTTTTTTTATTATAGATCCTCCATCTTCTTCTTTTCCTTTTGGCTGTTCCCTTTTTCTCAGGGGTCACCACAGCGAATCATTGCACGTTTGATTTGGCATAGGTTTTTACGTCGGATGCCCTTCCTGACACAACCCTTAGCAAGGGGCAGAAACACACTGATGGCTTTGCAGCTACTCTTGTCAAAAGTCAGCAGTGGTTCTTTTATATGAAACTCACACCATAGAGAGAGAGAGAGAGAGAGAGATATGGCCGGCCTTTGATAACCCAGTTAGCTGCACTGGGGGGACAGTGACAACTTTGTGGAGAGCGGGACTCAAACCCCCAACCCTTCGGATCAGTGATCCAGCACCTTTACCACCAGGCCACCACTACCCCTTTATTATGGATCCTCCATGTTGTCGAATAAGATTAACTACCACGCACTCATTTTCTGAACCACTTAATCCTGTTAGATTCACAGGGAGGCTGGAGCCTATATCAGCCTACATTGGGTGAATGCAGGGTACACCCTGTATAACCTGCCATACCATTGCAGGACCAACACACACCAAAGACAATTGAGGCATTAAGATCAAAAGCCCCAAAAGTAACATTTCATGAAATGAACCCAGGATCTTATTGGGCAGTGGTGGCCTGGTGGTAAAGGGCACTGGATCGCTGATCCTAGGGTTGGGTGTTCGAGTCCCACTCTCCAAAAGGTTGCCCCCCCAGTGCAGCTAACTGGGTTATCAAAGGTTGGCCATGTTTCTCACTGTCTATGGTGAGAGGTTCATGAAAAAGAACCATTGCTGACTTTCGTAAAGAATAGCTGCATGGCCGTCAGCGTGTTTCTGCCCCTTGCCAAGGGTTGTGTCAGAAAGGGGATCCGACGTAAAAACCTATGCCAAATCAAACATGCGAATCATTATTATGACTTCCATGACGATGCAGGCAGATGAGTCACTGTGGCAACCCCTGAAAGGGAAGAGCCGAAAGGAAAAGAAGACATAGGACCTTATTGGAGCGTGGTAGATGTGCCTCTACACCACTGTGCCGCACAGTAAATATAGAATTCCATGGTTTGTTCTTTACATAAAATAGTTCAGCTACAATCCATATACTGTACAGTACTGTATATTCATTGTTCATATACAAGAATGGTTTACAACATTCCAACAGGGTCTCCGGTACGATTCTGAGCCTGGGTTATACTTTGTGTGGGGTTTCACATGTCCCTATCATGTGGGTTTCTACTGGATACACCAATTTCCTTCCACCTCCTAAAAAATTACTGGTACCGCAGTTAGCTTTTCCAAGTTCCTGTAAGTGTGAATGGGTGTGCAAATGTGTGTGGGCAGACTGCCGTGCAATAGATCCAGGACTCTAATCAGGATTAATCTGCTGCTGAAAGGAAACTCAACTCTTTTTTTAATTGTATATCCTTTGAAGACTTCGCAATTTTCATAAAAGCAATATTTTTCCAGAGATCACGTGTATAAACTGCATGAAAACATTGGAAATGAATGACAGTAATGGTAATGTCAGTTGGGCATGCCTGTTAAAAGGCCACTGTGTGTGTGCTTACACACAGTAAGTATCCAGGTGATCATCATCACTCATGGCCCTTAGGAGGGGTGATGGAACTACACCAACATGTTTTAAGATGGATGACTGACTAACTGAACTGATGTTAGACTTTATGTTATGGCCATGATTCACACCTGAGTGAAAGATTTAAAAATGATTCCAGCTGGTGGTTAGGATACAATTACTGTAATTATCGCAAATTTGTAAAGATTCTTCATGGGGTATTTTGGAGAGTTAAGGGTCTTCATCTTCCACTGACAAGTAACAAACTGTTTTAGGCATCTGCACAGAACTTTAAAAGATTCCCACAGAGGCCAAAACATGGATAGTTTTGGACTGAACTTGTCTTCTCGGTAACATACATACACATACTGCATGTGTCCTTACAAACGTAACCAGTGGCTCTTACAGTGGTGTTCCGAGTCCCCCAAAGGCGCATACAGTACGCTCATGCTCACACCTAAGGGAAATTGAGAAGATCAAATTAATTGTACTGTGGGAGAAAAACTGAGAGCCTAAAACAAGCATGGGGAGAACTGAGAACTTGCAAACTCAAATAAATAAATAAATAAAAATAGAAATGCCCTTTGAAGACACCAGGGTTGAATTCATGACCTGATATGAGGCAGAGGTGCTCAACCACTATACCACCATGTTCTTCTTTCTTCTTCTTCTTTTCCTTTCGACTGTTCCCTTCAGGGGTCGCCACAGAAAATGATCTGCCTCCATCTCTCCCTATCCTCTGCATCTTCTACTCTTACTCCAACGACCTTCATGTCCGCCTTCACCGCATCCATAAATCTTCTCGTTGGTCTTCCTCTGGGCCTTTTGCCTGGTAGTTCCAACCTCAGCATCCTATGACCAATATACTCACTATCCCTCCTCTGTACATGTCCAAACCATCTCAATCTAGCCTCTCTGACTTTGTCTCCAAAACATCTAACATGTGCTGTCCCTCTGATGTAGTCATTTCTGATCCTATCCATCCTCATTACTCCCAAAGAGAACCTCAACATTTTCATCTCTGCTACCTCCAACTCTGACTCCTGTCTTTTCCCCAGGGCCACTGTCTCTAAACCATACAACATTGCTGGCCTCATCACCGTCTTGTACACTTTTCCCTTCATTCTTGCCGATACTCTCCTATCACACATCACACCGGACACTTTCCTCCATCCATTCCAACCTGCCTGCATGCGCTTCTTCACCTCTTTTCCACACTCTCCATTGCTCTGGATTGTTGAGCCGAAGTACTTAAAATCCTCCACCTTCTTTATCTCTGCCCCCTGTAACCTCAAAGTTCCTCTTGGGTCCTTGTTGTTCACACACATGTATTCTGTCTTACTGAGACTAACCTTCATTCCCCTCCTTTCCAGGGCATACCTCCACCTCTCTAGATTTTCCTCCACTTGTTCTCTGCTCTCACTACAGATCACAATGTCATCTGCAAACATCATAGTCCATGGAGATTCTTGTCTAACCTGGTCTGTCAACCTGTCCATCACCATAGCAAACAAGAAGGGGCTGAGAGCTGACCCTTGATGCAGTCCCACCTCCAGCTTGAATTCTTCGGTCACGCCGACAGCACACCTTATCACTGTCTTACATCTCTCATACATGTCCTGCACCACTCTAACATACTTCTCTGCCATTCCAGACTTCCTCATGCAATACCACAGTTCTTCTCTTGGCACCCTGTCATATGCTTTCTCCAGATCCACAAAGGCACAATGCAGCTTCCTCTGACCTTCTTTGTACTTCTCTATTAACACCCTCAAAGCAAACACTGCATCTGTGGTGCTCTTTCTTTGCATGAAACCACACACGCACGAACAATAAATGTAATATTTGTATTGGCTCTAAAGGACTAATTCTACCTGGATTTAAACATATTAGAATTAGACCACATTCACCTCTAACCTTCAACAACAATGAATATGAGCTATAAAACTGCATGATGTTTTGAAAATGTTTTTTCTCATATCCTGAAATTGTTTTATTTAAATATGCTACAATAGTCTATATAAAGATAAATTCTCAAAGTATCTAGTTGAGATGTGATTACTACCTACCAAATATCATTATCTAATTCAGATGCCCCCCTCTTTATTAGGAATATGTATACATTTGCTCATTCATGCAATGAATTGCCTGAACAACCATTTTCTATGTACACACCGCCGAAAATCATGCAGATACAGGTTGATGAATCAATCATCAGCACGAGTTAGAAAGTCTTTCACTGTGGCATGGTAGCATGTTTTACAAAATAACTAGTCCTCTTCAAACTATTTGCATTTTGTTGTTTTACAGCCTAAAATTAAGACACATACGTAGAAATGTTTCGAGTCTTAGGAATAGGTGTTTTTATTCAGAACTAATCAGAATGAAGACAGTTGATCTTAGGTTGAATAAAATTAGCTTCTTATGTGATGGTGCTGGTGATTAGTTACACTGGACTGAGTTTTCAAGTATATTTAGGAGGGTGGTGATTCTTCAACCCAATTACAGTACAGACGCTCCCCGACTTACGTTTTAGTTCGGTTCCGAACGGCCAAACATAAAGTGAAAAAAACCCCACAAGTTTTTACTGTATGTTCCAGTGACCTACGACGTTCATACTGTACTATACATCCATAAATACCATTACCGTATCTCATAAACACCCCTAAATCAATTATTCTAAACATAACATTGTAAAATAATATTAAATATATCAAATAATATAAACATTAATTTCAAATAAATTAAATTCAAGCAAAATAATTTCAAATAGATAAATTTTAATCAAATTCACTCATCAAATATCAAATACAGAAGAAATGAAGGTCGTTGGCACAAGAGAAGAAGATGCAGAGGACAGGGTGAGATGGAGGCAGATGATTTGCTGTGGCAACCCCTGAAGGGAACAGCCGAAAGGAAAAGAACAACAAGAAGTATCAAATATAACCTTTAACATGCTGTGTGATGCGATCTTTCTGCTTGTAAATGGTTCTGATGGTCGACGGAGCCATTTGGAAGAAACGTGCAACATTCACACGTTTTTCCACCAGCATCAATTTTCTTGATAATAGCCATCTTCATTTCTAACAAGATGGCTCGCCGCTTTTTCTGATTACCACTATCACTAGTAGGCTTACGCTTCTGACCAACCATGTTTGCTTAGGGTTACAAAAGTCCGCAGAACAGCGTAAACACAAAGATTACAGAGACGACGTCTTAACACAAGGGTAACACGCGGTGAACTGGGAACAAGCAGGACACGTTCAGTCTGTCGTTTGTAAACAATGGACGCAGCGTCATGCGTAAGTAGCGTACTACATCAGCGTACTACGTAGATACATCTCATACTACAGAGAGCACGCTAAACTCAAAATTTGACTTAGTATTTTTGTTTGTTGTTGTTAAATGTAAAATCGAAAAATACATAAAACGAAAAAAGTAAAGCGGGGAGAGTCAGTATATCCTTGATATGGTAGGTAGAAATTGCACTGAGTAAATACAAATGAACAAAAAACCTTATATGCTGGTGTGTCCTCATATCAGGCTGAAAAGTAAATAAGGTGATCATTTTGAAAGGTGTGATTCCTTTCTCTACCCACTGTACAGTACAGAATAATCAGTGAAGTATAAACAAGATGTTCTCTATGTGTTAGCATGGCAGTCATATTTTCACAACATGCATAGAATACAGGATTCACAAGTTGATTTCGGGGTATGGGTCAACCTTTAAGAGGAAAGTTGACCTAAAGTGTGAAGATAAAATTCCTGAAAATAGTTCTAGCAGTCACAGCACATTTTTGCTTCACTGGTCTGATGAAAGAAAACGTGAGGGTTAAAACTTCGTCACCTTTTCATACAGCCATTTCCTTAAATCTCATCCTGAAAAGGACTTGTGAAGTGTCATTCACAGCAACCACAAGGTAACTAGGGGCTTCGTGAACAAAACATTCAGCCTCATCGCATGTCAACTGAAGATAGAGACCTTGAAACTTGAGAAATATTAGCAACTGTTAAACATGATTCAACCTGAGCGAGAAAACCGCCTGCAAGCACAAGGTTGCGTGAAGTAGTGAGTCCGAGATTAAAATGTGACGCGAAACCCTTGAAAGAAACCTGAAGACAAATACCAATCATGTGTTATGCAGAGACATTATCCAAAAACAAAGCTATCCAAGATCTTACTGAATATAAAGTATTATAAAAGAAGGAGATGTTTAGAAATATTATGCAAGAAAGCTGATCAAATTTTCAGAACAACAGTTACTAATTATTTATTTTATTCCCCCCCCGCATCTTCTCCCGAATTTAGTCATATCCAATTCCTACCCATCAGGTATAGCCTTAACTATCACATGACCACCACCGACCAGGGAGCCCCCTCGTACAAACGTGCTCACAGACGCCAATGATTGGCTGGCGATCATTGCGAGTGACATGGCAGTATGCCATCCCTCCCTCCTGTGAGAGCTGGGCCAAATAGCTCCCATGGACTCTCGGTTACGGAAGGCTGTATAGTCAACTAATGCATATTATTTTTTGAGTGTCAGATTCTTAGGTAGCACAGTGGCATAGCCTCTTATGAAGAAGGTCCTGGGTTCAATTCTAGGTTTGGTCATTCTGTATGGACTTTGAATGTTTTTCCCTTGCATTAGTGGGCTTCCTCTGAATACTCCGATTTCCTCCCACAATTCAAAGACATGCACATTAGGCTTAGTGACTTGTCTAAATTTGCCCCTAGGTGTGAGTTGAATATTTTTTTGTGTGTGTGTGTCGTGATTAGGAACAATTAATCACATTTACAGGGATCCCTCACTTTCCGTAGTCAATGGGGACCAAGGCCCCCCCCCCCCCCACACACACACACACACACACACACACACACACACACACGACAGCCGGTTTTCGCTAAGTAGGATCGACCACCCCCTCCAACTAACATATACGTACAAAAAAATATGATGTCTTCATATCCCCATCTTTTATATATCTTAGCAATATCTCTTTATGAAATGTTTAAAAGGAGGGAATGTTTTATCTGAGTACTATACATTATGCAACATTTTAATTTTTATATGTATATTCTTATGTACATTATATTGTTTTAAATAGTCTCTCATAAGCCTATACTGAGGCTGGGTGTATGTAATCTTTTATCCGTATAATTTATGTTTTTTTTACTCTGTATTCATACATGTGACACTTTAATAAACTATAATAAACTAAACTAAAATTAACTAAACTATAATGTCAATAAATACATATTCAATGCTATAAATTCTTACAATAACAATTAAGCATTCAAAAATAATGCATAAGATTTAAATAAAATATAAATACACACACACACACACACAGATACAGATGCACGCATGCACAAAGTCCGATGCTCGTGCATGTACTCAGATGCGCACCTCACATAAAAATGTAAGTAGTTCTGTTGTTTTTTGGGGGGGTGGGGTGGGGGGTTGCATAATTGGCCTTGTTTTGTGGTATTTTCCTTAACTATTTCCCCTATTTTTCAATGAATATTTTTGAAAAACCCATGATACACTGAAGCCACAGAAACTGAAGCATGAAGTAGCGCGGGATCCCTGTATTAGGCTTAACCATAATTTAGCCTCTCAGAGATGTTAGGTTAGACCTTGAGTAGCAGGTGGTATGGAAAGGTATATTCAGTGCATACCATCTACAGCAGGGGTCACCAACATGGTGCCCACAAGATCAACATGAGGTGCCCACGGGCCTGTTCACTGCTATTTTTAGAACAGGCCCATGGTTCCATAGCGCCCCTCTCCATTGAGTTGCATTTAATTTTTTTTTGCTATTTTTTTAATCAAATCAATATATTCACATAGATGAATATCATTAATTATTAATAATAACATTATAGGTAAATTGAGCAAATTAGTTACTTCAGAAGTGTATATCGTCCTGGTAGCCCTTCGCATTAATTGGTACCCAAGAAGTAGCTCTCAGTTTCAAAAAGGTTGGTGACCCCTGATCTACAGCATGTGGCCATGCACCATTATCCTGATGTGATGTGAAACTCAACTACACGTACAGATGCTTAAGATTGCATGTTTGATAACGAGCCCATTGATGAATGCTTTGACATGACAGAATGTGATGATTCAGGGGATACCTACTGTTTACAACTGGGAAGGATCAAAGTATTTATCTTACAATGTGTACTACACAATACTATATCGACCCACACTGATTATTTAAAGAAATAATTCAAATTGGATTTCATTTAATCCACTTTATAGATATTACCTCTATCTGTACAACACAACACATCTATTAGATAGAACCTTTGCTAATTATTCCAGAAAGGTTATGCTATTCAGGCAGCATGGCAACATGGTAAGCATATCCACCAACAGCAAGAAGGTCATGGGTTTGAATCCCAGGTTTGGGCGTTTCTGTGTGGAGTTTCCATCTACTCTCAGATATGCACATTCAGCCTCTTCCAAATTGCGGGAAATGTTTTATAAATAGCTCTAAAAGCAAGGCTTAGATATTCTACAATTCATTCATTTTCTGAAGCACTTAATACTAATCAGGGTCACGAGGAGGCTGGTGCCCATCTCAGCCGACTCTGGGCAAGGGTGAGGTACACCCCCGAACAGCTCGCCAGGCCATCGCAAGGCCAACACTCACACAACCATTTATACTCCCACTCAACTAGGAGCGATTTAGAACAGTCAATTACTGTTACTGTGCATGTTTTTGAACTGTGGGAGGAAACCAGAGTACCCGGAGGAAACCCACGCAAACATGGAGAGAACATGCAAACTCCACACAGAAATGCCCAAGCTGGGAACTGGACCCAGGCCTTCTTGCTGTGAGGTAGCGTGCTAACTATGATGCCACCGTGCCACCCTTTCCACAACTCATCTAGAAAATTATGATGAGGCATGCAAAATTCTTGAATAAACATAAATTGTCGCTAAAACAACAAACTTTACTTTATAGAGAATTTTGACGTCCACCATGGAAGTACTATTATGTATTTGATAAACTTAATTTGCTGTGAATGTTCTTTCTTAGTATACATTCCCACATGTTGGCGTGCATCAAGTTCTTTCCAAAGGGTGAACAGCCTATTAGCATTGCGATGTATGACAGCCAATCAAGCGGTATATCTCTTTATTCAGTCTCCATATGCACCGCAATGCTAATTAACTGTTATGCCTCATGATACTGACTGGCTGTTAGGCATCACAATGCTGACTGGCTGTTTGTTACACAATGCGTTTTTTTGCTCAGGCTGAAGACTCTGCTTTTTTTTTTTTTTTTTTTTTTTTTACACCGAAAACCTGAGGCTGTTTATAAAACATAAATAAAAACTATTAATCGTAAATGTAGCAAAAGGTTTACAAGGTTGAGCCTAAACACAGACCAATGCTTGTACAGAGTTTTGAATACAGGGATCCCCCACTTTTCGCGGTTAACTGGGACCGAGATCCCCTCGCGTCCACTGAATTCTACGAAGTAGGATCGACCCACCCTGACTGACGTATACGTACGTGTACAGTGGTACCTCACTTTACGAAAGTCTCACCAAACGAAAAATGCAGGTTATGAAACGCATTTTCCTAAAATTTTTGTCTCTGGATACGAAACAAGTTCACGTTACGAAAGCGCCATCTTAAAAATTAAAACGCGCCATTCAAACATTCAAACAATGCACGAGCTGCTCTCCCATCAGTGACGTTCAAACATCCCGCCCCGTTGACCTCCCATTGGCTAGGAGGGATTACGCCACTACCTCCCATTGCCTATGTTTCTACATCCCTCCCTGCTGGCCTCCCATTGGCTAGAAGGGATGACGCAGCTCCCTCTTATTGGCTATATCCCAGCATCCCGCCACGCTGGCCTCCCATTGGCTACGAGGGATGACACAGCTCCCTCCCATTGGAGCTGAATCTACCATGATGCTTTTCATGTAAAGGACAGAGTTACTGTTGTTTCATGCTTCATTTCTTGACTCAGGCTTTTAATCTTCCATAAACATTTGTAAGATTATAACTCTGCTAAGAAGACATGGTCAACATATGCATGCGCGAGTGTGATTTCTGGTGCGAGTGAGAAGAAGAAACGGGCACGAGTGATATCACAAATAAATAGCCAAACCTGTCTACTATCAATACAATATTGAAGCAGAAGGAGATCTTAAAAGGTATGCTTTTATAATTTTTAAAGGGTTTAGTGGTAGCATTGGGAGCATTTGGAATGAATCATGCGTTTTACATGTAAAAAGCGGTTCAATTTACGAAAAATGCAGATTACGAAAAAGGCGCTGTAACGGATTAATTTCGTAAAGTGAGGTACCACTGTATGTGTGTATATACGATCAATAAATACATATTCAATGCTATAAATGCTTATAATAGCAACTAAACATTCAAAAATAATGCATAAGATGTAAATAAAATATAAGTACACACATACAGACGTGCGCGAACATTGAAATGCGCATGCACGTAATCAGATGCGAACCTCACATAAAAATGTAAGTAGTTTTGATGGTGAGGTATTGGGTTGTTTTTTGGTTTTGTTTGTTTGGGTTTTTTTGCATAACTGGCCTTGTTTTGCAGAGTTCTCCTTAACTTTTGCCCTATTTTTCCTTAATTTTCTTATTTTTTAATTCGATGAATATTTAAAAAAAAAAAAAAAAAAAAAGCAATGCACTGAAGCCACATGAAGTGAAGCGCGAAGTAGCGAGGTATCCCTGCGTGTCCATATAGGTTTCCTCTTGGTCCTTCTCTTTCCTCCATGTCAGTAAATACATTGATTATGCTAAAAACCCAGGAAGTTGACATGGAGGATCAGCCAATCAGCATTGTGAGGCCAAACTGCCAATCAGCATCGCAAGTCATAACAGCAAAACGATCGGGGGGGACCGACCCTGTTTTTCTCAACCCAAAGAAATTTCTAAAGTATGTCTACTGTCATCTCAAAAATGTTTAAAATGCACAGTTTGTACAAACCTAGTATAACCCATATGTACATCATGTATCGTAAACGCTTATGCACCGAGCATATAGTAAGTAATATAGTGGCTGCCTTCTAGGGAATACACCGAAACATGGCTTCGAAACATCGACACAAGAATATAAGCGCCGCCCGGTTCCATCCTTGGCCCTTGGGTGCGTATACAAGTTATGAAGGGCTAAGATCAGAGCATTGAACACACCTTATTTTTCAAACCCAAGCAATGTGATTAGTGTTACAAATAATCTCTAATCACAAAATTTTCAGCCCACCCAGTTTTCAAATCGCTTTACGGGCCCTGAAACCCATATTTGCTTGGCGTTCTCAAATAAACTGGCATCATGGTGCTTCAAGCACCAACTCCAGATCCAGAATAAAGCAGTTACCACAATGCAGAGGTGAAATCAGTTCATTTTTACAACTCCCTCCACATGAAGTACATGAAAAGTAGATTGTCACTTGTCAAAATGAGGCCTGGGTCAAACAGTGATTCACGTCTTTCGTTTCTGCAAACAAAGCCATAGCTTCAGGCCATGCTGACAACCAACAAAGCCAAAAGAATCTCACGTAACAGCCCCCCAGTTACGATAATAAAATGTTAGACCAGTCTTGCTTGCCTGAAAGCATGAGAAACATGGCGAGACCACCCCTCTACAAGAGACTGCATGTTCAGAAATGTTTTCGTGTGAAATGCTGACCTGGCTAATGGTTACACTCCTCAAGGATACTCAGAGAGAAATTACAAATGAAAGCGTTTCTCATTCGGACAAGTTGAAACAGCGCTGCTTGATCGAGTTTCATTTTTAAAAATTATAAAGCTTACATTTTTTTTGTGTCCTTCATGCCTTATATTACACCAATATATCTTCTTATGTAAGACCTGGCAAGACGATGAGTCTTCAGAACCTGAGCATAAATCTGAGACTTCACCCATTCTTTCATACCGGGGGATGTTAGTTGATCACAATGTTCTCAACAACTCGGATCAGACATAATGTAACACTCACAAAAAACACACAACCATTCAAAGTCACACCTTAGGGCAATATGGAACAGCCAATTTGGCTACTGTGCATGTCTTTGGACTGCAGAAGGAAAGTGGGGTACACAGAGGAAAGTCCACATAGAAACGCCCTCGAGAGTCCCAAACTCGAACCCAGGACCTCATAATGTAACAATACCTTTGAAACAGCAGGGCATTTGGGGGAAACGGGCCTCGGACTGAAATGATCATTGTGAATGATTTTGGTAGAACAAATACCATGACAGACCCACTGCTTGTCTATTGAGCTACTTAAACACCACCCCCACCCCAAACTTTTTCTCACCACTCTGACCAAATCTCCCCCAATCTGGGAAAAAACCTAGCAACTCGAATTTTGGTCAAATTTGAGTCAGATCCAGATTCACACTTACTAGGATTGAAACCAATCGTTTGGTGGACTTTGATCCAGAATAACCTAGAAAGTCTTCGTTACTAGATTCTGGGAGAAGTGTACAGCATTATATAAAATAGCATTGTATGGAACTGATTTTTTGTAATTTCATACAAATTAAACATTATGAGGAGTTATCTTTAAAGGTTTCCTTCCCGTTAATATGCACGAAACTATTTGAACGGGGGTTTTTTTTAATCAGTCTCCAGCTTTCTGCCAACTTTTCAGTAAAAGCAATTAGATATTATAAAACATATAGAACGTTATATTGATTTTTCACAGAGACAGAGAGAACATTTATTTTATTTCATTTTCTGTAGCACTTTCTAGTTTATTAGGGTCACAGGACGTGTTAAGTCCCTACAATGAGTCAGATAAATATAGCGAGAACTCTACAAATATAACGATTTTGAGACATGTTGCTGTCAATCAAATTCACAACATCGAGCCAATATTTTTCATGAAATAGTAAAATGTCTCACTTAAAATAATTCATGTTTTCTATATTCTATTGTAAATAAATCACGTAGTTATCAGTCAATCACTCACTCATTTGCCGACCCGCTGAATTCCATTAGGATTGCACAGTCAACGCTGTGCAAATGTGGGGTACACCATAAGCAGCTCACCACACCATCATAGGGCCAAAACATACACAACCACTCAAGCTCACACTGACCCTTCACCCTATAGAACAGCCAATTAGCCTAATGTATATGTCTTTGGACTGTGAGAGGAAACCATAGTACCAGGAGAAAACCCACATAGGCACAGGGTCTGGAACCTAGGACCTTCTTGCTATGAAGTGGACATGCTGACCACTACACCAGCACATCACCCAATATCTGTTTATGAGATTTGCAAATAATTGCATTGCTTTTATTAGAGTGCCAGTTTGTTTTTATTATTATTATTATTTATTTCCCACTATTTACTTTACATGGTGTTATAAGACGGTTGCATCAAGACAAAAGTGATCACGATCACCATAAATACCACAAAAACGTTAAAAATAAAAAAGTAACGCATATAACAGAGACACTTTTGATATAAGAAGCGATGACACCAAAACAATTAATGTGTGCAATACCTACAAATATGATAAATCACAAAATACAACAACAGAAGCGCATCTGTTTGCAGTGGGAAAGTGAAAGTATCACTTTATTATGACTCTGAGGGAGTGTTCTTCACATGGCTCAGGTGTCACTGCCCGCTGCTTTAAAAGACAGCATAACTTGAAGAAGTGAACAGACTCCAGGAGATCAGCTATAATCGCTGTTAAGTCCCCACTCAACTCAGGTAAATATAGAAAGAATTGTGAAATTACAATTATAGCAGCATAGCAGATGTTCTGATAGAAGATTCATAATTCATTGTGTCTGTGGTTATTGCTGTGATTAATTGCATGTGAGACTTTAGTGCTACCATTGAGAACTTGTGCAGTAGATTCTTTTAAATAAATACAGTAAAAAAAACAAACAAACAAACAAAAAACCCAAAATGAATAATTAGAAATGTAAAATCTGAAAGAAAAAAAAAAAGTATGTATCTTTTAAAGGTTGTCTTTACCTAAAGTTCTGGTTTGGTACAAAAAGCAAATCAGGTCACACTTTCTACTGAGAATAAACTCCAGGATTACAAAATCTGAATATATACAGTATGTATTATAAATGGTGCATATATATTACATTATAGGATTATTGGCTAATTATTTTCATATGTAATATGTATTAGATTACAGATTTATCATTTATAAGATTATAGATGTGTTTTATGATATAGATGCTCTAGCTATAAGATTCTAAAGTTTGTATAAATTAGACTGTAGAGGGTTTATATAATAAGATTATATAATTTTATATATTTGATTTTAGATGTGAAATAGATTATAAATATATAATTTATTTATAGACATATTCTGTTATATTTTAGACATTCTACTGTATATAAAAAAATGTTAAGTCCTTTGGGCTTTTTACACCCTAGTGGCTCATCAGGTCGGTGCTTATTCCCTGTTGCCATAGCATGAAGCGACTAGGAGTTCAACTCCTCCTGGATGGGACACTAGTCCATCGCAGGTTACCTTCCCAGTATATTTTTACTGGTACCCATTTAATACTGCTGGATGAACAGAGGCACACTTGTGGTTAAGACCTTGCCCAGGGGTCTTGGCACAGTGGGGGTCAAACTGGGATTTGAACTCACACCCTCCTGGTCATGAGCGCAGCACCCTAACCACTATGCCACCGGCCCCACTTTTTTACTATATATATATATATATATATATATATATATATATATAGATAGATAGATAGATACACACACGCACACACACACATATATATATATATACACACACACACACACATATATATATATATATATATATATATATATATATATATGTGTATATATATATATATGTGTGTGTGTATATATATATATATATATATATATATATATATATATATAAGTTTCTATCTATTAGATTTTTGATTATTTATAAGATTATAGATGTATTATACATAAAAGTATAGCTGTATTAGGGATTAGATTATAAATGTTTTTGTATAGTATTATAGATGTATTATATATTAGAGATGTAGATGATGACACATGAGGGAATCTGATGAGCTTGATTGACAGCGCAGCATTAAGGATATTCTAACTCTTCCATGTGTTTTTTGCAGATAAACAACTCTTTGAACCATGCGACTCTGCCTGCTTTTTTTCTTCCTGATCCTCTGCACTCTCAACTTTAGCCTATCACAAGGTAATTCCCATCTATCTTTTTTATCACGAAAATCTTTTATGATTAACCATAACACTGAACTCTTCATGATATGACTGTTATTTCCGTTTCCTGACATCTCTTGTGCAACTGGATTATGTTTACAATTATCCTTAGGAAAACATCGACAGAATTTACTTTATGGAGATGCATTTTCTTCCGGAAGTTTATTAGAGCTGTTGCTCATATAATCAACACAGCTGGAATTGCGGAAAGTATTCTGAAGCCAGATGTTCGATTTCATAGCTCCTCAAGTGTGTTTGCAAATGAAAGGTTCCTGGTTAGTGACATGTGGCACCTGCTGCACACCATGAGCATGTTACTACAGGGATCCCTCACTTTCCGCAGTTAATTGGGACCAAGATCCCCACACGACCACCGATTTCTGCGAAGTAGGATCACACACCCCCCAACCCCCCTGACTGACCTATACGCATATGTAATATCAATAAATACATATTCAATATTGTAAATGATTATACGAACAATTAAACATTCAAAAATAATGCATAAGATGTAAATAAAATATAAATACACACACACATACAGACGCACGCACACACACACACACAGCGCACCTCACATAAAAATTTAAATCGTTTTGATTGGGCGGGTTTGGTTTGTTTGGGTTTATTTATTTATTTTTTTTTTTTTTGCATAATTGGCCTTGTTTTTGTGGCATTTTCCTTAACTTTCCCCCTATTCTTAGTTAATTTCTTTATTTTTCAATTCAATTAATATTTTTAGAAAAAAAAACACATTGCACTGAAGCCGCGTGAATTGAAGCGCCAAGTAGCGAGGGATCCCTGTATTTATCAAACATCCTTTGAATCTTTTTTCTTCCACAAAATAAGAAATGATAAATGTCCCTGATGGGTCAGTGGTGGCCCGGTGGTATGGTGTTGAATTAGTGATCTCAAGGTCAGGAGTTCACGCCCCACTATCACAGTATTGCCCCCCCCCACACACACACACACCCCAGTGCAGCTAACTGGGTCATCAAAGGCCAGCCATGTCTCTCACGGTCTATGGTGAGAGATTCATGTAAAAGGACCATTGCTGACATTAGTGAAGAGGAGCTGCATAGCCGTCAGTGTGCTTCTGTCCTGCGATGGCCTGGAGAGTCATCCAGGGTGTACCCTTCCATCCCCCAGAGTCGGCTGGGATGGATGCCAGCTTCCCCCCTGGCCCTGATTAGGATTAAGAGGTGCAACATCCATTTGTACACAAAAGGAATGCGATCTTTAACATTAGTTTTTTCTTCTTTTTAATAAGGCGGGAATATGGTATGTTTCTGATCGCATTCCTTTTGTGTACAAATGGATTTGCACTGATGTTTACAACATACCAATGAGTCTAATAAAAAATGTAAAAAATAAAAAAAACTCAACATACTTCTCATACAAGACTGGGTGGCACACATGTTCACCTCATGTTCAAGTCCCAGGCTTAGGCTAACTGGCTGTTTCAAATTGACCCTGGGCGTGAATTTGGGTGTGAATGGTTATGTGCGTTGCTCTGCGGTATGATAGTTTGGCGAGCTGTTCAGGTTGTACCCTGCCTATCCTTCGCCCCGTGTTGACTGAGAAAACCTGAAGCCTTCCTGCAGCACTAGCAGTGTGGCTCGGCAAATGAGTGGGTCACATAAATGTACTCAAACCTTTGCTATGTGTGCTGTGTGTGTGTGTGTGTGTGCTGTGTATGTGTGTGTGTGTGTGTGTGTGTGTCTTGCTGTAGGCGCATATGAGGACTGCTGCCTCGGCTATACAAACGAGGTCAGTCGCGGCATTAAGAGAAAAGTGCAGAGTTACAGAAGACAGGAACAGGATGGAGGATGTAACATTCCTGCGATAGTGTGAGTTACAGAAATTAATGAAAGAAATATCCAGGCATGAGCACACACGATTTTTGGGAAATTAAGCAATGCCAATGGACTTGATTTGCTCCACAGGTTTAAGATAAAGAGACATCTTCGATTCTGTGCCAGACCTGAAGAGAAGTGGGTGCTGGACCTCATGAAACACGTGGACACGTTTAAGCAGAAAAAAACAAATCCACTAAAAAGACGGTAATAGAATGGGCATCGTGCATCCTGATAAGATTTAGGGGTGATGGTTCTGAATAATTAGAAATGATTCATGAATATTTAGTATATTAATTCCATTTTAACTTTTTCATTTTCTACAGGTATAAACATAAAAAACAGAATAAACACTGGCACTGAGACCCTAAAGCTCTCTACCAAGAAGGCCATTCTGTGATCCAATCATTATGGTGACACCCACTTTCTTAGATGAGCTTTGGTGTGCTGGTTACCCTGCGTTTCATTTCAGCCAGGATGCAATGGGCTTTTCAGTACTTCCTGTATGTTGCTGCTATTACCGGCCTATTCCAATCTTCCTGACTGGACCCCCTTCCCCCTAAAGCTCAGTGTGTAGGCATCGCTAGGGAAGAAGGATATATGACCTAGTTAGTGAATGTTAAAAAACATTTATAAATGCAATTTTTATACTTTTATAACAATTATAATCCACATTAAGAAGCGAAATGTTGGTGGAATAGTTCTACGGTGTAGCTGAATATTCTCTGTCATGTCCTGATCAGCTTATTGGATCGGTATCACTTAATGCAATCATTGAACTGATGTGCATATTGATAATTGTGTGATGTGTATAAAATATACTTTTATATGCACCATTTAATGACTTTAAGTAAAGTTTTGCATTTGATCAATGATTTAAAAAAAGCAGTTTTAAAAAATTTCTGAAATAAAAAGTAATTTTTGTATTTTTGTATTTTTTTTTTTTTTAAAGTTGATCTATGGGAACTTTATACTTCATGGAAAAAAAGGGAAATTAAAATCACTTGTACTTTCGGTATTGCATTTATCGTTTCTCAGAACATGATGACTGTCACCTTTATTACTTTTTTTACTTTCACTCAATCATTTTTATTGCAATCATCATCCTGTAAAAGTTTGATGATTGCTGAATGTATAACAAGTATCCATTATATCTGTACTCTTTCCTGGATATAGACACTGATCTACTGTTGAACTAGTTTATTATTACAAGTCAATAACTGCATTCATATCACTTTCAGTGTGTGCTTACTTTGTCTAGACTTTATTCATGTATGGCTGAACAAATACATATGTATATAGATGTATATAGAACTTTATCAACAATATAATATGGGATTTCTGGGAGAGAGGCGACAACCATTCAATGTATGTGATATATTACGTATATTGCATCGTGCTATATCATCTCATTATTGAAAGTATGTTTAAAGTGATGATTAAACAAATAATTAAATAAATAAATCCGTTATTTCTCTTCTCTCTCTCTCTCTCTCTCTGAAACACACACACGCACAGTGTGCATGCACGGTTTGGACATGCTACCACAAGCCTCGGAGCATTTTTACTTTTTTTGAAAACCAAGGTAATGGTTTCTTAAGCAGAAGCACCAAGTCATTTGATGAACCGCTTCATCCTGTCAGGGATGCTTGGAGGCTGGAGCCTATCTCAGCCAACACTGGGAGAAGGCAGGGTACACCCTGAAAAGCTCACCAGACCATCACAGAGCCAACACACATGCACACACACATACACACACAAACACACAACCGTTCACATTCACCCCGAGGAGCAATTTGAAACCGCCAATCAGCTTAATATGTTTGTCCTTGAACTGATGGAGGAAACCAGCGTACGCAGAGGAAGCCTACGTCAGTATGGTGGAAGAAATATGGGAAGAACAAATACAGGTAGAACATGCAGACTCCACAAAGAAAAGGTCCACGACGTGCTAATTACTATGCGACGGCGCCACCCTGCTCTAAAGAGCAGCAAATAAAATCTGTATCAAAGTCCATCTAAAAACAAATGTTTATTGCTACAACTTCAAAGGCCTATGCGTTTTAAAAGCAGTCAACTTCAAAGGTCAGTTCTTTAACATGCATATTACTACATGAAAGACATCCAGACTCAATCTGCCATCAAGCAAACATTAACTATCTAAATATAAGAAATACTTGATTTGAGGCGATACAAACTATAATTAAATTAGTAACACATTCACCTCACTGTGTGGAGCTTGGTGTTCTCCCTGTACTTGCGTGGGTTTCCTCCCACAATCTAAAGTCATGCACATTCGTTAACTGGATGTTCCAGATTGACCCATGGTGTAAGTGTAAATGTAAATGGATGTACAGTATGTGAACTGTCCTGCAGAGGCCTGACGAGCTGCTCAGGGTGTACTACGCATTTAGCCAGTGTCGACTGAAATAGGCATCAGTCTAGCCTTGACACGAAAAGGATTAAGCAGTTGGACACAATGTCTTAAAAAGAGAATTAGCTTGGGATGTAACCCACTGGGATTGGGACACAGGAAAATATTCATTCATCCAGTCTGAACTGCTTAATCCTAATTAGGGTTGCGCGGAGGCTGGAGCCCATCTCAGCTGACTCTGGACAAAGGCATGACACACCCTCGTCAGCTCATCAGGCCATCAGAAAGAAATTAGCTCTGATGTGAGAAAAGTAGATACCTTAATTCACTTGCTAAACGAAATATATGAAACGTATGCGGTTGTGAAAAACTAAGCTTTGCGTGTAGGGTGTACCATTAACTGTCAGGAGCCGGGATAATTAACTTATAATCATGTACCTGCATGCTGAGACCATCCGACATTGTCAGTAAGTGACATGTGATGTATGAATGCAATACATTCAATCATTTGCTTAACCCAACTAGGGTCGCGGGGAAGCTAAAGGCGGGGTACACCTTGAATAGCTTGCTCGTCTTGGGCCAACACACACAACCATCCATACTTAGACCTTGGGGCAAGTTGGAACAGTCAATTATCCTACTGTGCATGTGTTTGCACTAGGAAAGAAACTGCAATACTCGTAAGAAAGTCACGAGAACTTTCAAACACCCTTGCTAAGCCTGGAACTTGAACTCAGGAGCTTCATGCTGTGAGGTGGCCATGCTAACTGCTACGCCATCATGCAGCCCTGTACAAACTGGTATTAGGACCTTAGTTAAATAAGTAATTAATGTTCTGTTTTGCATTTGCTAAACATCAAGGGTAGTAGAAGGAATCAGGTGACAGCAGTGTCTGCTACAATGTCATTAGAGATTTTAACATTCCATCCGTTATCTATTGTCAGGGGTGTGGATTAAACTGTAGCAAATCTCAGATTACTTCAGGCAAGAGGCAGGGTACATCGTAAACAGGCCGCCAAACTATTGCGTGGCCAAAATAAAGTTGAACAATCATTCATACTCACATCAATAAGCACTTTAACATACTTAGTTGACCTAACCCACAGTTATAAGGTCTGTGATAGGAAACCCCATCGAGTAACTTCACAGAAAAAGGACAGTCATCAGTCAGTTCTAACCCACTTAATCCTAATTAAAGCTGGCACCCATCTCAACTGAGTCTAGACGAGGGCAGAGTACACCATGGACAGCTTGCCAGGCCATCATAGGATAGAAAAACACTGACGGCGCACCTTTCCCACCAGGCCACTACTGCCCCCCAGGTTGATAGATACCAACTAGATATAGTTGGACTCACCTAAAAGCATAGCTTGGGCTATGGAACCACACCCATCTCAAGAGGCACCTTATTCCATTCTGGAGTAGCTCATTTTGAAAGATGGAAAGTAGGTGTGGGCATCCTTGTTGCCCCTATCTCAGTACCCACATGTTGAGGTTCTCCCCGGTTGATGAAAGCATAGCTTCCTTCCGCCTTCAGGTGTGGGGGACGGGTCCTGAGTGTTATTTATGCTTATACATCAAATTACAATTCAGGGTATCCACTCTTCTTGGAGTCTTTAGGGGATGTGTTGGAGAACGCTCCCCTGAGGGACTCAGTCGTTTTCCTGGGAGACTTGAACGCACACGTGGGCAACGATTGTGTGACCTGGAAGGGTGTGAAAACGGCCTCTCGTCTGACCTTGAATGGTGTTTCGATGTTGAACTTCTGTGCCAATCACAGTTTGTCTATCACGAACACCATGTTCGAACATAAGGGTGTCCACAAGTACACTTGGCACAAGAACACCTTAGGCCACAGTTTGACGATCAACTTTGTAGTCACTGGACTTGCAGCCAGATGTTCTGGACACTCGGGTGAAGACAGGAGCTGAGCCAATCACTACCTGGTGGGGAGCTGGATCTGATGGTGGAAGAAGCCTCCCTCCAAACTTGGAGTTTGGCAGTCTCCTGTAAGAATGGCCTTTAACTCCTACCTCCAGCAGCGTGACAACCACGGCCCGAAGGTGGTAGGTGACATGGAATCAGATTGGGCCATGTTTTGTGTTCCATTATTGAGATGGCAGCTCATAGCTATGGCCGGAAGGTCATCGGTGCCTTTTGTGTCAGTAACCCCCAAACCTGGTGGAAGATACCTATGGTGAAGTTGGCCGTCCAGCTGAAAAAAAGAGGAATATCTGGTCTTATTGGCCTGTGGGACTCCCATGGCAGCAGACAGGTACAAGCAGGCCAAACGTGCTGCAGCAGAAAGCTGTCACTGATGCAAAATCTCAGATGTGGGATGAGTTTGGGTGAGGTTCTGGAAAGCAATTATCGGTTGGCCTCAAAATGGTTCTGGACCACCTTCAGACGCCTCCAGAGGGGGAAGCAGTTCTCCACAAATACTGTTTACAGTGGAAGTGGGGAGCTGCTCACCTTGACCGGGGATGTTGTCGGGAGGCGGAAAGAATACGTTGAGGACCTCTTCAATCCTACCAACATGCCCTCCATAGAGGAGAAAGACCCTGGGAGTTTTGGGTGGAGATGTAGCCATCACTGGACCTGAGGTCGCTGAGGTAGCCGAAAAGGCTCGTTGGTGTTCGGGTTTCCGGGGGTAGAGGAGATCCGCCTTGAATATCTCATGACTCTTGATGTTGTAGGACTGTCTTGGTTGACAAGTCTCTGCAACATTGTGTGATCATGGGGGACCATACCTCTGGATTGGCAAAACGGGGTGGTAGTCCCCCTTTTTAAAAAGGGTGTTAAAATTGTGAGCGTGTGTCACAATTATTGTGGAATCACACTCTTCTTCCTGCCCAGGGAAGTCTGTGCAGATGTGCTGGCCAATAGTTAAAACTCAGATTCAGGAGGAACAATGTGGTTTCCGTCCTTGCTGCGGCACTCTCAACCAACTCTATATGCTCTACAGTATCCTGGAGGGGGCATGGGAGTTTGCCAAATCTGTCCACATGTGTTTTGTGGATTTAGAGAAGGCCTTCAACTGTGTCCTTTGGGATATTTTGTGGGGTATGCTCTGGGAGTCTGACACACTAGACCTGTTGATACAGGCCATTTGGTCTCTCTATCACCAGAAACAGAGCTTGGTCCACTTTGGTAACAACAGGTCAAATTCATTTCCGGTGAAGGTTGGAGTCTGCCAAGGCTGTCCTTCGTCACCGATTCTATTCGTAATTTTACTGGAAAGAATTTCTAGGTGCAACTGAAGTACTGAGGGGTTCTGGTTTGGTGGCCATAGGATCTCATCTCTGCTTTTTGCAGATGACATTGTTATTTTGGCTTCATCAATCCGGGACCTCCAGCTCTCATTGGAGTGATGCACAGCTGAGTGCAAAGCGGCTGAAATGAGAATCAACACCTCCAAGTCTGAGGCCATTGTTCTCAGCTGGAAAAGGGTGGAATGAAGTCCTACCCCAAGTGGAGGGGTTCAAGTATTTGGGGGTCTTGTTCACAAGTGAGGGAAAGATGGAGTAGGAGCTGAGCCTCTGCTGTAAAGCAAAGCCTATATCCGTCCATCATGGTGAAGAGGGAGCTGAGCTGCAAAACAAATTTCTCAATTTGCCAGTCAATCTACGCTCCAACCCTCACCTATAGTAACCGAAAGAACAAGATCACAGATACAAGCGACAGAAATGAGATTTCTTTCCAGGTTGGCAGGGCTCTCCCTTGGAGATAAGGTGAGAAGCTCAGCCATTCAAAGGGAGCTCAGAGTTGAACTGCTGTGCAGTGAGAGGAGCCAGTTGAGGTGGCATGGACATCTGATCAGAATGCCTCCCGAACTACTCCTAGTGTCGTGTTTCGGCATGTCCAACCGGGAAGAGACCCCGGTGTTGACCTAGAACACACCGGAGGGATTATGTCTCTCAGCTAGTCTGCCTCAGCATCCCCTCGGAAAAGCTGGAGAAAATGGCTGGGGAGGGGGATGTCTGGACCGCATTGCTTAGGCTGGTGTCCCTGTGACCCAACACTGGATTAAGTGAGCAAATGATAATGATGATGATGATGATATATATATATATATATATACACACATATACACATACACATACAGTAGGCCCTTGACTATTCACGGTGTTGCACTAATGGTTTGCATATTCGCGGACTGCTGAGCAAATGTCACGTGATTCAAATTCAGCCAATGGCTGTCCTCCGTCCTACTGATTGGTTGAGATGATGTAACGCCCCTTTTTCTTCATTCGCACACAAGTTGTCACTCGGCGTTTTTTAGTGTGTTTTAATTACCAGTTAATCTCTATGATGCCACTCAAACGCCGGCTAAGCACCAGAAAAAGGTAATGACATTGGATGTCTCTTCTGAAGAAACAAAACTTTCTCCTGAAGAAACAACAGTTTCCTCTGAAGTGCCTAAAGAAGAAATAATCATCTGAACTTTTGTAAAACACTCCAGTACAGTACCGAAGTTAATGTTTAGAATGTTTGTGTGTGTGATTTTATTTACTGTGGTGTAGCATGTTAATCATTTTGTTTTGTTTATCCAATTTATTACATTTCATGTTGTTTTTGTTATGGTCTGTGTTTTTGAGGGACTTTGATTTTGTCGCTGTACCTTGAACGAACTATTTTCTCTCTGCTTCGGCTGAGGGGCATGTCTGAGCTGCTCGGTGGCACACAACTGAATTCACTATTCTCATCTACTCTCAATAAACTCAAGCACGCTCACCTCTGTGCCAGAGGATTAACTTCACATCACATCACCGCTTCTTTTGTACTCTAACTCTCTAACTCTAAAACTCTGTTTTCCACCCGCTCTGGCTGAGGGGCATGGCAGAGCTTGGGCTTTTTACTCCCGAGCCCAGTGACTCATCCGGCGGGGCTTATCTCCGGTTTCCATAGCGTGAAGCGACAAGGAGTTCAACTCCTCCTGGATGGGATGCTGGTCCATCGCAGGTTACCATTCCCAGTATATTTTTAGTCTTCTTTTCCTTTCGGCTGTTCCCTTCAGGGGTCGCCACAGCAAATCATCTGCCTCCATCTCACCCTATCCTCTACATTGTCTTCTTTTACACCAACTGCCTTTGTGTCCTCCCTTCAGCACATACATAAATTGTCTCTTTGGTCTCCCCCTAGGCCTTCTGCCAGGTAATTCCGACCTTAGCATCCTACTACCAATATACTCACTATCCCTCCTCTGTACATGTCCAAACCATCTCAAGCTAGCCTCTCTGATTTTGCCTCCAAAAGCTCTTATATCTTATATCTACATGTGCTGTCACTCTCATGTACTCATTCCTGATCCTATCCATCCTCATTACTCCCAAAGAGAACCTCAACATTTTCATCTCTGCTACCTCCAGCTCCGCCTCCTGTCTTTTCCCCAGGGACACTGTTTCTAAACAATACAACATCGCTGGCCTCAACACCGTTTTGTACATTTTTCCCTTTCATTCTTCACGATACCTTCCTATCACACATCACACCGGACACTTTTCTCCAACCATTCCAACCTGCCTGCACACGCTTCTTCACCTCTTTTCCACACTCTCCATTGCTCTGGATTGTTGAGCCTAAGTACTTAAAATCCTCCACCTGCCTTATCTCTGCTCCCTGTAACCTCACCATTTCTCTTGGGTCCTCGTCGTTCACACACATGTATTCTGCTTTACTGAGGCTAACCTTCATTCCCCTCCTTTTGAGGGCATACCTCCACCTCTCTAGATTTCCCTGCACATGTTCTCTGCTCTCACTACAGATCACAATGTCATCTGCAAACATCATAGTCTATAGGGAATCTTGTCTAACCTCGTCTGTCAGCCTTCAATCACCATAGCAGACAAGAAGGGGCTCAGAGCAGTCCCACCTCCACCTTGAACTCTTCTGTCACACGGATAGCACACCTCATCACTGTCTTACATCTCTCATACATGTCCTGCACCACTCTAACATACTTCTCTGCCACTCCAGACTTCCTCATGCAATACCACAGTTCCTCTCCCGGTACCCTGTCATATGTTTTCTCCAGATCCACAAAGGCACAATGCAGCTCCTTCTGACGTTCTCTGTACTTCTCTATTAACATCCTCAAAGCAAACACTGCATCTGTGGTGCTCTATCTTGGCATGAAACCAAACTGTTGTTCACAAATGCTGACCTCTGCCCTTAGTCTCGCTTCCACTATTCTTTCCCATAACTTCATCGTATGGCTCATCAACTTTATTCCACTGTAGTTGCCACAACTCTGCACAACTCCCTTAAAAATGGGCACCAGCACACTTCTCCTCCATTTCTCCGGTATCCTCTCACTTTCTAAGACCTTGTTGAATGTTCTTGTCAGGAAATCTACGGCTACCTCTCCTTGACACTTCCATACCTCCACCAGTATGTCATCAGGACGAACTGCCTTTCCATTCTTCATCCTCTTCAATGCCCTCCTCACTTCACCCTTACTAATCTTTGTTACTTCCTGGTCCTCAACGGTCACCTCTTCTACTCTTTTTTTCGCTCTCATTTTCCTCATTCATCAGATCTTCAAAAGTACTCTTTCCATCTTCCCAGTCATCAGTCAATACATTTCCCTCTCTGCCCTTAATCACTCTAACTTGCTGCATGTCCTTCCCGCCTCTATTTCTCTGCTGTGCCAACCTGTATAAATCATTTTCTCCCTCTTTACTGTCCAACCTAGCATACAAGTCTCCATACACCTTCTGTTTGGCCTTTGACACCGCTACCTTCACCTTATGCTGTGTCTCCCTGTAGTCCTGTTTACTCTCTTTGGTCCTCTCTATGTCCCACTTCTTCTTAGCTAACCTCTTCCTTTGTACACACTCCTGTACTTCCTCCTTCCACCACCAAGTCTCCTTATCTACTCTCCTTCCAGATGACACACCAAGTACTCTCCTACCTGTCTCCCTGATTACATTAGCTGTAGTTGTCCAGTCATCTGGATGCACTTCCTGACCACCCAAAGCCTGTTTCAACTCCTCCTTGAAGACAACTCGACACTCTTCCTTTTTCAGCTTCCACCACTTTGTCTTCTGTTCTGCCTTTGCCTTCTTGACCTTCCTCACCATCAGCACATTAAGAAGCACATTATAGCGCATGTAAAAGATACATAGTACGTATTTCACTTCAGGTTGATCATTCGCGTATGTAATATGGTACATGGTGTATTACATCCAGGAACTCACGGATTATCTTCATTCGTGTGGGAGGGGCCCGAATCAAACCCCCGCGACTAACGAGGGCCCACTGTATTTGCATGACAACCCCCCACCCACCTCCCCCACAACAAAAAGAAAAAAAGTGTGTGGTAATAATAGTCTTGAAGAGTCTTTAGAGCTTTGATTGTATCATGTTATTACCATAACAATGTTGCTCTAGTAGGTTCGTCGAGGTGCAGCAACAGTAATGTGGCAATAAAATGAAGTCAGCTGATGACCTGAATGTACTGACTTTTTCTTCCATGATAATACAGATGTTAAATAGTAGCTCCAATAGTGTAAGAGTGGTTCAGGGAGCAGAAGGAAATTTTTACACATCTTGCCACCCGAGTCATGACCCTACGGGAAAAATGGGATTGCTGGAGAAGACTTTATGGGGTGGTCCAGTTTATAAGACGTTTTTTCTGAAAAATGCACCAAACTCTAAATAATCAAAATTGTGATGTTGCTTAAGTTTGTTGAAACAATTGCATGAAGATTATATACAGTACTCAAGAATAACAAAGGTTCAACAAAATATTATAGTATGGGACATCTTTGGCAGGGTCAGTATGTATTAGTTAGTAATGGCAGTCCTGTTCCGGTGAACTGTCAAACTCCTTAGGTACTTGGAAGGAGGCCCACCTCTCCTTATCAAATTTGAGATACCCACCATGGGTAGTAGAAGTTACTTTTCCAGGCTCTCTAAACCTTCAGCCTTGGACAACTGACACCCCCCAGGTGTGTGTATCTTTGCTGAGCCTCAGTACAAAGTTGAGAGAGATACCGTTTCTTTCTTTTGTTTTTTTTTTTGCTTAACTGATATATCCGACTCTCATGATGTTATGTGAACAGCCCAACACATGTGAACATCAGGGCAGTTTAAATGTTATAGGAAAATGATTTTCAGGGTGGTAACAATATTATACAAGTCACACAGTGGTGTTAATTCGTAGCTGTCAAGATGCAGTTTTATGATAGTTATCGATGCTGCCCTGAAAATCTAAAAGCGTGAATAGGGAAAAATTTCCTCAAAACCTTTCAGAAATAATAAACATCAGGTCGAGTACAACTTCAACAGCTTCCCTGTCCATCACACTGCCAACACACACACACACACACACACACACACACACGAACAATTTGGAGGAGCCAATAAACCTAATGCACATGTCTTGAGACTCTAGGTGGAAACCGGAGAACCTGGAGGAAACCCATGCAAGCACAGGGAGAATATGCAAACTCCAAACAAATATGCCTCTATGAGGTCACATATTTCAAACCCAAGGACCTGCTAGCTGTGTGGCCATAAGCGTTATCCACTACACCACCATGCATGTCCTAATCTGTCTAATATTATTATTCGGTAAGGTTGTCTTCAGGTGTAATAGAATACAAAAGCCATGCAATATAGTTTGTTTTAGAGGACATGGGAAATCAATACATTTCACATACCCAAGACTACACTTGTCATTGTATCTGGACTTGATTCAAAGTTCAGGATCAAGAGACTGTTTACAACCAATCCTATGCTTAACGGCAATGCAGTTCTCATTTTTATGCTCAATTGAGAGTAGATGTACACACAGCTGACTTCTATTGCAGTTTAAAGCGAAGTGCACGCCTGAGCATGGAGCTCATAGTTTAGGGGAGTAGGTAATTTGACAAGGTTCCATCTTTTCCTCACTTCCCAGATAGAGAGTAGTTGCAGCCAAGTCATGTTAGTTCAGATAGTATCTCAGCACAGCACACTTTCAGACTTGGCTTCCTCAGTGATTAATGTCTTCCAGAGCCTACTCACCAAAATATCTCCGGGGCAAACATGAGAATTCAACAGTGAAAATTACAGTTACTGCGCCTGAATTGAAAGTTAGTAGTCAGGATCCACAATATTTCAATGTTTGAATGAGTCAGTAAGGGCCAAGTTGAGGACATGGATGACAGCCAAATCACACTTAAACATTTGAGTGTTTACATATGAAAAACAGTCCATGGGTAAAATAGATCTTAGCATTGAACTGTTTATTTGATCATCATCTGGAGGATTTTCACAGAACAAACTCATGACCTCCAAAATAACCTTTGATATCAGACCGTGAATTCATGTAACAGTTATACTTTTACTGACCTCTGAATGAAATGCCTAGGTAGGAGCAGTCACAGGGATTACAACCAATGATTTGTGACACTTGATGACATTTAAAGTGTTTCAAAACCGAATAAAGTGATAGTAGAGGCATCATGGCGAAGTGGTTAGAAAATACGCCTCATAGCTAAAAGGTCCTGGTCTGAGTCAAAGGTTCGGTTGTTTCTGTGGTGGAACGGTGGCATAGTGTTTAATAGAGGCACATCCACCTCACAGCAATAATGTCCTGGGTTCAAATCCTGTTCTTTGGTGAGGATGTTTTGGTGTGGAATATGCAAGTTCTCCCACTGCTTGTGTATGTTTCCTTTGGGTTCTCTGGTTTCCTCATACAGTCCAACAACATGCACTTTAGGCTAAGTGGCCATTCCAAATCGCCTGTAGGTGTGAGTGAGAATATTGTTGTGTGTGTGTGTTGGCTTGACGATGATCTGGTGAGCTTTTCAGGGTGTATGCCGCCTTTGCCCAGTTTGACTAAGACAGATTCCAGCCTTCTCATCAGCATTCATTTTGCAGCCGTGGCCGAGATGGCTCGCACATGCCCTCGCTAGTAACCTCTGGCCACCATGGCATACCCCAGCCCCATTATTTTTATCCCGGTATCCCATGAGATGACAGGGATGTTAGTTGACCTTTTTTTGACTGCTTCTGCAGCAGGAGTCTTAAAATTAGCTTGTCCTTGATGCTGGCCCAAAACCATGCTTAATCTTGGTAGAGTGCCACATATAAGATAATGGTTTGGGTGGGGTCTCCAGGACAGACCCTAAAGTCTGTCATCGGCTGCTGTAGCAACAATTGAGGCATTTTTGAAGGAATGCTTTGAGGGTCTAAGTCTCTGAGCCATACAATAAGCTTGATGGTAAACTGGTAAAGGTGAGCTTCAGTGATTTTGGCAGGTTGGAGTCCCAAATAAATACGGCCAATTTTTTTTCTTTTTTTTACTCACCCTCCAAAGTTGTTCAGCTCCTGATTTTAGGTCAAAGTGGCTTTTGGTTTAGTAGAAATTAATTTGCTTTGTTAGAATTGCATTTCAGGCCAACACACTCAGCAGTATCTTCCAGGAATGAAAGATAGCCTCTGCATCGGCATCCAAGCAGGGAAAAATGACAGCGTAATCCCAAAATAAGTCAGTGATATATTGGGCTGGGTGCTTGCGACTCATGTGAAGTTTTATCAATAGGCATTTGTCACTGCTGATGTTGACAGAGATACCAAGGATGTTGGTCAGGAATAATAATAAAGAAGAAGGGGAAAGCATGTCCCCTCACAGAACACCACTTCTGGTATCAAAGCTGCCTTTATTATGAGTATTGGTGTAAATAGCCTTGATCATTTTCTCTCTGCCATTGAAAGCTTTCTATAAGTCCACAAACAGTAGGGTGGGGAGGAAGCAAGTGACGACTTGCTCATAGTGAGGCTTGAACCTCAAACCTTGGGATAAGTAATCCAGGACCCTACCACTGAGCCACCACTGTCCCATATACTTAAACAAATAAATGTACTGTAAATATCTGTGAATTATTGACAGTAATTGCGCGATGCCTTGAGATCTGCTTTCTACTTTTCCTTCTATTCTTCACAGCAACAATTACGTAATCAATACCGTACTTGTATTTTGACAACTGGTATTTAACGTTAACATTACTTTTATGTTGCATCACATGTTTGTACCTTTTATTGCATGTATGTGTGTGTCCAGGAGTAAAATGTTTGGTCACAAGCTATTAAACAAAGTTGAGCTGATTGAAATTTTGCAACAGAAATGGCATAAAGTCCCCAAGAACAATAATTTTGCAACAGCGTCCTGTATTTTCCTTTACATATTGCACACACATGTGTGTGTGTGTAAAACACCAAATTTTCCATGCCGTACTCGGCTGTGTTTATTGCACAACACTGTTACTGTTTGAAGTTTTTTTTATCAATAGATTTTGGCTCGACTAAACCCTTGAGCAGAATCAAACTCTGCTGAATTATGGGCTTATGTTCAGGCCCCACGGGTTGCCCCTGCATAAGCATCAATAAAAATTAACAGTGAATTATCGTGTATGCCATGCCTCGGCAAAACCTTCTTTTCTTATTTCTCGGAACTTTCTGGATTGTGATCAGAAGTACATTCTTACAAAACCCAACAAGTTTTATAAGACATACATGCTTTTCTAATAACTTCTTATTGAAAGCCTGTTTTTACAATGAAAGTTCATTCAGCATAATTAAGTGCAAGTGTGTAAGTTAGAGTTTAATTAGATACGCAACACAAGACCACAGCAATTCAGGGTAAAGTAGGGTCTCAGTACATGACCCAATTCAGATTCAAAAGAGAACTGTAAATCATCATTGCAAGAACTGTAAACTTCAAAGCTTCTGGAGAGGTGTGTGTGTGTGTGTGTGTGTGTGTGTGTGTGTGTGTGTGTGTGTGTGTGTGTGTGTGTGTGTGTGTGTATAAAGCATTGCACCTAGCTGTGCTGCAACACGTAGTTAAGAGTAATTTAGAGATTTTAAGGTTACATATGATAAGCAGATTTCACAATATATGATAACTCCTCACACACACACACACACACACACACACACACACACACACACACACACACAATCATACAAAAAGCATTAACAGAAAATGTCACTGATGATTATTTAATCTTTGTGAGCGACTTATTTGTTTGTCCGTTTGTTTTATTCTTTATAATTGGCATTAATTAAAAAAAAAAATCATTCAGTATGAAATGAAAATGTAATATTTTGTTCTCTCAAAAAAATCCTCCCCTTTCACAATTTTGGTTTGAACTTGGGTCTGGATTTAATTTATATGTTCTATTTAATTTTAATTCTAATTCAATGTAATGTGTGTAATTATTTAAAAAAATGCTATTATAATATTTGTTCATTCTGTAGTTTTCATGGTGGGGGAAAAGTAGTAATTTCTACTTTAAAAACATAAAGGACCCTTCAAGGTAAAAAGTGCCATATTCCTAGAAATTGAAATAAACTACTACAGTACAGACACTCCCCGACTTACGTTCATCCATTTTACGTTTTTTTTTTTCCCCCCCAAAAAAAAGTCAAATTTTGAGTTTAGACATACCTACGTAGTACGCTGATGTAATGATGCAATGACGCTGCATCCATTGTTTACAAACGACAGACTGAATGTGCCCCTCCTTTTTCCCAGTTCAGTTTTATATATATATATATATATATATATCTCAGCTATATAGCGTGTTACCCTTGTGTTAAGACGTCGTCTCGGTGATCTTTGTGTTTACACTGTTTTGTGGACTTTTGTAACCCTAAGCAAATATGGTTGGTCAGAAGCGCAAGTCTACTTGCATGGGTGCGAGTCTCATACACAAAGATGAATTAACTATCTGCTCGGATCAGCGCAATCTACCATGTTAAGCAAAGAGAGTTGTAAAATGAATGAAAAGAGAACTGTACGCTCTGCTGGTGATTCACATCAGTGCAGGCTGAGTTTTAAACGAGTTCAACTGCACTCTTGCTGACTTGAAAGACCGGAAGTCCGTATAACCCACGGCAAGTACACTACTTTCGCAAGTACACTACTTTCAGTTTTGAGCACCTCACATACTGTAAGCATTGATTGGCTGTTTTAAGCTTCATGTAAAGTGACTCGGTATAAACAAGTGACTTATTTGTAATTAATGTTGATATTATTTGATATTATTTCACAATGTTATGTTTATAATAATTGATTCAGGGGTGTTTAATGAGATACAGTAATGGTATTTATGGATGTATAGTACAGTATAAGCGTCATACATCAGTGTAACAACTACGTTCACTTTCAACTTGAGTTCGGCCATCCAGAACCAATTGAAAACGTAAGTCGGGGACCGTCTGTACTTACTTTATTTCGTATTGCTTGAATTAATTATGCTGCCATCTGCTGATAGACTACATCCACTTTTTTTTATTACTTTGATATACTGTCCTGTATTAATCCCTAAAGATAAATTATTTCCTCTGAATTTAACCCATCCAAAGTGAGCACACACACACATTTTGGCACCCAGAGACCAGTTGGGGGTTAGATGCCTTACCCAAGGCAGTTCAGCCATTTATGTGGAGGAAGGGAAGATGTTGCTCACTACCCCACTGTCACACAGCTTTCCTGCTGATTCGGGAATCGAACCAACAACCTTTTAATCCCAATGCCGCTTCTCTAACCATTAGGCTATTCCCAGTACTAAGCACGTCTGACGCAAAAAGCAAAGCTGCAAGACAAAACAATAATATACTAGTCCTTCTAAAAAAATTAGCATATTGTGATGAAGTTCATTATTTTCTGTAATGTAGTGATAAACATTAAACTTTCATATATTTTAGATTCATTGCACTCCGACTGAAATATTTCAGGTGTTTTATTGTTCGAATACTGATGATTTTGGCATGCAGCTCATGAAAACCAAAAATCCCTATCTCAAAAAATTAGCGTATTTCATCCAACCAATAAAAAAAAGTGCTTTTAATACACAAAAAAAGTCAACCTTCAAACAATTATGTTCAGTTATGCACTCAATACTTGGTCGGGAATCCTTTTGCAGAAATGACTGCTTCAATGGGGCGTGGCATGGAGGCAATCAGCCTGTGGCACTGCTGAGGTGTTATGGAGGCCCAGGATGCTTCGATAGCGGCCTTAAGCTCATCCACAGTGTTGGGTCTGGTGTCTCTCAACTTTCTCTTCACAATATCCCACAGATTCTCTATGGGCTTCAGGTCAGGAGAGTTGGCAGGCCAATTGAGCACAGTAATACCTTCATCTCCATAAAACTTTTCAGCAGATGGAAGCATGAAGTGCTCCAAAATCTCCAGATAGCCAGCTGCATTGACCCTGCCCTTGATAAAACACAGTGGACCAACACCAGCAGCTGACATGGCACCCCAGACCATCACTGACTGTGGGTACTTGACACTGGACTTCAGGCATTTTGGCATTTCCTTGTCCCCAGTCTTCCTCCAGACTCTGGCACCTTGATTTCCGAATGACATGAAAAATTTGCTTTCATCCGAAAAAAGTACTTTGGACCACTGAGCAACAGTCCAGTGCTGCTTCTCTGTAGCCCAGGTCAGGCGCTTCTGCCGCTGTTTCTGGTTCAAAAGTGGCTTGACCTGGGGAATGCGGCACCTGTAGCCCAGTCCACTGCTTCCACAGGTCCCCCAATGTCTGGAATCGGCCCTTCTCCACAATCTTCCTCAGGGTCCGGTCACCTCTTCTGGTTGTGCAGCGTTTTCTGCCACACTTTTTCCTTCCCACAGACGTCCCACTGAGGTGGCTTGATACAGCACTCTGGGAACAGCCTATTCGCTCAGAGATTTCTCTGTGTCTTACCCTCTTGCTTGAGGGAGTCGATGATGGCCTTCTGGACAGCAGTCAGGTCGGCAGTCTTACCCATGATCGCGGTTTTGAGTAATGAACCAGGCTGGGAGTTTTTAAAAGCCTCAGGAATCTTTTGCAGGTGTTTAGAGTTAATTGGTTGATTCAGATGATTAGGTTAATAGCTCGTTTAGACTACCTGAACATGATATGCTAATTTTTTGAGATGGGAATTTTGGGTTTTAATGAGCTGTATGCCAAAATCATCAGTATTCAAACAATAAAATACCTGAAATATTTCAGTTGGTGTGCAATGAATCTAAAATATATGAAAGTTTAATTTTTATCAGTACATTACAGAAAATAATGAACTTTATCACAATATGCTAATTTTTTGAGAAGGACTAGTATAATGCATCGTGGAACTCTATTAAACGTGGCCTAATTGTTGGAGAAGCGGCTTTTGGGACCGAAAAATCGCTGGCTTGATTCCAGAACCAGCGAGAAAAATGTGTGGTGGTGGGAGAGTGAGCTGCACCTTCCGTTCCTCCACATTCATGGCTGAAGTGCCCTTAGGCAAGGCACCTAAGCCCCACTGCCCTCCAGGTGTCCTGATATGTGTGTGGCAGCCCACTGCACCGAGTGTGTGTGCTCAGTTTGAATGTGTTAACCACACAGACAATAATATCGCTTGTGGGATTAACACAGTATAGCAGAATAAAAAAAAAAGAGACTTAAAATGTTCTTATTCTGTTAGATACTTCCTAACAGCCTCATACGTATAGTATACACATTACCATCATAGCGCATCAGAACAGTATTTAAATACTGTACTATCTGTTATATTTATTATTATTAATGGCTTGTATCATATCCCTGGTACCACATTACTGTTTAAAACATGCTAAGGATGACTTACATTCATAATTGCGTCCAAACGAGAGACTGAGAGTTAAGGGCCTTGCTCAAGAACCTAACAGGAGCAGTTGGGTTCTTTGTATGGACTTCCTCCAGGTTGTTTGGTCTCTTCCCAAAGGCCAAAGATATGCACATTCGGGTAATTGCTTGTTCCCAATTGCCCCTGGGTGTGACTGGTTGTTTCTGTTGGCCCTGCGATGGAATGGTCGACCGTAATAGGATCCAGCCTCACCGTGACCCTAGTAGGATTAAATAGATTTGTTCAAAATGAGAAGCCATGAAATCCACAACACAAAAATCTTAGGAATTTGTCCCTTTTCCCCTCTATTCACTTATTTTAGTTCTGACAACACTTGACAGCAACAACTTAACATACAATCTTTACTCAGTCAGGAATGACTACGAACCTGTTTACTTGACAGAGGCTGCTGCCATCTAGTGGATGGATGAAGAATTAGGTTTCAAGGTAATCGGTGCCATTTTTTGTCAAATCATTTTCTTTTTTTAATTGTGTGTACTTTGTACATTTAAAAGTGCTGCTATATTTTGACTGAAGAAATTATTCATTCACTTTCAGACCCACTTAATCCTAATTATGGTTGTGGGGTGGCTGGCGCCCATCTCACCCTACCCCGGACAGCTAACAAGGCTATTGCAGGGCCAACTCATACAACCATTTACACCCACACTCACACCTCGGGCTGATTTGGAGGAGCCAATGATTCAACTGTGCGTGTTTTTGGACTGTATGAGGAAACTGGACTACCTAGAGGAAATCCACGCAAGTATAGGGAGAACATGCAAACTCCACACAGAAACTTCCAGGCTAGGAGCAGAACTTATCTTTTCTATTACTTTGATCAACATTAAATGTTTTAGACTCCATTTTTTTTACACTGGAGGTATTCGGTGTCAAACTATTTGTGGCCTTCTTGTTGTCGGTGGTGGTGTTGTGGACAGTTGGCTCCAAAAGTCCAAAATCACTCAGAAGTTTGCAGACTTAAACTACATGACCAGACAAACAATTCGCTGGAGTCATAATTTATTTATTTTTTAACCAGATATGGAAGTACTGGTGACCAGCTATGTAGCCAGATCCGTTACAGAATGTGACGGTACTTCTGTACCGTCTTGACAGTACTTCTGGTGTGGAGATCAATTTAACTTGTTTTAAACAGATTTGTGTGTGTGTGTTTGTGTGTGTGTGTGTGTGTGTGTGTGTGTGTGTACACTATATGGGACATTTGGATTGCTAATCACATACATAGAATTTATAAAAAAATGTTTACAGTCATAAGTTTCAAATTTCAGCTAAATTAGCTATGACAATTTTTTTTTAAATGATATCCATACAAATACAACAAAAATAAAGAAATATATATACTGTATTTTTAAGTCAAAATATGTAACATGCTGTTGTAATTAATTTGGGGAAAATAACCAATCAGCGGGTTTCAGCTCAGGGTTCGGGTGATTTAACTGATTCGATGTTTTTTTCCTTTCGACTGTTCCCTTTTTCAGGGGTCGCCACAGCCAATCATCTGCCTCCATCTTCATGGAAGTCATATTAATGATTGGCATGTTTGATTTGGCATAGGCTTTTTATGTCGGATGCCCTTCCTGACACAACCCCTTAGCAAGCGCCAGAGACACGCTGATGGCTATGCAGCTATTCTTGACGAAAGTCAGCAATGGTTCTTTTACATGAACCTCTCACTATGGACAGTGAGAGACATGTCCGGCATTTGATAACCCAGTTCCTGCACTGGGGGGACAGCAGTGACAACCTTGTGGAGAGTGGGATTCGAACCCCAAACCCTAGAATCAGAGATCCAGCACCAGGCCACCGCTGCCCTTAATTGGTTCAACACTAAGCTTGGTTGATACACTGCGATGTTTCCTTGATGGAACTTTTTTTTTAAAGCTCTTTAATCCCCATGGAGGGAAAACTAAAAGTTACAGCAAATTTTTAGCAGTTCTGGTATTGCACAATTCACAATGCACAAGTCTGTTGATTTTTAAGAAAGTTCTAAAAGAGAGAATGATTATGATGCATGGGAAATTATTTCATGTTCAATTAGTGACACTTTTATTTTAGTTCTGCTGTGGTCATCTTTTTCGATTGTATTTTGGCTTTAATTCTACCCTTTGGCCTATTATGATGGAAAACTGATGGAGTTCAGTTTTCCATCCTAATAGGAGGAAAACTCTATGGTTTAACCCTTTAACGCCCAGCAGGACCATATGGTTCTATTTCAAAAAATGCTAACTACTAGACACATTCTCTTCTTGCTGCAACACAGCTCAGGCCCACGTGCCTCAGTCAGCTGTGAGACGACCTTGAGTGCGCAGGATTTTTTATTAGTGTTATTGTAATTTTTTTGAAAGAAATGTGCCCGGGGTGTTTCCTTAGGCCTTTTTGATTAGGAAAAACTAATGATAATTTTTTTTAACTGCAAAAAATAATTCGGGCCTTAAAGGGATAACATTGTGTCTGATTCATCCATTTAATCAAAACAGACATGAATATTTTCAGAATATTTACTTGTAAGAGATGATGTTCCTAACATGATCCTATCAGGATTTATGGGAGGATACTGTTAGCTGCTGTAATTGAGGTGTAATGCTGATGGATGAGTGATTGTCACTGAAGTGTCCTTTAAACCGGATCTGACGCAGGAGTCGAGCTCAGTGTGATGTCCTGAAGCCCCGAAGGTGTAACTGCAGATTACTGATTATGAGCGAGGTGGAAAATAGGCACACAACAGATCAAAGAACCGAAGCCCGTTAATTCAGGACTGACTTACAAAGACAACCGGGTTGGGTACAAGGAGCTTTCTTTCTTCCTTCCAGCTATTTCCCTTTTCTCGGGAGCCGCCACAGCGAATCATCTGATTTGGCATAGGTTTTTAGTCGGATGCCCTTCCTGTCACAACCCTTTTAGCAAGGGAAAGAAACATGCTGACGGATTTGCAGCTACTCTTTACGAAAGTCAGCAATGGTTCTTTTACATGAACCTCTCACCATAGACAGTGAGAGACATGGCCCGCCTTTGATAACCCAGTTTGCCGCACTGGGGGGGACAGTGACAACCTTGTGGGGACTTGAACCCCCAAACTTAGGATTCGCGATCCTGCGCCTTATCCACTAGACCACCACTGCTGAGTTAACCGTAAAAAAAAATTCGGAAGGCTGAATATAAAAAAACTTTTTTTTTTTCCATCTTAAACCCAGTTTAACTGTGAGTCATTCAAACACGAGTCCTGCAGAAGTGCCTAAATATATTTACATGTGTTATGTCATCAGAACATATCCCATTATAATATAAAACTACTTGTAATTTTTCATGTTCTTCTAAGTGATTGCTGTAAAAATATATGGTTATAGAATGAAGGTTGGGCAGTGGTGGCCTGGTGGTAAAGGTGCTGGACCACTGATCCTAAGGTTGGGTTGGTTCAAGCCCCACTCTAAACGGGTCATCACTGTCCGTCCTTCACCCCAGTGCAGCTGACTGGGTTATTAAAGGCCGGCCATGTCTCTCACTGTCTATGGTGTGAGGTTCATGTAAAACAACCATTGCTGACTTTTATCAAGAGGAACTGCATAACCATCAGCGTGTTTCTGCCCTGCAACGGCCTGGTGACCAGTCCAGGGTGTTCTCTGCCCTCGCCAGGAGTCGATTGTGATGGGCGCCAGCCTCCCCATGACTTTAATCAGGATTAAGCGGTTACAGAAAATGAATTAAATCATACAATAAATTGAAATGCTTTATATTCAGAATTTGTCATGTTATAGCAAAATACTGTTATCACAGCAAATATAGTGTTCTGGCAAAAAGTGTCCAGTTCACGATTGAAGAGCTTTAAATAAGGTCCTTTTTTTAGCTTATTTAGGACCCAAGTACTAATCTACCATCTACCATCTACCAGCTCTGCATTGCATTCAAAACATGACAGAATCTCATATATATTTTATATATATACTAGTCCTTCTCAAAAAATTAGCATATTGTTCATTATTTTCTGTAATGTACTGAAAAAAATTAAACTTTCATATATTTTAGATTCAATGCATCCCAACTGAAATATTTCAGGTCTTTTATTGTTTTAATACTGATGATTTTGGCATACAGCTCATGAAAACCCAAAATCCCTATCTCAAAAAATTAGCATATTTCATCCGACCAATAAAAAAGTGTTTTAATACAAAAAAAAGTCAACCTTTAAATAATTATGTTCAGTTATGCCCTCAATACTTGGTCGGGAATCCTTTTGCAGAAATGACTGCTTCAATGGGGCGTGGCATGGAGGCAATCAGCCTGTGGCACTGCTGAGGTGTTACGGAGGCCCAGGATGCTTCGATAGTGGCCTTAAGCTCATCCAGTGTTGGGTCTGGTGTCTCTCAACTTTCTCTTCACAATATCCCACAGATTCTCTATGGGCTTCAGGTCAGGAGAGTTGGCAGGCCAATTGAGCCCAGTAATACCATGGTCAGTAAACCATATAGCAGTGGTCTGGGCACTGTGAGCAGGTGCCAGGTCGTGCTGAAGAATGAAATCATCTCCATAAAGCTTTTCAGCAGATGGAAGCATGAAGTGCTCCAAAATCTCCTGATAGCTAGCTGCATTGACCCCGCCCTTGATAAAACACAGTGGACCAACACCAGCAGCTGACATGGCACCCCAGACCATCACTGACTGTGGGTACTTGACACTGGACTTCAGGCATTTTGCCATTTCCTTCTCCCCAGTCTTCCTCCAGACTCTGGCACCTTGATTTCCGAATGACATGCAAAATTTGCTTTCATCCGAAAAAAGTACTTTGGACCACTGAGCAACAGTCCAGTGCTGCTTCTCTGTAGCCCAGGTCAGCCGCTTCTGCCGCTGTTTCTGGTTCAAAAGTGGCTTGACCTGGGGAATGCGGCACCTGTAGCCCAGTCCACTGCTTCCACAGGTCCCCCAAGGTCTGGAATCGGCCCTTCTCCACAATCTTCCTAGGGTCCGGTCACCTCTTCTGGTTGTGCAGCGTTTTCTGCCACACTTTTTCCTTCCCACAGACGTCCCACTGAGGTGGCTTGATACAGCACTCTGGGAACAGCCTATTCGCTCAGAGATTTCTTTCTGTGTCTTACCCTCTTGCTTGAGGGTGTCAATGATGGCCTTCTGGACAGCAGTCAGGTCGGCAGTCTTACCCATGATTGCGGTTTTGAGTAATGAACCAGGCTGGGAGTTTTTAAAAGCCTCAGGAATCTTTTGCAGGTGTTTAGAGTTAATTGGTTGATTCAGATGATTAGGTTAATAGCTCGTTTAGACTACCTGAACATGATATGCTAATTTTTTGAGATAGGAATTTTGGGTTTTCATGAACTGTATGCCAAAATCATCAGCATTAAAATAATAAAAGAACTGAAATATTTCATTTGGTGTGCAATGAATCTAAAATATATGAAAGTTTAATTTTTATCAGTACATTACAGAAAATAATGAACTTCATCACAATATGCTAATTTTTTGAGGACTAGTATATATATATATATATATATATTCTTCTATAATCACCTGAAGAGAGAGGATGGTTTCCCCACCCCTCGAAACAGATCTGTAGTGATAAATGGAGTTTCAATAGAAAGTCTTTGTCCTGTCCTTTTATTTTATATATATATATTATATAAAATCACAGCGGTACTCCACCTTACGAAATTAATCCGTTCCAGAAGTGGTTTTGTAACCTGATTTTTTCGTAAGTTGAGCCGCATTTTACATGTAAAAGGCCTGATTCATTCCAAGGCTCCCAATACTACCCATAAACCCTTTAAAATTATAAAAGTATAACTTTTAAGGCCTCCTTCTGCTTCAATATCATACCGATGGTAAACGGGTTTGGCCATATTCCTTTGCGATATCACTCAACCACATGCCATTTCATGCTTCTTCTTTTCAGTCGCACCAGGAATCACTTTCACCGGGAATCACACTCACAAGCGTGTGTGTGCGCGCACACGCGTGTTGACCATGTCTTCTTAGCAGAGTTATAATCTTACAAATGTTTATGCAAGGTTAAAAGCCTGAGCCAAAAAAATAAAGTTGCAATGAGCACACTCAAAAAACTCACGAAACAACAGTAACTCTGTCCTTTACGCGTGTTAGACCTCCATAACCAACAATGGGTCAAAGGCCCTTAAAAGCATCATGGATATTATGGAGATGCAGCTCCATAATAGCCAATGGGAGGGAGCTGTGTCATGGGTATTATGGAGATGCAGCGCCCTCCAAGCCAATGGGAGACCAGCGGGGCGGAATGTTGGGAGATAGCCAATGGGAGGCCAGTGGGGCGGGATGTTGGGAGAAAGCCAATGGAAGAGCAACTCACGCATTGTTTGAATTTTTGAGATGGCGCGTTTCGTAACGTGAATTTTTTTTTTGCAGCCAGAGATGGAAATTTTAGGTAAATGTGTTTCGTAACTTGGATTTTTCATTTGTTGGGTCTTCCGTAAGGTGAGGTACCACTGTATATATATCTCCAATGGGTACACAGAAACCCGGCGGCACGGTGGCGTAGTGGTTAGCACGTCTGCCTCACAGCAAGAAGGCCTGGGTTCGATTCCCGGCCTGGGCGTTTCTGTGTGGAGTTTGCATGTTCTCCCCGTGCTTGTGCGGGTTTCCTCCGGGTGCTCCGGTTTCCCCTGCAATCCAAAGACGTGCACTGTAGGTTAATTGGCCGTTCTAAATTGACCGTAGTTTCTCTCCTGCAGCGGCACTGGAACCCAGTCGTATCGGCACTTGCCTTTCCATTGGGTCCTTCCGGTGGCGCCGAGACAGGGGGGGGACTTGCTGCTTGGGTAACAGCCTGTCCCTCATTACTCCCTACCCAGGCTCTGTGCACTGGGGAGTATCACCAGTCGGGATACTGGCCAGAGCGCAGCCATAGTCCTTCGGGACTGACGGAGGCCTACGCCTACACAGAAACCCTTACTTGTAAATTATGGCTTTTTCAGAGAAATAACATCATGTCAAGTTGACCTTGAAAGCTCTGAAGTCGACACCTCGTATTGAATAGAATGGACGTTTTGTCCTTCAAGATCCTTGTACAGTAAAATGGCTGATAAAAAATAATCTGGCATTCAGTTCAGTGAATTAACTCCTCATACAATAGTCACATAAATCATCCAATAATTAAATGGTGCAGTAAATCACACAATTGCTCTGCTCTCAGTATAATCATTAACAATTTAAACACATTTCACTTGAGATGACATCATTGGACTCCATTTCAGGATTATTAATACCTTTTTAAATAAAGGAAATCACTCATTCCAAAGCTATTACAATTACTGTATTCATATTCATGTTGGTGCTGTTAATAATCAATAATTAATTGGCGTACGTGATCGGGCAGTCCATCAACTTGCCTATGATTTATTGAAGACCAAATATATGACATTATGGACTTTCACAGCAGCATTCTTCAGTTCATGGATCCAAAAACACACAGTGCCCTCGATGGCTGATCATACCCCTGATTTCCCCTCCACAATATAGATAGATCGATAGATAGAAAAATCACTACATTAAAAAAAAAAAAAACTCACCATGAACATTTTTATATTGTAACGTGATATTGATCTGATTTTTTTTTTTGGAGTTTTCTAAGTATCGTGATCTTATAAATATCCCAATTTAATGAAAAAGCACCTCTCCCAGCCCCACTTTTTCTTACAATTTTCAAACCTTGAACCGTTTAAAAGAAAGTTCAAACATACCTCCCAAGCTTTAAACCTCAAACGCTTTATTCAAGAGCTGGACAAATTAATTGAACATAAGTAAATAAGATCTAAACTTCTTTAAAAAAAATACAATATATAATTCCCCAATAAAAGCACAAACAACATTCAAACAAAACTGAATTAATGTACTTTGAGTATACTAAATAAAAAAAAAAAAATCAAAAACTCCCCTGATCTCTAATGGCCTGCTTCCCTTTACAGAGCCCAGAGGAGGACCTGTAGAAGGCTCTTTGACCTCTCGCTCTCCCTCACCTGCCATTTGGCTCATCCTGAATAAACATGAAAGTGCTGCAGGCCTCAGTAGGAGTTGCCATGCACTGCCAGTTTACTTGCCTGGAGCCTCGTTCTGGTTTCAGTGAAGGCGCTAAACACCTTCCTCCCAAGATAAAAGGTGAGTAATGCCTTTCAATGAATGGTTCTTAGAGCCTCAAAGAGCCTTAAGGAGTTCATTAGAGAAAGAGCAGGCGTGGTCGACGCAGCGACCCACCGAGATCTCACAGCAAAAACAATGGGTTTTGCCTCAAGAGGTGAAAACCCTACAGGTTTTTCTTGCCTTTGATGTGACCCCTGCCTAGCAAGCATTAGAGTGATGGAAATTCGATTATTCCTCGCCCCTTTCATTTAGCCAGTGACATTTGTGGCCACGTATAAGTATCCCAGCAAGCACGAACAGAAGGGCTAGTCAGACAGGACCGAGTGCGTGACTGGTTCGTGTGTGAGGAACTGAAGAATACTGCCATGGATATGATGCTGCTGTCGTCTGTGTTCCTGATTCTCTCCCTGTGCCATCACAGCTGTAAGTACTGTACTGAAGGTCCTCTTTTACTTTGTTCAGGTGACACTGACGTCACACCGATACCTCATCATGACAGCATCTGTTTTGAGTGTTTGTATGAAGTGAATAACTGTATTTGGTTTAGTTGTAAAGGGGATTTTATTAATTACATGCCTGTGAATTAAATCTTGGTCACAAATCTTGACAGCTATACTTCATCCGTTCATGCCGCAAGTATGCTTTCCCCCTTCCCATGTTTCGCAGTGACAGCGGTACTGAATATACAGCGGGAGACTACAAATCTGTTTGCAGAGAGAGTTTGCTGCAGACGCCAAAGTCACTTCATCTACATCGGACAAGGTGAGAAACCGAGGGTGGATGTACACCGTCGGCCCTCCACCAGCCTTTAACAGAACTTTATTTTTATTTGATTTATTCTAGATACTGTTAATCACACACGGGAAAATTAATCTGTGTTTAACAAATTCAAAGCACTGAACACACACACACATACACACAAACACAATTAGAGGAATGGGAAGCCACGTTGTGGTACCTGGTGGATGAGGTGTATTGCTCAAGGGCACTTTAGTGTCGAAGGTAGAAGGACGGGCGGTGTTGCTCACCCAACTTACCCACAATTACACCAAAAACAAGTGTGTTTCTCAACCCTGCACCTTTCCCCAGCTCTGATGCTCCTGCAGTGGAACCAAAACAGAAGGGATAAACTAGTCTAATGTCTGTCAAGTGCTGTGTAAATTAAATGCAAACCATATCTGAATAATTACACTGGCCTTACTACCTTTCTGCATCTGTGTTGTTAATCAGATATCTTAGGCAGTCCCATGAATGTGGACGTAGGTATGTGCCGAACAAACTGCGCTCAAACGCAGTCCCCATCCTTTGAATCTGGGATGCAAGGCTTCTCTTCTCTGCTGGACTTCCTGAGAGACAAAAAGGTAATAAACATTTCTGAATATCAAAAAGAAACCACTTTTTGGAAAATGGCTGTTATCACACACGCACACACGCGCACACACACACACACACACACACACACACACACACACACACACACACACACACACACACACATTTCCTGCTTCATTAACATAAACTCTCAAATCTAATACCAAATAAAGAAATTAAATAATGCATGAAACATTCCTGTTCATAAAATGTTTTTGAAATATGTGGAATTTTACCAGTTCACTGATACAATCTCTCTCTTATCTGACCCCAGGTAGTGTACACGATTAAAATATATTTATTATTACAATAATGAAGAGAAATCCCTGGCAGGGTGAGTATTGATGAGTCTCTCAATGTTGCTTTACACCTTTTCTTTTTTTTTTTTTTTTTTTAAATAAAGTAGAGAAAATTATTTTAATTTTCTACACCGGTGGTCTCCACCCTTTTTTTGCACCAGGGACCAGTTTTATGTATGAAGATGTTCCCATGGACCGGAGTCTACTCCGTAGTACTGTTTTGGTGGGTGACACCACAGAAAAGCCCCGCCTCACAAAAATAAGTGGTTGGAAACGGAAGAAGGGCTTTCAGTGCTTCTGTGGCAATGTCAAAACCAGTCGTTTTTCAAAATAAGAGCCGGAAGCTGTAATTAAAAAACTACAATTTTTACCATCAAATATTTTGTTTACGAACCAGTATACCGAGGCTTGGGGACCCCTGTAATCTACACCATAAAATTGGGGAAAACTCTCAAAATAAATATACATACATTTCTCGCCCCTTAGTTTTGGGACAAATTAAATACATAAGTGTTGTCAGAATGTTTTTAAAGATTTATTTTGACATTAAATACATAAATGTGCATCAGAAACATCTTTAGCACACCCACATTGTTTTATATATACTGCACACGCACACACACACACACACACATCAATGGCCCACCCTTACTGGACTCATTCTAATAGTACTACATGGTCTGTTTGTCTGCAGAAACGACCTTCAGGAGCATCCTCACACGTGCTCTGGGGGTTTGGAAGAAACCGTCCTTCGTGTGGCACGAGCATGACCTGTGAACCCACTGGACTGCGTGTTGACAAAGTGATGCTCAAGGACGGCCTGCGTGAGGTAGAAATCGTCGAGGACTGCCACTGTGAGGCGAAAGTAGCTCGCTGTGTCCGGGCCCCCTCGCTCAGAATATACTTCTCTGAAACGTCTTACGAGACGGCTATCGATGTGGGAAAGTGCGTTGGATCAAAAGGGGAACCAGGTAAGAAAGTTTTAAAACACATTTACATCAACTGGCATGCCAAAACTATAGTCTACATTCCCATCTACTAAAACTGTATAGATGATAATTTCATTAACGGAGTAGCTCTGAGACGGTCATTTTTCAGTCTTCCACAATGAAACCCCTTTACCTCAAATTCAGTTATATTTAAATACAGTCGGCCCCCAATTTACGAAGATCCCTTTGTACTACGAAAAACATTTTCTTGAGTTTACGTCCCCGAAATACAAAACAACCCCGCTTACGAAAAGACATTCAAAATTCAAACGCGCCAATCAAAATTTCACATGACACGTGAGTTGCTCTCTCATTGGCTGTCTCTCAACATCCCGCCCCACTGGCCTCCCAGATAGAGACAGAAGGAAGGAAGGAAGCTTCACTCTTTAGTTTAGTTTTTTAAGTTCTTTTAATTCAGTAAATGTTTAATAAATGTGGGCGCATTTGAGCTCATCTGGAATTCCGCTCCCTCAACGAATTAAATGCAGCGCGCGCGACAGACAGACAGACAGAGAGAGAGAGAGAGCGAGAGAGAGAGATGTGTGTGTGTGTGTGTGTTAATAAAAATGTTTAATTAATAAATGTTAATAAAATGGTTTAATAAATAATTTTCTTTTACTTTTAACACATTTCATACAAAATTGGTGTACTGTTATCATTTTTAAAGGGTTTATGGGGTTTATCCAGTCCAAGGACTGGAGCCTTGGAACGAATTAGGCGTTTAACATGTAATGTGCGACCCCTACTTACGAAATCCCCGCGTTACGAGGATGGCTCTGGAACGTGTTCATTTCGTAAATTGGGGGCTGACTGTACCAGTTTCATTCATCACAGATCAAGCACAAACATTTCCGGTTCATACTACCCTTGACTCTGATTGGGTCACCATATTTGGGTAATGGATATAATCCTTGCCATAAACTCAGGAGGCTTAAATCGAATAAAAATAAAGAATGAGAACTTTGTTTTTGGTTTGTTTGGGGCTTTTTTCGGTGGATATCCAACAAGCCACAGCTATAATATTTAACCATCCGTACATATAAAATAATTCAGACTTTCAGCATGTTTGCTTAAAAAAAATCAAAAACAACAACAACTTAAATTATGTACTCACAATACTTCCTTGTACCGCAGAGGGCTTTTCCTGTGTGCCTACCAAGTTTGGCTCTGCTCTTCTGGACACTCCTAATAAAGTGGAGCTGATTCAGACGGTGGCCGGCTGCGATATGAAAGAAGGCTGCTACAGAATTCCTTATGTGGAATATCATTACGAAATCACGTACAGCAAAGACGGGCTAAAGGAAGAAAAACTAAAGGTGGGATTTGGAAAAGATGAACAAAACGTACGAGAATCGGAAAGTTCCTCAAATAAACACCCATTTGGGTTTCTTTTTTTCCTAATTAAAGAACGCGAGTACGAAGCCAAAGACATCTTAAACAGTTCTTATTGTAAAGCTCAGGCTAGTGTTCTGGTTCACGGCTTTCACGTTCTGAGGAAATTTGTCATTTCTATTCAGTGTTAGCCGAGACTAAGTGATTCAAATCAGCCAGACACAAATAAACCAATTGTAAATTTCCCCAAATCCACATGTGCAATCCACATCTTACACCCAAATGATATGCCGGCAAGTACTTTGAGCCTGACTAATGCTTTTTACCTTATTTATTAAATTTATTAATAATTAAAGTTTATAAATTGATAAACCTGAGTGTGATGTAATATAAAGAAAACCAACAGGAACAATTTTAAACTTTTACAGAATCCTCAGTGTGAAATCTGAGATAATTACAATTAATGAAGTGCGTTACCACCATTTGCGAGAATATTTAGAATTTTACAAGTTTAAACCTTTTTTTTTTTTTTTTTTTTTTTTATAACTTGTCTGAGCAAACATTTGACCATCTGCTGAAACTCCTTTGGAGGTGTGAAGGCCAAATGCCCTTGCAGGTGCCAAATCAAAGTGTTTATCATGTGAAGAGAGCTGAATCCACGGCCCTCTGCTGTTGTTTTCGAGTGCACTTGTGAATGTTGCGGTGAGTTGATTGCTTCTCTTGCTAATTGTCTTGCAGGAAATAGATGTGGGGAGATGTTTGGGAAGCTGCATCTCTGAAAACCGTTGTCTTCTCAGGTATGCTTTAAAACACCTGATACAACACAGCACAAAAAAAAATAAATAAATAAATAAATAAATAAAAAATAAACCCTCAGCACAAAAAAGACCTGTCTGACTTTATTTTGATTTGATCAAACATACAACAGAATAAAAAGGCACATTCACAGACAAAGAGAAATGAGATAGCGTTTTAAAGATACTGTTCATCAGTAGACGGGTTTCTATTACAGTTCTGCAAAAATTGAAGCCATTTCTTAAAAACTTGGACAAAACCTAACCGTGAATGGTCCGTGTTTACGCTGAGCTGTGTTATGTTACTAAAACTGGACTCGCTTCTCTTGGAATCTTTTTTGTTTTGTTTACTCCTACAGAGCTCTACTTTTTCAGTTGCTCTTTTCATGTCATACTGCAACTAAAACACAGAAACCCAGCATCCAGATGATTTGAAAACACCTCATTCGAGATTTTTAAGATTTTATCTAATATAACTTAAACAATTAAGCAATCAAGGAGGAAACATGTCCAGTGAGAGCAATTAGTGACAGTGGTGGCCTGGTGGTAAAGGGCGCCGGACCACTGATCCTAAGGTTGGGGGTTCGAGTCCCACTCTCCACAAGGTTGTCACTGCCTCCCCCCACCATCACCCCAGTGCAGCTAACTGGGATATCACATCCAGCTAAGTATTAACATCAGGCTAATAATTGTGGCACATGTGATTTGATGTAAAATAATTATTTGTTAAGGTTGTCAGTGCCCCCCCCCAGTGCGGCTAACTGGGTTATCAATGGCGGGCTCTGTGTCTCACGGTCTATGGTGAGAGGCATGTAAAAGAACCATTGCTGACTTTCGTAAAGAGAAGGCTGCAAAGCCGTCAGCGTGTTTCTGTCGCTTGCTAAAAAGGGTTGACAGGAAGGGCATCCGACGTAAAAACCTATGCCAAATCAAATGTGCGAATCAGATGATTTGCCGTGGCGACTCCCGAGAAAAGGGAAAAAGCCGAAAGGAAGAAAGAAAGAAATGTGGGATTTTTTCCCCCACTGAATAAGTGCACTTGAATTCAAGGTTGGATTCCCCCCTCCAATTGTGGTCCTATAGTATTTAGAAAGAACTTAATGGGTTAGAATCTTTATAAAAAAAAAATATATATATACAACCCCACCACATCCACGTTCCCAGGGGTGCCAATAATTATGGAGGGCAGTGGACACACATACAGGCACTTCCCTAAATATAAATATACATTATTTCCCTACCACACAACACTTACACAGTAAAGTGCATCAATTATGCTTGTGTGTGACTCTTCCATTTGCATCCTTTTCCTATAGAAGTGCCTCTGAATCTGCTGAGTGTCTGCTGTGGGCGGAGGAATGGGGTAGTGCGTGTGTTCCACAAGGCTACAAAAGCCACACATTCCTCAATGAGTATGGACAAATCAGGACAGTGCTGGCCATTACATCATGCCTCTGCCAGTCTTAGGCACAGTGCCCTCTGCTGAAAGTGCACAGAGCCTGCATTTACCAAAAGGACTTCAATTTTCAAAGCGTTTTGAGCGACTTTGAGAATGCAGAATCACGTTACAGATTGTGATCGATAACATATTGATCATTACCGTTCAACAGCATAATGTACTCTGGAACATACTGTTTCGTATTCTAGGATGCTGTATAGGATGCGAGTTTTGGCATCTGGGTTTGTATAATGTTACACGTTTCAGCTGAACCTGTAATATATGTAAAATATGTAAATAAAAATTTGTGAATAAATTTGATGCCATAAATTAAAGCCATCGATAGTTATGTTTGTTATTTTACAATATGGACCAGAAATTAATTTTAAAATATTTGTATTTTGGTTGAAAAATCATTGTTACTATAACATGGCTATTATTGGGGGGTTTTTTTTGTTTGTTTATTTTGTTGTTTTTTTTAACTTGGCATGCCAAGTATAGTATATTCTAACTAAAAGGAGTTTTAATTAATTAATGTAACAGTTCCCAATTTACACAAGTACATGAATTTTAGACCAACTACAGTACATAACTTCATTCCACTTAACTTTTAGCCATCATTTCATTAAAATTATGAATTTTCAACCACAATTTAATCCATACAACTAAACAGTCTGAATTATTTTTTTAAACATCTGAGTTAATTAAAATTAAATAAATAATTAACAAGAAAATAAATTAAACGGAAACAAAATTAACCAGGCAAATTTAAAAGTTTGTAATGTTATATGATTTCATAGAAAAATCACTGGGATAAAATCTGATTAAACAATATATAGCAAAATAGTAGTTTTCAATCACATTCTTTTGTTTATATTTGTAAAAACTGTAATAAAATGCACAAAATCCAATACAAATTTCAAATTCAAACAAACAATAAAACACAAATAAAATAAATAAACAAATAATTTCACCATGCAACTGAATTTGCATTGATTTTACCGTAAACTGATGTAAAAACCGAAACAAATTATTACAATTATGATTTGTGCTGTTGCTCTAATTTTATTCAATTGATGTTATGCTTGTATAATAATAATAATAATAATAATAATAATAATACCAGAAATTATCCAGTTGAGATTCCCACATTTGGGGAATTCGCATGGGGTCAGCACAGCCAGAGTGCAATGGCTGAGCCTCACCCTGGATGAACCACCCTCTTGATCATGGTATCTCCCCTTCCAGGTAAGTACATATAATAATAATAATTATTATTATTATTATGCCATGTGGATTGAGAAGTCATTTCACTAAAAATGTAAACTAGATTTTTTTTTACAAATATTAAGCCATCTGTCAGATGTATAATCTCCCACAAGGACAACATGAGTCACCCACGGCCTGTTCACTGCTATTTTTACAACAGGCCCAGGGCTCCATTGAGCTGCATCTAATTAAAAAAAAAATCAAATCAATATCTTTGCAAAGATGAATATCATTATATATATTAAAAATAACATAATTAAAGGTAAATTAAGCAAATTTGTTATTTCAGAAGTGTGTATCGATCTGGTAGCCTTTCGCATTCATTGATACATAAGAAGTAGCTCTTGGTTTCAAAAAGGCTGATGACCCATGATGTGCAGACACCTCAGGTGTGTCAAATGCTAAACCAAACTCTGAAAGGTTTGATCAATGGATTAAATAATGTATTGCCAGAGACCTTCACATCAGTAAAATACACCACATTCTTCATTTTTACTTCTAAAGTATTTTAACGATATGATTTGTCCTTAAAGTTTCAAGCTTTTTTTTTTGTTTGTTTGTTTGGTTTTTTTTTGGTGCTTACACATGGTTGTGTAAATGCCCCAGTGCGGCTAACTGGGTTATCAAAGGCGGGCCATGTCTCTCACGGTCTATGGTGAGAGGCATGTAAAAGAACCATTGCTGACTTTCGTAAAGAGTAGCTGCAACGTCGTCAGCGTGTTTCTGTCCCTTGATAAAAGGGTTGTGACAGGAAGGGCAAATCAAATGTGCAAATCAGATGATTCGCTGTGGCGGCTCCCTAGAAAAGGGAAAAAGCCGAAAGAAAGAAAGAACACATGGTTGTGTAAATGATGAAATGACTTCATCACAAGTGTGTGTGACTTACCATAGACTGGTGAGAACATAGCACACATCTAAAGAATGGATTATATTTACGGACTGTATTTTTCTATTTGGGTTTTAGCTTTGAAGCTTTGGTAGACACAGGCCATAATTTCTATACAGTATCCACTGCCTTCGAGTTCTTTAATATCACCAGGATCTCCAACGACATATCAATTCTATATAACAAATATTTGTATGAGGCACACCCAAAATAATACGCAGTGGCATTGTAAATAAACAGAATAAAATATCATGTATAAATAAATAGTTTGGCATTTGGGGATTTTATGAGGACAAGCTACTCAAATCAAAACTAATAATATTTAAGAAATATATCCTATTTATCCTCAATCAATAATGATAATCAGTAAACACTTTATTTCAATAGTAATTTAGTTATACCACAGGATGTGTTTTCATTAACAACCGATGACTGGTCTGTTCTATTGCTGTGCTTTGAGAACGTTTATGCTAACGCTAATGCTAATGCTAATGCTAATACTAATTAATGGGCTGCTTTGCATATCCTTGAAGTCTCTTTCTTTTTAGAGCGGTCACTACACCCGACTTCCCTGGCTGTATTTGTACAGGTGTGCGAGACTTCTCAGGTTTGTTTTGTCAGTGTAATTGTTGTCCCTGTATTAAATTATCCTCGTTTGTCTGATTTAATGGATCCATTGAAAGATGGCAGGTTCCTGTGGTGAGCAAACTTTCTCACTCTGAACATCACCTCATTTTTTTTCTTAGGATCTTATTGACACCACCTAGTTAAATTTAAAATATATAACCTTACGACCAAATATAGTGAGTATGCACTCTTATAAGATGTATTTTTGTAGTTTAAAGTATCAGAGAAAGAGAAAAGGTGTGGAAAGAGAGTGACGTGCTAACAAGTATGCTAATCACCCAGTCAGGTTCACACCTTGTTAACACCGCCATTTAGCTTCTGCGCTACGTTTCAATAATTGTTGACCTGCATTTGTGAACAAATAGCTTTCTGTTTACCGATGACCAACGGATTTCTTATAAAGCCCGGTCCGTGATGATTTTTTTTCACTCGAGTCGCCTCAGGTTTGCAAGTTTTTCCGGCTTTGTTTTTACCTCAGAGACCATCATGACTCCCACCGTCGTCCTCAGCCTCCTCATCCTTACCTCGTTATCCGGCCTCGGTTATTCCAGGCCTTCGACTGACTACTCAGGCAACCGCTTTCCTGTGGCGAACAAGTCGGAGGAGGTTCGTTCGGCCGCGATGAAACGTCTGCTGGAGGTTTTTGGCATCGACGGTCCCCCTGCATCTCCGGGTCGAGGTCACAAGCATCCGCCTCAGTACATGCTCGACTTGTACAACACCGTCGCCGATGTGAACGGAGTCACCAAAGACCCGACTTTACTCGAGGGAAACACAGTCCGAAGTTTCTTCGACAAATGTAAGTGGTGTGTTTTAAATTTTTCTCACAGAAATTAATTAACTGAATAAAGAAAACCCGAATTAATCAGTTTCAACTTTCTGGCTCTTTTTCTGAAACATAGTGTACGTGACTCACTGATAAGCACGTGACAGGCATATTACAGGGCTGTCAAAAAGTCCACGTGACTTCATTCTGTTTGTCTTATTATTATTATTATTATAACAATAATAATACACGATAGCGGGGCAGTGGTGGTCTAGTGGTTAAGGCGCAGGATCGCTGATCCTAAGGTTGGGGGTTCGAGTCCCCACAGGGTTGCCATTGTTCCCCCCAGTGCAGCTAACTTGGGTTATCAAAGGCGGGCCATGTCCCTCACTGTCTATGGTGAGAGGCATGGAAAAGAACCATTGCTGACTTTCGTAAAGAGTAGGCTGCAAAGCTGTTGGCGTGTTTCTGTCCCTTGCTAAAAGGGATGTGACTGGAAGGGCATCCGACGTAAAAAACCTATGCCAAATCAAATGTGCGAATCAGATGATTCGCTGTGGCGACTCCCGAGAAAGGGAAAAAGCCGAAAGAGAAGAATAATAATAATACACGATGGTGTAGTGGTTAGCACATCCACCTTACAGGAGTGTCTGTGTGGAGTTTGCATGTTCTCCAAATCACCTCTAAGTGTGAGTGTGAATGGTTGTGTGAGTGTTGGCCCTGCGCTGTCCAAGGTGTACCCCGCCTCGGAGTCGGTTGAGATGGGCGCCAGCCTCCCCACAACCCTAATTAGGATAAACAGTTTAGAAAATGAATGAATGATAGTAATACAGAGATCTGTCGCTGGTCGCGCCTAAATTCATGCGGTTTCAATGCATCCCGTTTTTTTTTTTTTGTTGTTGTTTTTTTTTATAATATTCATCGACTTAAAAATGCCGCCGGCCGTGAGAGGGGGCACAAGCCAGTGTCCACCTTCACGCCAGTCCCAAGCCCAGATAAATGCAGAGGGTTGCGTCTGGAAGGGCATCCGGCGTAAAACCAATGTCAAATAAAATATGCGAGTCAAAACAAAGAATTTCATACCGGATCGGTCGAGGCCCGGGTTAACAATGACCGCCATCAGTGCTGTTAACCGACAGGGTGCTGGTGGAAATTAGATTACTGTTGGTCGAGGACGTTGAAAAAGTTGAAGAAGGAGAGGTGGGAGGCGTGTCCGTAGGCAGAGAGAGAAGAGGAAAGGCATGAGTCTAGGACTGAAAGTAATGACTTTGAATGTTGGAACTATGACAGGAAAAGGTAGAGAGCTGGCTGACATGATGCAGAGCAGGAAGGTGGACATAGTGTGTGTTCAGGAGACCAGGTGGAAAGGTAGCAAGGGTAGAAGCTTAGGAGCAGGGTTTAAGGTTTAAGCTGTTTTTTCATGGTGTGGATGGGAAGAGAAATGGAGGAGTCATCTTGAAGGAGGGGTTTGTCAGGAATGTTCTAGAAGTGAAAAGAGTGGCAGACAGAGTGATGAGTCTCCAGTTAGAAATTGAAGGCGTGATATTCAGTGTTATTAGTGCTTATGCCCCACAGGCAGGATGTGAGCAAGAAGAGAAGGAGAGATTCTGGAGTGAGTTAGATGAAGTGATGCAGAGTATCCCCAGAGGTGAAAGAGTGGTCATTGGTGCAGACTTCAATGGACATGTCGGTGCAGGAACAGAGGGGACGAGGAAGTGATGGACAGGTTTGGTATCCAGGACAGGAATGCAGAAGGACAGATGATAGATTTTGCAAAAAGGATGGAAATGGCTGTGGTGAATACTTTCTTCCAGAAGAGACAGGAGCATAGGGTGACTTATAAAAGTGGAGATAGGAGCACACAGGTAGACTACATCTTGTGTAGGCGATGTAATTTGAATTGAGCCACTTCTTGTTTGCTTTGGTGATGGACAGGCTGACAGACAAGATTCCCCATGGACTATGATGTTTGCAGATGACATTGTGATCTGTAGTGAGAGCAGAGAACAAGTGCAGGAAAATCTAGAGAGGTGGAGGTATGCCCTGGAAAGGAGGGGAATGAAGGTTAGCCTCAGTAAGACAGAATACATGTGTGTGAACGACAAGGGCCCAAGAGGAACGGTGAGGTTACAGGGAGCAGCGATAAGAAAGGTGGAGGATTTTAAGTACTTGGGCTCAACAATCCAGAGCAATGGAGAGTGTGGAAAAGAGGTGAAGAAGCGTGTGCAGGCAGGTTGGAATGGTTGGAGAAAAGTGACCGGTGTGATGTGTGATAGGAGGGTATCGGCAAGAATGAAAGGAAAAGTGTACAAGACGGTGTTGAGGCCAGCGATGTTGTATGGTTTAGAAACAGTGGCACTGAGGAAAAGACAGGAGGCAGAGCTGGAGGTAGCAGAGATGAAAATGTTGAGGTTCTCTTTGGGAGTAACGAGGATGGATAGGATCAGGAATGAGCACCTCGGAGGGACAGCACATATAAGGTGTTTTGGAGACATAGTCAGAGAGGCTAGATTGAGATGGTTTGGACATGTACAGAGGAGGAATAATGAATATATTGGTAGTAGGATGCTGAGGTTGGAACTACCAGGCAGAAGGCCGAGAGGAAGACCAAAGAAACGATTCATGGATGTGGTGAAGGAGGACATGAAGGAAGTTGGTGTAAGGGAAGAAGATGCAGAGTATAGGGTCAGATGGAGGCAGATGATTCGCTGTGGCAACCCCTGAAGGGAACAGCCGAAAGGAAAAGGAGAAGATTCATCGAATTAAAAAATAAAGGAAATTAAGGAAGAATAGTGGAAAAAGGTAAGGAAACTGCCGCAAAACAAGGCCAATAACGCAAAAGAAAAAACAAAACCTCCAATCAAAAATACTGTCCTTACATTTTTATCAGGTGCGCATCGGAGTGCGTGCACGCGCATCTGCGGGTGTATGCGTCCGTCTGTCTGTGTGTGTTTTTATATTTTATTTACATCTCATGCATTATTTTTTAATTTTTAATTGTTGTTATAAGCATTTATAGCATTGAATATGTATTTATTGATATTATATACACATACATGCACGTATACATCAGTGGGGTTGGGGGGTTGATTCTACTTCGCAGAATTCGGTGGTCGCAAGGGGATCTCGGTCCCAATTGACCGCTGAAGGAGAGTGAGGGATCCCTGTAATAATAATAATTGTAATAATAATAATAATAATAATAATAATAATAATAATGTGTTGTTTCCCTCTTTGTTTTTTCGTGAACAGTACACAGTCAGCAGATCAAGTACATGTTCAACTTGTCCACCGTGGCCAGAAATGAGAAAGTGCTTACAGCAGAGCTTCATCTATTCAAACTGAAACCTCAAACATCTCTCACTTTCAACAGACATCACTTCTGCCAGGTAAAATCCCATCAAATATGGATACAAATGGTATACTGTACCTTTAAAAAAACATTAAACGAGCCATAGATATAGTCAGGCTCACCTCAACATATAGCTTGGGCTTTGGAACCACCCATCTCAAGAGAGGTTGGGCCTTATTCCATTTGGGAGTTGTTCATGGGGAGAGGCGGTGAGCCCGTGTGGACATCCTTGTTGGCCACCCCCCTGTCTGGGTGCCAAAACATTGGGGTTCTCCCTGGTCGACAAAAGGGTAACTTCCCTCCTCCTTCGGGTGGGGTGACGGGTCCTGACTGTTATTTGTGCCTTTGCACCAAATGACAGTTCAGAGCACTCACCTTTCCTGGAGTCTTTGGTTGGAGAACGCTCCCTGGGGAGACTCACTCGTTGTCCTGGGAGACTTCAATGCCCATGTGGGCAATGATAGTGTGACCTGGAAGGGTGTAATTGGTTGGTACGGCCTCTCCAGTCTGAACCCGAATGGTGTTTTGTTGTTGGACTTCTGTGCTCGTCACAGTTTGCCGAACACGAACACCATGTTCGAATACTGTATAAGGGTGTCCATAAGTGCATTTGGCACCAGGACACCTTAGCTTGCAGTTTGATGACTGACTTTGTAGTCGTGTCATCGAACTTGTGGCCACATGTTCTGGACACTGGGGTGCAGAGGAGAGTTAAGCTGTCAACCGATCACCACCTGGTGGTGGCTGGCTTCGATGGCGGGGGAAGCCGCCTTCCAGACCTGGTAGACCCGAGCGTGTAATTAGGGTCTGCTGGGAACATTTGGTGGAGTCTCCTGTCAGAGGGGCCTTTAACTCCCACCTCTGGCAGAGCTCCAACCATGTCCTGAAGGAGGCGGTTGACATGGAATCCGAATGGGCCATGTTTCGTGCCTCCAATGCTGAGGCAGCAGCCCATAGCTGTGGACGGAAGGTCGTAGGTGCTTGGTATAGTGTTTACAAGAGGCACATCCACCTCACAGCAAGAAGGTCCTGTGTTCGAGTCTCATTCTTTTTCGAGCGTGTTTTTGTGTAAAGTTTACATATTCTCCCACTTTCTGAGCTTCCTCCAATTATGTTGGTTCCCTCCCATAGTCCAAAGACATGTACAGTAGGCTAATTGACTGTTTCAAATTTCCCCTCAGTGTGGGTATGAATGCGAATGGTTGGGTGTGTTGTTCTACAATGGTATGGACAACTGTTCTGGGTGTATCCCACCTTTTGGTCGTTGTCAGCAGAGATGGGCACCAGCCTGTCAGAGGCCCTAGTAGTAGGAATAACTTTTTTAGGTTCAGAAATTTCCAGAATACTAATTTCCGTTTGAGATTTCAACGTGACATTCTTAAACTTAATATGGCGTTGGTAGATTTGGAGCACAACAAGGATGCAAAGTTTGAAATCTCGTTGAGCTGAACAGTTTTCGAAGAAATCTTCATGCAGATTCCAAGCAAATTTGTTGTGAAAACTTTTCAATCTATATTAAATGGTTATGGCTTCTTTGATAAACCCATTAATGTTATTCAAAACAAGCAAACAAAAGAAACAAAAGTATTGTTCCTTTAAGAACATGGAAAGAAATGCTATTGACCAGTTTTCCCAAGACTGGTTCAGGGAATATTTTGGCACTGCACCATTCATTTTTAAAAGCTATAAATATATCCTAGCAAAACATTACGAACTTCTACAATACGATGTCTTGGAAGTTGTTAATGTATATATTGGAATGGTAACCCGGGAGCCCATGATCTTGAAGAACGTCAAAACCCAAGGCCCAGGTGCAAAATCTGGCCCTCCAGCTCATCTTACGTGGCCCGTGAGAACTTTTAAAGTACTTACGAAATTAATCCGTTCTGAGGGCGAGCTTGTAAATTGAAACGTTCGTTAGATGAAACAAAAATTCCCATTGAAAACAATAGAAACCCAATTAATCAATTTCAAGCCCCTCCCAAACTCATATAACCTGACACAAACATGTATTTTTGACGTAATATATTTAACATAAACATGTAACAATAAACATTTCACAATAATAACACATGTACAGTAACACTAATACTGTAATTAACAATAAATAATAATAAAACAAGAATAAACAAGTCAATAAAGAATATAGTAAGTTCATCTGAATTTAAGAATAGCATTTAACATTAACTTTTAAAATTTAATTAATTTTTTTTTTGTTTTATTTATTTAATGTTTTAACATTTAACAATTGATGCTACGACCCTGGGGAACATGATTTTTTAACATACTGGACCAGCCTTAAGTGTGATTGCGCATACTCTACACCAGGTGGCAGTGACGCTCTCACTGTGTTCCCTTTGGTGTAGGGAAAAAGCACTGAGCAAACGATATTAAGTTCAGTGAACACTATTTATAGTTGTGCACAGGGGGGGGGGTTCTTCCTATAGGGGGCATCACAGAAAATAATTGAGAAGCACTGCACAAGGCGTTCTCGGAGCGCAGAGGAAGACACGCAGAAGAATACAAGGCTAATCGTCTCGAAAAAGCTATTTCCCCAGCAGAGTTCGTAAGTTGATAAGTTGAAAATTTGCTCATTTGGATGGGGCAGATTCTTGGTCAGATCAAAGCGCGTATAATGGAAAATTTGTTATAAGAACACTCGTAAATCGAGGTACCACTGTACAGACGCTCCCCGACTTACGTTCATCCGTTTTTTTTTTCTTTTTCTTCGATTTTACGTACACCCCCCCCCCCCCCCCAAAAAAAAAAAAAAGTCAAATTTTGAGTCTAGAAGTACCTACGTAGTACGCTGACGTAATAGTAATGACATAATGGCGCTGCGTCCATTGTTTACAAAAGACAGACTGGGTGTCCCCTCCTTCCCAGTTTAGTTACAGTGTGTATCTATATATATATATATATATAGAGCATAGGCCTCCGTCAGTCCCGAAGGACTATGGCTGCGCTCTGGCCAGTATCCCGACTGGTGATACTCCCCAGTGCGCAGAGCCTGGGTAGGGAGTAATGAGGGACAGGCTGTTACCCAGGCAGCAAGTCCCCCCCTGTCTCGGCGCCACCGGAAGGATCCAATGGAAAGACAAGTGCCGATACGACTGGGTTCCAGTGCCGCTGCAGGAGAGAAACTACGGTCAATTTAGAACGGCCAATTAACCTACAGTGCACGTCTTTGGATTGCGGGGGAAACCGAAGCACCCGGAGGAAACCCGCACAAGCACGGGGAGAACATGCAAACTCCACACAGAAACGCCCAGGCCGGGAATCGAACCCGGGCCTTCTTGCTGTGAGGCGGACGTGCTAACCACTACGCCACCGTGCCGCCTATATATATATATATATATATATATATATATGAGACTTTCTGAGTAGATCCTTCCGTAGGAGAGTGCTCAATACTTTTTGGTAGAGCAAATAACAATAAAAATAAAAGGACAGGACAAAGACTTATATATATATATAAGTCTTTGTCCTGTCCTTTTATTTTATTATTATTTTATATATATATATATATATATCAGTTTTATAGCGTGTTACCCTTGTGTTAAGACATCGTCTCTGTGATCTGTGTTTACACTGGTTTGTGGACTTTTGTAACCCTCAGCAAATCTGGTTGGTCAGAAGCATAAGCCTACTCGCATGGGTGCAAGTCTCATACACAGAGATGAATTAACTATCTGCTCAGATTGGCACAATCGACCATGCTTACTCAGTTAAGCAAAGAGAGTTGTAATATGAATGAAAATCTGAATCCAGGAAAGAGCTCTCTGATCTGCTGGCTCCACATCAGTGCAGGCTGTTCTAAACGCGTTCAATGGCACCCTTGTGCACTTGAAAGACCGGAAGTCCGTATAACCCACAGCAAGTACACTACTTTCGCAAGTACACTACTTTTGGTATTGAGCGCTTCACATATTATAAGCTTGATTGGCTGTTTTAAGCTTAATGTAAAGTGATTCGCTATAAATAAGTGACTTATTTGAAATTAATGTTGATATTATTTGATATATTTGATATTATTTTACAATGTTATGTTTATAATAATTGATTTAGGGGTGTTTTATGAGATACAGTAATGGTATTTATGGATGTATAGTACAGTATGAGCGTCATACGTCCCACATCATACATCACCATAACAACTTGCGTTCACTTTCAACTTACGTTCGACCATCCGGAACCAATTAAAAACGTAAGTCTGGGAGCGTCTGTATATGATTATCAAACATTCTTCATGTCACCCTTTACCATCAAATGTAATTCATCATCCATCCACTAGTTGGAGCCAGCTTATTTCAAGTAAATTGCTCACCATTCCCCATGCTGAAAAATGCTTGTCTTTGTCCACAGGTCAGTGTTTATCAACTTCTTGATAGCACCAAAATGAATGCCTCACAAGTAAAGAAACTCGTGTCATCAAGACTTATTTCCATTCATTACACTGGCTGGGAAATTTTCACCATCACACAAGCGGTAAGTAAAAAAAAAAAAAAAAAAAAAAGAAGGTTTTAAAACTGTGCTCACAAACTGAGAACAACATCAAAATCATTTCCTGTGTCAAATTTTTTTTTTTCAAAATCATTTTCCTGTGCCTTCATGTCCTCCTTCACCACATGCATGAATCATCTCTTTAGTCTTCCTCTAGGCCAGGGGTCGGCAACCTTTGCCATTCAAAGAGCCATTTGGACCCGTTTTCCACATTAAAGAAAACACTGGGAGCCACAAATCCTTTTTTGACATTTTAAATCAAATCACACTGCATATAATGTTTTTCGCCTTTTTCCTTCATGTTAATATAAAATAACAATATGTTACATTGATTTAAACGACTGCAGAGACCATTACATTACAATTCTGTTTGCAACAAAAACATTTAGATTAAAAAAAAATTGCCAGCCTCCCCGCGACCCGAATTAGAATCAAGTGGTTCAGAAAATGAATGAATGTGTTCGAATGCTTCTTGTGTTTTTATAAAGAAAAAGAATATCCATCCCACGAAGCGCGGGACGGGCTGCAGCCAGATGTGTAACGGGTTGGGTTGCCAACCTCACCAATCACGCCCTTCGTGGGATCTTCTTTTCTTTATTCGTTATATTAATGTTGTTTTGTCATAGTTTTAATTTACAAAAATGACACCAACACGGAAAAGTATTTGAAGACTTATTTTAAGAAGGAGCCTGCTCAACATTCTTTTAAATAAATATTAATGCTTAATGCTGCACTGACCGACCCATTCTCAGAGTGGATACTGAACCACAGTGAGGACAGTTATTTAATCTGGAGATTGCTGTGTATAAACAAATCTCATCCACATCTCTTCCTTCAGCTGTGATTTCTGTTCCTGAATTACAAACCCGGTGGCAGAAAAAATCTCTCTCACCGCACTGCTGCTTCCCATGAGCTCTTTTAGGGCTCTTTTATATTTATTTGGTGTGGGGCCGCTGATTTTGTGTGTGTTCTTGTGTTCTTGTGGACACACACAAAATCACCCCGCCCACACCAAATAAATATCCGCCCACATCTGTGACTCTTAATTTTCATCTATGTAATTTTCAACCCGAAAAGAGCATTGGAAGGGTACTCAGATCATTCAGGTGGAAAAAAAACCTAGATTGGACATCACTGTTTCAATTCTGAACTGGGGCCATCTTGGTGGGATCACATGACTGTTTAAGACTTAAAGCAAGGTGGCTCACGAAGATGGCTCCAATTCAGAATTGAAATAGTAATGTCCACTCTAGGTTTTTTTTCTTTTCTTTTGATGATCAGTGATTGGTGGGAACAGGTGGAAGGTGTGGCTATTGTTTGGTTGAAGTGAAAACCTGCACCCACACCGGCCCTTTGCTGTGTGAGTAACTAAGCACTTTGTGGTGCACCAGTCAGCCACCGTAAAGCACAACTTTATTTTGAAAAGCCATGGAGCCGCACCAGAAAGGTGAAAGAGCCGCACGCGGCTCCGGAGCCGCGGGTTGCCAACCCCTGCACTAGGCCTTCTGCCTGGTAGTTCCAACCTCAGCATCCTATTACCAATATATCCCTCCTCTGTACATGTCCAAACCATGTCAATCTAGTCTCTCTGACTTTGTCTCCAAAACCTCTAACATGTGCTGACCCTCTGATATGCTCATTCCTGATCCTATCCATCCTCGTTACTCCCAAAGAGAACCTCAACATTTTCATCTCTGCTACCTCCAGCTCTGCCTCCTGTCTTTTCCTCAGTACCACAGTTTCTAAACCATACAACATCGCTGGCCTCAACACCGTCTTGTACACTTTTCCCTTCATTCTTGCCGATACTCTCCTATCACACATCACACTGGACACTTTTCTCCAACCATTCCTAAGTACAGTACTTAAAATCCTCCTCCTTCCTTATCTCTGCTCCCTGTAACCTCACTGTTCCTCTTGGATCCTTCTCGTTCACACACAAGTATTCTGTCTTACTGAGGCTAACCTTCATTCCCCTCCTTTCCAGGGCATACCTCCACCTCTCTAGATTTCCTGCACTTGTTCTCTGCTCTCACTACAGATCACAATGTCATCTGCAAACCTCATAGTCCATGGAGATTCTTGTCTAACCTCGTCTGTCAGCCTGTCCAATCACCATAGCAAACAAGAAGGGGCTCAGAATTGATCCTTGATGCAGTGCCACCTTCACCTTGAACTCTTCCCTCACACTGACAGTACACCTCACCACTGTCTTACATCTCTTATACATGTCTTGAAATCATGTTCCTGTGTAAGGTAAAGTAAAAATTTTGCATGTTTTCTCTTAGGTTCGTGCGTGGATGATGGATGAGCATAAAAATCTTGGTGTCCTGGTGACTGTGCACACTCTGGCAGGTGTTCAGTTGGATACTCGGGCCGTTCGTTTTGCCTCGGGACAGAGCCAGCATCACAGCAAGCAGCCCATGCTGATTCTCTTCACTGATGATGGCAGACGTGTGAGTTCTGCGGAGGCTGCTCTGAAAGGTAACTAAATACCTTTTCTTCAGCTGGAGAAAACTCCTTGACCTTGAGACAGTTTGATCTAATTTAACCTCCCGCTCTTCTCCAGGTTCTGCTGATTCGCTAGCTGACCCTAAGCTCCCTCTTCCCAGCCTGACTCTCCCAAGCCATGCGCATCGGAGTGCTCGATCCGTCGACTATGATGAACACGCAGATAGGAAGCCATGCCAAAGACTGCCCTTGTACGTCGACTTTGAAGAGATCGGCTGGTCTGGTTGGATCGTGTCGCCTCGTGGCTACAATGCATACCACTGCAAAGGATCTTGTCCCTTTCCTCTGGGCCAGAGCATGAGACCTACCAACCATGCTACTGTGCAGTCCATCATCAACGCTCTGAGGCTCACCAAAGGCATAAGCACACCATGTTGTGTACCTGACAATCTCTTCTCCATCAACCTTCTGTATTTCGATGACGATGAGAATGTAGTACTGAAGCAGTACAATGACATGGTGGCTGGAAGCTGTGGTTGCCACTGAGATTACTGTGTGTGTATATATATGTATATGTATATATGTATATGTATATATGTATATGTACATGTATGTATATGTATATGTGTATATATGGATATGTGTATATATGGATATGTGTATATATGGATATGTGTATATATATATATATATATATATATATGTATATGTGTATATATTTATATATATATATATATGTATATATATCTATGTATATGTATATATGTATGTGTATGTATATGTATATATATATATATATATATGTATATGTGTATATATGTATGTGTATATATGTATATGTGTGTATATATGTATATGTGTATATATATGTATATGGATATGTGTATATATATATATATATATATATATATGTATGTATACTGCGTATTTAAAGCTGAAAAACCCCCAATATCTCCCAAAGGAAGGGTTGGATTGCTGATTATAAAAAGTCTTCGGGTTGCTTTCATTTACTGCAAAATCAATAGCACTGATGAATAGTGTGTGTGTTTTATAAAATTTGGACTGGAATCATGTATGAAATGACAGACTGCTTTGTATTATATGTAAATAGATATAAATACTAATATATATGAGTATGAGTGGGTCACTGTAAATTTGTATATTACATGCTGTCAACTGTTCTTCTTTTCCTTTCGACTGTTTTTTTTTGTTTTTTTCCCCCTCAGGGGTTGCCACATGGCATAGGTTTTTACGTCGGATGCCCTTCCTGACACAACCCTTTAGCAAGGGGCGGAAACACGCTGACGGCTATACAGCTTCTCTTTACGAAAGTCAGCAATGGTTGTTTTACATCAACCTCACACCATAGACAGTGAGAGACACGGCCGGCCTTTGATAACCCAGTTAGCTGCCACTGGGGTGACAGTGACAACCTTGTTGGAGAGTGGGACTCGAACCCCCAACCTTAGGATCAGCGAACCAGCGCCCTTTACCACCAGGCCACCACTGCCCTTACATGCTGTGAACCATTATAAAGCTTAAATAAAATGTAAAACAAAAGGTTGATGGTGGATTATTCATTGAGCTTTTTCTTTTCCTTTCGGCTGTTCCCTTCAGGGGTCGCCACAGCGAATCATCTGCCTCCATCTTCATGGAAGTCATATTATCAAGGGGCGGAAACACGTTGACTATACAGCTACTCTTTATGAAAGTCAGCAATGGTTCCTTTACATGAACCTCACACCATAGACAGTGAGAGACATGGCCAGCCTTTGATAACCCAGTTAGCTGCACTGGGGGATGGGGTGACAACCCTGTGGAGAGTGGGACTTGAACCCTCAACCAAAACCAGTCCACCACTGCCTGGATTATATATTTAGCTAAATACCATAAATGCTTGATTGAACAAAAAGGGATTCATTGAAGCCGTGGAAGATAATAATAATTGCACAAACATAAACAAGGAATACAATTTTTGGTTAAAATACCAAAAGGCTTCAGAATTCAGACTGATATGACTACTTACTGACATCTAGTGGTGGTGATATGCAACTGCAGATAATATGGGGGAGGCGTTGGTTCAGCAGTTAATGTTCCAGGCTTGTGATCCAAAGGTCTGGTTCAAGCACTAATACCACTAAGCTGCCACGGTTGGGCCCTTGAACAGGGCTCTTGACCCTCAGTTACTCAGTTATATAAAAGTGATAAATATAAGTTGCTCTGCAATAAGAGTGCCTGCTCAATGTGGTAACTATTTAAATATGTCGTAGCTACAGTAAGCCCTAGCCCAGTTCAGCGCTCGCGCCCCGCATACTCGCGGATTATTGGCAAACCCGGACGTTACTGGCACGTGATTCAAATTTAGTCAATGGCTGAGAGCGTTCGTTTCTCCTGCCTGCTGACTGTTTGAAGATAATGTACACCTCTTTATATTTTCAGGATGGGTTAGGGGTAGGTATCATTTGTGGGGGTGGAGCCAACCGAATCCATCTTGACCAAGTCAATAATCTCGTGCAGGGCTAAAACAGACCCAAAAACTTGTTCACTTTCATATTTACACCTGCGTGCTATGTTTAGTCGCCAGTTGCCCTCATAATGTGCACGTCTTTGCCTGTGGGAAGAAACTTCAGCACCCCGAGGAACCCCACACAAACATTAATGTTCCACATGTAATTAAAACTTATCACACTTAATGCTACAGACCTATTTATTTATTTATTTATTTTTATTTATTCATTTTTTTTTTTTTTTAATGGAAGGCACCAGGGTGGACCTGGAACCTGATGGAAGGATTATACACCCCATCTCTACTGGGGACACCTCAGGATCCTCCAAGTGGAGCTACTTCAGTTGATTTCAGAGAGGAGGAGCGTTTTATCTTCTTTTTTTTCTGTAATAATTAAAATCTTGTGGACTGCTGTATTTAATGGATACATTTACCAGTGCTGGGTGGATATTTTTTTTCTCTGTTGAGTTGTAAAATTGCAGATATGTGTGATTATTAGGACACAGCAGCACTGAAGTAGACTGAGTAAACACATTTTTATTTTACTACAGTTTGTGATGTGTGGTAGTAAATCAGATTAGGCTTGAACTTCTGTCATATATACAGCGGTACCTCACTTCACGAAATTAATCCGTTCCAGAGCCTTTTTCTTAACCTGGATTTTTCGTAAGTTGATCCGCATTTTACATGTAAAACGTGTGATTCGTTCCAAGGCCCCAATACTACCCCTTAAACCCTTTAAAAATTATAAAAGTATACCTTTTAAGGCCTCCTTCTGCTTCAATATCGTACCGATGGTAGACGGGTTTGGCCATATTCCTTTGCAATATCACTCAACCGCATGCCACGAGCACGTTTCTTCTTTTCACTCGCACAAGAAATCACACGTGTGTGTGTGTGTGTGTGTGTGTGTGTGTGTGTGTGTGTGAGTGTCTTGACCATGTCTTCTTAGCAGAATTATAATCTTACGAATGTTTAAGACAAGATAAGATACAGCTTTATTAATCTCACAATGGAGAAATTCACTGTTACAGGCTCTTGAGGTACCATCAGTAGGGGGTGCAAAAATAGATACAAATACAAACATACACACGTACATATATATTATATAAGTAAATAAATAAATAGATACATAAATAGTATAAATTACTAAACAATAAAAGAAAAGAATGGAGCAACTTTATAGACTGGCCTATATTAAAGTGTAATGTATCTGAGTGCAGAGTAGATGGGTTGATATGGTTCACAGTGGGGTAGATGTGGTTGATTAAAGTGGGCGGGGTTTTTATTGCACATAACCGGTATTTTCACAGACAGTTACAAAGTGGCGTTGTACAGTCTGACAGCGGTGGGAATGAACGACCTGCGGTAGCGCTCCTTCCTGCACTGAGGATGCCTCAGTCGTCCACTGAAGGAGCTGCTCAGCTCCTCTACAGTCTGGTGCAGTGGGTGAGAGCTGTTGAACAGGATGGATGTGAGCTTTGCTACCATCCTCCTCTCACTCACCTCCTCCACAGAGTCCAGTGGGCAGCCGAGGACAGAGCTGGCCCTCCTGACCAGCTTGTTCAGTCTCTTTCTGTCCCGCTCTGTGCTGCCCGGGGCCCAGCAGATGGCAGCGTAGAGGATTGCAGAGGCTACCACAGAGTCATAAAATGTCCTGAGCAGAGGTCTGCATACGCCGAAGGACCTAAGTCTCCTCAGAAGGTGGAGGCGACTCTGGCCCTTCTTGTACAGGGCGTTGGTGTTGTGGGACCAGTCCAGTTTATTGTTAAGGTGAACACCCAGGTACTTGAAACTGTCCACTGTCTCAATGTTCTGTCCCTGGATGTTCACTAGTAAGTGTGTGTGTGTGTGTGTGTGTGTGTGTGTATACGAGTGCTTCTTCTGAAGTCGACCACCATCTCCTTCGTCTTCCTAGTGTTCAAGCACAAGTGGTTGCGCTCACACCAGTCCACGAAGTCGACGATGACCAACTGATACTCCAGCTCGTTCCCCTCTGACACACGGCCCACGATGGCGGAGTCGTCCGAGAACTTCTGGAGGTGGCAGCTGTTTGTGTTATATATGAAGTCCGAGGTATAGATGTTAAAAAGGAAGGGTGAGAGGACGGTGCCCTGCGGTGCCCCCGTGCTACAGACTACCACCTTTGACTTACAGCTGCGCAGCCGCACGTACTGTGGACGGTTAGTAAGGTAGTCAATAATCCAGGCAGCAAGATGCCCGTCCACTCCCACGTCCTCCAGCTTCCCCCGCAGGCGCGCTGGCCTGATGGTGTTGAAGGCGCTGGAGAAGTCAAAGAACATGACCCTCACAGCGCTGCCGGCGATCTCCAGGTGGGTGAGTGCCCGCTGCAGAAGGTAGATGACGGCGTCTTCTACTCTGATGTTGGGCCTGTAGGCAAACTGCAGCGGGTCTAGGGTGGGGCTCACCATAGAGCGGAGGTGTTCAAGGAGGAGCCTTTCCATGGTCTTAATGAGGTGGGAGGTCAGGCGACAGGTCTGTAGTGGGCTGGTTCCTTCGCTTGAGCTGTTTTGGGAACCGGAACCACACAGGAGGTCTTCCATAGGACGGGAACCTTCTCCAGGCTGAGGCTCAGGTTGTACAGGTAGCATAGTACCACACAGAGCTGGTCTGCGCAGGTCCTCAGCAGCCTGGGACTGATGCCATCAGGTCCTTCAGATTTCCTCTGATTTAGTCGCCTCAGCTGTCTCCTCACCTGGTCTGATGTGAGGGAGAGGGGGCTGGGGTGGGCTGCAGAGGGAGGGGAGGTGTCTGTGGGGCTGAACGAGACAAGTGAAGTTGGCCTGGGGAGGGGGGAGGTGTCAGTTGGTCTGGAGACGTGTGAAGAGGGGAGGGGAACGGGGAGGGGTGCAGAGGGGGAGGGGTAACAGTTTAGTTCATCCGCCCAGCGCTGGTCACCATCAGCTGTCCCTCTGACACTCTGCCCAAATCCAGACATGGTCTTTAGTCCTCTCCAGACGTCCCGCACGTTGTTCTGAGCCAGCTTCTCCTCCATCTTCTTCCCATAGTCCTTCTTTGCCCTCCTGATCCTCCACTGGAGCTCACGCTGGACCTTCTTCTGCTCCTCTCTGTCCCCCGAGATGAAAGCCCTCTTTTTCTGGTTCAGGAGGACTTTGAGCTCAGGGGTGACCCATGGGTGGTTGTTGGAGAAGCACCGTAACCTCCGTGTTGGCACAGTGCTGTCCACGCAGAAGTTCATGTAGTCGGTGATGCAGTGTGTGAGGCCGTCGATGTCATCACCAAAGGAGTTACAGAGCATGCTCCAGTCTGTGGTCTGGAAACAGTCCCTAAGCCTCTCGTTGGTCTCCTCGGTCCACACTTTCACAGACCTCTTCTGTGCAGGTTCCTTTCGCACCCTGGGTGTGTATTGGGGGAGCAGGTAGACCAGGTTGTTGATCGTCCCAGTGGGGGGAGGGGGGAGGAGCTGTCAGCGTCCTTCACATTTGCATACAGCAAGTCCAGTGTTTTATTGTCTCTTGTGGCGCACTTCACGTATTGCGTGAACGTCGGAAGAGAGGCGGAGAGAGGGGCGTGGTTAAAGTCCCCGCTGATCAGAATCATGGCGCGGGGGTGACGAGTCTGTGTCTGATTAACGGCGCTGTGTAGACGCTCACACGCGGCCGCCGCATCAGCCGAGGGCGGAATGTACACGCAAAACACAATCACGTGTGAAAACTCCTCGGTAGATAATATGGCGCGCGCTTACGCGAGCAGCTCCAGGTCCCGCGTGCACAGCTGCTCCTTCACGTGCACGTTTGCCGGGTGGCACCATCGTTCATTCACATAGACCGCCACGCCCCTCCTTTCTTCTTACCGCTCTCCGTTACACTCCGATCTGCTCGCGCAGTGTAAATCCGTTAAGAGAAACCACAGAGTCCGGTGTGAGTTCATTCAGCCACGTCTCTGAGAAACACATGAGGCTGCAGTCGGTACTGCCTCTGCTGCCGGGTCAGCGCCGCCAGCTCCTCCGTCTTGTTGGCGATCGCGGACATTTCCCATGATGACAGAGGGAACACATGTCCTCCGCGTCTTTCGTCCCCCTCTGCAGCCCCTCCTTTTCCTCCGTATTTCCAAAGGAACAACGGGCTTTTCCGCGTGAAGGAGGGCGGGGGCGCGCAGGCCGAGGAGGGTCTCACGTGTGTAAGACCTGCGTTGCTCAGAGCCGTCGGTGAATGAGTTTCCTGACGCCGATCCAAAAAGTGAAAATAAAAGTGCACAGAAAAACAAAAGCATCATGAAATTTCTTAACTCATTTCCAGATGCAGGATTGAAGAAAGAAAAAGAAAATTTGAAAAAAGATAAAGAAACACGCCTATATACAATAGAAAAGAGAAAAAAAAAGAAAAATAAACTGAAGAGCTCCTGTAACTGGCTGCAGGTCACCCGGCGCCATCTTGAAAAAAAAAAAAAAAAAAAAAAAAAAGGTTAAAAGCCTGTGCCAAAAAAATAAAGCAATGAGCACACTCGAAAAGCTCATGAAACAACAGTAACTCTGTCCTTTACACGAAAAGCATTATGGGAGATGCAGCTCCATAATAGCCAGTGGGAGGGAGCTGTATCATCCCTCTTAGCCAATGGGAGGCCAGCGGGGCGGGAAGTTGGGAGATAGCCAATGGGAGGCCAGCGGGGCGGGATGTTGGAAGATAATTGGACAGCAGCTAGTGCATTGTTTAAATGTCACATTTTAATATTTGAATGGCACATTTCATAAGGAGAACTTGACTTGTTTCGTATACAGAGACAAAAAATTTTGGAAAATGTTATTCGTAACCTGGATTTTTCGTTTGCTGGGACTATCGTAAGGTGAGGTATATATATATATATATATATATAAAACAAAAATAAAAGGACAGGACAAAGACTTTCTATTGAAACTCCATTTATCACTACAGATCTGTTTCGAGGGGTGGTGAAACCATCCTCTCTCTTCAGGTGATTATAGAAGAGATTAGATTATATTCTATAATCACCTGAAGAGAGAGGATGGTTTCACCACCCCTCGAAACAGATCTGTAGTGATAAATGGAGTTTCAATAGAAAGTCTTTGTCCTGTCCTTTTATTTTTGTTATTTGCTCTACCAAAAAGTATTGAGCACTCTCCTACGGAAGGATCTACTCAGAAAATCCCCTATATATATATATATATATATACAGTCAAACCTCAGCTGACGAACGCTTAAGCTCACGAACTTTTCGCCTCAAGAACTTTAAATTCGCGAAAATATAGTCTCGGCTGACGAACTACTTTTCGGCGGACGAACCAAACCACGCGGTCGAGCAGCGCCACGGTGGCGGCCACGAGAAGCTGACGCACGCTCACGGCGTCACAGTTAAATCACCCCTTTCTTTGAGTGCTGAAGTGGTATGTGTTTGCTAGACATTTTGGACCATATTGAGTGTACTTTTGCTATTATGGGACCGAAAAAGACCCCACCACAGGCGGAGATCATTGAAAAACACGAACGAGGTGTGCGTTTGTGTGACTCAGCGTCCCAGTACCAGTACGCTAAGTCTACCACCATCCTGAACAACAAGGAAGCTATTAAGGGTGCGTGTGTGGCTATGCGTGTTTCCAAACAGTAGGCGTTTCCAAACTCTCCTTCCAAACAGTAAGTCCCTCCCTCCTCCTCCCACTCCATTCCATCAAGCCATCAACTACCATCACAAAGGTAAATAAAACGACTTTATTATACAGTACAGTTTATTTCTTTAATTACAATACAATAGACATTTATTATACATAAAATAAGGTATATTTTTGTGTAGTTTTAAGGCTTATTTAGTAGAAAATTATGTTTTATGGGGACCTGGGAACGGATTATTCTCATTTTAATGGTTTCTTATGGGAAATAAATGTTCGGAAGACGAACTTTTCGCCTCACACACACTTTCTAGGAACCAATTATGTTCGTGAGCTGAGGTATCACTGTATATATATATATATATATATATATATATATATATATATATATATATATATATATATATACACACACACACACAGTAATTCTCTGTTGGAATATATAAAATATAACCTGCTTATACTCCCAGCCAAAAGAAAATTTATAACTACGTTGGTAATTAAAGCACGAGGTAATTAATATACTAATCTACATCCATCAGCCATAACATTATCACCACCTGACTATTCGGCAGCTAGGTAAGTCCCATGCCCAATGTTACTACAGTAGTTCTTCATTGGGATCAGACCAGACCAGGTGCACCGGCTGTTCCTCCCCACAAGCACCAGTGAACCCTGGGCTCTCATGAAACTCTCCCAACTCACTGGCTGCACTTCCACGCAACATCTGTGGTAGGTTGGTAGGTACTGTACTTATCACCCCACATGACCTGCCGTATCACAGCTGAACAGTGTTATCAATCACAATGTGGACTTATAGTGGCACCTGCCAAACAGTGGGACAAATTATAGAGAAAGTAAACATTCAGTTTAATATGTTGACATCCTGGAAGCAGGAGAAATGACAAGTTTCAGGATCTGAGAGACTTTAACGAGGGCCACGTTGTGGTGTTCAGGAGAAAGGTCAAGAATTGCACCCACCGCTGCATTGAAACGTGTACACTGTAAAGCGTACTGTTCCAGGATCAGGTCTGTGATAAGCCACTGAGCTGCACTGAAATTCATCATTAATGAGATAAGACTATTTGGCATTACTGGGTCTTATCAGTGGTCAGAGTTGTGTAATACTGAGGGATTGATAAATACACCTGCGAAGTATGAAGAGTATAAATTGTGGCTGTCGAAATGGGGGGAAAATAAATGAATAAATGGTGAAAGTTCACGAATACCGAAAATAAAGTTGTTTTTTCAGCACAAAGCATAAAACATTCCAAGAAAATGTGTTCCTCTGCTCTCTGCTTATTTGTTTGGTACTCTGCTCTCACCCAGAGTCTGCTGAGACGGGCGCCAGCGTCCCCAGGACCCTAATTAGGATTAAGCGGTTCAGAAAATGAATGAATGAATCATACCTCACTCCCTTCGATCCCTTTTCTACTCACGTCCCTGTAGTTATTGAATACTAATGAAATATTAAACAGAGAAGAGTGTGTTATGGGGTGGTGGTGGTGGTGGTGGCTTTGTTCTCGTGGCAATGGGTAACTGAGCTGAAGGTCAGGGCTTCAATTCCTGCGACCACCACTGTTGGGCCCTTGAACAAGGCCCTTAATTCTCAAATTCTCAGATGAGATTTCAAAAATATGGGCTTGAGTCGCTCTGGATAAGCGCGTCTGCCAAATGTTATGGCAAGAAGTATGATTTTTTTTTTTTTTTTTTTGGCCATGAACACCATCTGGCATGTTTGAGGGAAAAATCGAGATTGCAAAGAACAAACATCTCCAGACCAAAACATGGCAAAGGAGTGTTAATGATCTGGAGATATTCTGTGGCTCAAGGCCACTAATATTAATAGTGTTGATAGCATTAGTCCGTGTGTATGACAGAAACTTTCATTCATTAATTTTCTGAACCGCTTCATCCTAATTAGGGTCACGGGGATGCTGGCGCCCATATCAGCTGACTCTGGGCAAAGGCAGCGTGCACCTTGGACAGCTCACCAAGCCATCACAGGGCAGAAACCTGCTGACGGCTATGCAGCTCCTCTTGTTGAAAGTCAGCGATGGTTCTTTTACATGAACCTCCCACCATAGACAGTGAGAGACATGGCTGGCCTTTGATAACCCAGTCAGCTGAACTGGGGGATGTTGGGAAATTGAGGTGGATTATTAATAGTGTTTGGGAAATTAAGTAAATAAAGGCAACTTGATGAAACAAGGGGTGGTAACTGTAGTCCTGTTCTGAATTATTTTCCTATAAGTGCACATTGTCTTGGTTTTTGTACCAAATTTAAACAAATGTTGAGGGTATACCCTGCCTCTCGTCCAAGTCAGTTGGGATTGGAGTCATGTTACCAGTGGCTCGGGCGGACACATGGTATTCGATAATAAATGAATATATGGATGGATTTTTGCTTGGTTGGAGGGATGGTTGGTTGGTTGGTTGGTTGGTTGGTAAGATCAATGGCAGTTGGGATTGTTGGATGGATGGATGGATGGATGATTGGTTGGGTGGATGGTTAGTTTGATAGATGGTTGAGTGAGTGGATGGATAAAGTAAGGTCATGGTTTGCTTTTGTGTTGGAAACGGAAGCCGTTTAATTACTAAAACTCATAACTGATGTGGTGAGCAAGTCCGCCTCACGTCAAGAAGGTCCTGGGTTTGCGTCCCCGGGTTGGGCGTGTCTGTGTAGAGTTTGTATGTTCTCCTGTGCTTGCTAGGGTTTCCTCGGATACTCCAGGTCTCCTTCCACAGTCCATAGACATGCCCATTAGGCTAACTGGCTTTTCCCAAATTGACCCTAGATTGTGAGTGTGAGTGGTTATGTGTAGGCTTCAGTCTCCCCATGGCCATGATAGGAGTAAATGATTTGGCAAATGAGTGAGAGAGGGAGAACGAAAAGAAAAATAATGGTTTAATCCCACAACAATAACCGTCTCAGTAATAACTCTGTCGTGAAGTTTTTTAATGAAATCAGCTGCTAGGCTGCTCCCAGCAAATCTCTAAAACAGAATTATTGGGGGAAAAAACAACCCAATAACAATAATTTAAAATAAATTTTTCCTAATGAACCCTAATAGGTTAGGCAAAACTAATCATGAAAGCACTTGGAGAGTCAGCGAGTCGGAGACTCCACCAAGCCAAAAAAAAAAAAAAAATCCAGGCAGTACGCAGCAGCCCTGCTTTCAAAAAAAAGAAAAGAAAAAATGAAAAAAGTAAGTCCAGGGATCCCTCACTTTCCGCGGTTAATTGGGACCGAGATCCCCCGCGAGCATCGAATTCCGCGAAGTAGGATCACACACACCCCCCCCCCCCGACTGACGAATATGTACTTGTACAGGGATCCGTCGCTACTTCGTGCTTCAGTTCATGCAGCTTCAGTGCATCGCGTTGTTTTTTTTAAATATTCATCGAATTAAAAAATAAGGAAATTAAGGAAACTCACAAAAAAGTAAGTACGGTGGTACCTCACTTTACGAAATTAATCCGATCCAGAGACTTTCTCGTAACCTGGATTTTTAGTAAATTGAACCGCATTTGACATGTGAAATGTGTGATTCGTTCCAAGGCCCCCAATACTACCCCCTAAACCCTTTAAAAATTATAAACCTTTTAAGACCTTCTTCTGCTTCAATATCGTACCGACGGTAGACGGGTTTGGCCATATTCCTTTGCGATATCACTGGAGTCCGTTTCTTCTTCTCACTCACACCGGAAATTACACACGCGCATGTGTGTGTATGTATGTATGTATGTGTGTGTGTATGTGTGTGTGTGTGTGTGTGTGTGTGTGTGTGTGTGTGTGTGTGTGTGTGTGTGTGTGTGTGTTGACCATGTCTTCTTAGCAGAGTTAAAATCTTACAAATGTTTCTGGAAGGTTAAAAGCATGAGTTAAGAAATAAAGCATGAAACAGCAGTGACTTTGTCCTTTGCACGCAAAGCATCATGGTAGCTGGGAAGGAGCTGTGTCATCCAAGCCAATGGGAGGCCAGCGTGGCAGGATGTTGGCAGATAGCCAATAAGAGGGAGTTGTGTCATCCCTCCTAGCCAATGGGTGGCCAGCGAGGCGGAATGTTTGAACGTCATTGATGGGAGAGCAGCTCGTGCATTGTTTGAATGGCACGTTTTAATGTTTGAATTTTGAAGATGGCGCTTTCGTAACCTGAACCTGTTTCGTATCCAGAGACAAAAATTTTAGGAAAATGCGTTTCGTAACTTGCACTTTTCGTTTGGTGAGACTTTCGTAAAGTGAGGTACCACTGTCGTTATGATGGGAGGTTTTGGGTTGTTTTTTGTTGGTTTAGGTTTTTATTTTTTTATTTTTGCATAATTGGCCTTGCTTTTACACCATTTTCCTTAACTTTTCCCCTATTCTTCATTAATTTCCTTATTTTTTAATTTGATGAATATTAAAAAAAAAAAAAAAAAAGGCGATTCACTGAAGCCACATGAACTGAAGCGTGAAGTAACGAGGGATCCCTGTAATTCATTTTCTGATCAGCTGACACTGGTTAATGAAGGTGGACCACACCCTAAATAGCTTGTTAATCAATCGCAAGACCAACACACACATACACACACACACACACACACACACACACACAACGATTCATACCTCGGGGAAAGTTGGAACTGTCAGTTCGCCTAATATGCAAGTCTTTGTACTGTGGGAGGAAACTCAGAGGAAACCTACGGAAGCACAGAGAGAACAAGAAAACTCAACACAGAACTGCCCTCGCCAAGCCTCCTTGTCCGAAGCCCCAAAACGCTTCCTTGTCCGAAGCCCCACCTCTGGGAGAAATTGCATGAAAATCTGCATCCAATCTTTGCATAATTTGTGTCAATTCTAATTGATGCATGTAAATTAGTGAACCCACCGATACCATATAATGCTCCAATTTTAAGCTCATCATCGCACCAAAATAATTAGAATTATCTCCATAAATGGACACAAATGAATGGCAATGGTTTACCATGGCTGCATCAGTTTATATATATATATATTCATGTGTGATGGCCTTCAGACTGACTAGATTTTATCTCAATTTGGATTCGAGCGAGAATTAAGTTTTTTATTTTATTTATTTAATAAGTTTTTAATATGCATTGGTATCATTACTGTGGGATTGATGACACGAAGCCAATAAGCACCATGCAGACGGAAAACCGATTAAAAATTCATGGTTCATAATTGCGGATCCAGAGACAGGCACATGCGCACTCAGAGCCATAAAGTTGTGAAACATGACTAATTTCTGGATTTTAAAGATGATGGCTCACTGGTGTGATAAGAGGAATGACTGGGCCGGGCTCTGGGTGCGTGAGGAGTGAATGTTTACACAGTGGTGGAATGAAAACAGACAAGGAGGATGGATGCAAAAAGGGCAGGTATAAAAGGTGGAGACTTCTGAGTCTCGAGCAGATTTGAAATTGACAGGTGAGACGTATGCAGGAGGACGCGGATATGTTTTATTCAAATCTATTTAAGTATTAATTACAGTCGTAGAAATATTTTATTGGATGAGGTTGTACAAGTCAACTACAGGTTGCTTACGACTATAAATCTTTTGCTGAAGTGCGAATTCCACCTTCATGTTTTTGTGTTCTTGTGTCCAGCTCACAGACGATTCCGTCCTCCGTGTGCATTGCAGCAGAAACATGAGAAGCCTGGTTTTTGCCTTCGTTTTGGCACTACTGGTAGCCGGCGGTGAGTATACTGCACCCTTCTCATTCCTTATCAAAGAAGGAAAGACAAACATTAAGCCGACAGCATCGCTTAGCAACACATCATATCTAATGTAAACACTGTGGATCCTCGACTTTCTTCACGGATATGTTGATGTCCCTATGATGGATATAATACTTTCTATGTGTGTAATACGTGCAGCGCCTCTATGTGTATTCCAGGGACGGCTCTGGATTGCTTGTACTGCCAGCCCTTGAAGGCAGGCGGGGCATGTGAGGTCAAAACAGTGACCTGTCCTGATAATAAAGACGCCTGTGTTGCTGTCAAGTTCACCCAAGCTCCATGTGAGTATCATTACTTTTGATATATTTTGGCCAGTTCTATCCAAGCGGGTAAGTTAGTTGTGTGTGTGTGTGTGTGTGTGTGTGTGTGTGTGTGTGTGTGTGTGTGTGTGTGTGTGTGACACACAACCAGGTATGGACATGAATATACACTAATAGCATTGGTATTGAGATTGATGCACTTTCCTGAATCCCTTTATATATGTAGTCAGTGCTTGGTAATTATCCTCACGATCTCTATCTTTCAACTTCTCTGTATTTAAATGACTCACTTTTCATTGGATACAGAAGGACCTGAGTTTACAGTATAAGCTCTCAGTCTTACCTGTGCTCTTCCCTACAGATGGACACTACCAGAAATGTACAGTCATGAAAGACTGCGAACTTCTGAAGCTGAACGCCTACATGAAGGTCAACTGCTGCCAGAATAACCTCTGTAACACTCTGTGATCCAACTGACCTTTCACACTGATAATATCTATTCATATCAAGCATGTTTTTAGGAATCTGTAATGGTCACTCATCTAAAGAAATAAGATAAAAAGAAAATAAAAATATGCATGAAACTCATGTTCTGTATGTTTTTTTTGACAGTGTCTTTTGATGGACTTGTTGCTATAAATTTATATAAGTTTATATATAGATATAGATAGGGCGGTGGTGGTCTAGTGGATAGGGTGCAGGATCGCTGATCCTAAGGTTGGGGGTTCGAGTCCCCCCAAGGTTGCCACTGTCCACCCCCCCCCCCCCCCCAGTGCAGATAACTGGGTTATCAAAGGCCGGCCATGTCTCTCACTGTCTATGGTGAGAGGTTCGTGTAAAAGACCCATTGCTGACTTTTGTAAGGAGTAGCTGCAAGGCCGTCAGCATATTTCTGTTCCTTGCTAAAAGGGTTGTTACAGGAAGGGCATTCGATGTAAAAATCTCGACCAAATCAAATGTGCGAATCAGATGATTTACTGTGGCGACCCCAGAAATATATATTTTATATATAACCCTTCAAAACTACTTACATTTTTATGTGCGCATCTGTGTGTGATGCTTCTATATGTGTGTGTGTGTATTTATATTTTATTTACATCTTATGCATTATTATTAAATGTTTAATTTTTTTATTATAAGCATTTATAGCATTGAATATGAATTTATTGATATTATATATACATATACGTGTACATATATGTCAGTCAGGACGGGGGGGGGTGATCCTACTTCACGAAATTTGGTGGTCGCAGGGGTCTCGGTCCCAATTAACCGTGGAAAGTAAGATATATATATATATATATATATATATATATATATATATATATATATATATATATATATATATATATATATATATGTCAGTCGGCCCCCTACTTACAAAATTAATCCATTCTAGCGTCTTTTTCGTAACATGGAGGTTTCGTAAGTAGAGGCGCATTTTACATGTAAAACGCCTGATTCGTTCCAAGGCTCCCACGACTACCCCATAAACCCTTTAAAAATGATAAAAGTACACCAATTTTGTATGAAATATGTGTTAAAATTAAAAGAAAATTATTTATTAAACCATTTAAACATTTTATTAACATATTAAACCATTTTATTAACATATTTATTAATTAAACCATTATTAAACAATTTTATTAACGCACATACACACATACACAACACTGTCTCTCTCTACCTCTCTCTCTCTCTCTCTCTCTCTCTCTCTCTCTCACACACACACACACACACACACACACACACACACACACACACACACACACACACACGTGCTCTGCCCACAGGACGCTGGAGCATTTTAAGAAGGGGAATTCAAAACGCATTCCCAGCTTGACAGATCAGAGGTCCAAACTCAACTTTAACTTGTATCCTTGAGGGATCGGAAGTCTGTATGAGCCGCGTTGTGCTCACATTCGGCGGTGCGCGCCACATTTATGAAATATTTACTGAATTAAACAACTTAAAAGAGGGTACGTAAATTAAAAACTCGAAAGACAGTAAAGAAAGCCTCCTTTTATCTCTGACTCTGTATGCAGTCTCTCTCTATCTCTCTGTCTTGCACACACACACACACACACACACACACTGTCTCTCTCTATCTCTCTATGTCTCTCTGTCTCTCTCTCTCTCACACTCACACACACTCACACACACACACACACACACACACACACACACACACACACACACACACACACACAAAACTCTGGTGTGTTTTGCTGAATGTGGGCTCCGCCCACACGCTGCCCGGAGCTGACAGAGAAATTGTATTTAAATGTTTAAATTAACGGGATGTTGTATTTAAAGCAGAATTACAAATTACATTGTGGGACCAGTGGCGTAGTGGTTAGGGTGCTGCGCTTGTGACCAGGAGGTTGTAAGTTTGAATCCCACTGAGACCCTCACTGTGCCAAGACCCCTGGGCAAGGTCTCAATCACAAGTGTGCCTCTGTTCACCCAGCAGTATAAATGGGTACCAGTAAAATATACTGGGAAGGTAACCTGCGATGGACTAGTGTCCCATCCAGGGGGAGTTGAACTCCTTGGTCGCTTCATGCTACGGAAACTGGGGATAAGTACTGGTCTGATGAGCTATGAGGCTAAGCCACTAGGCTCGGATGTAAAAACCCAACAGACTTACCTCTACAAATTACATTACCTGTTTGAAAGATCAGAGGTCCTGATTCAATATTTAACTTGCTTGCTTGCGAGATCGGAGGTCTTGTCCCACAGAGCACCTGTTTCCATGCCCCTTCTGCTTCAATACCGTGCCGAAATAATCACCCCCGTCACTGTATTTCAGCTTTTCAGTATTGTCCGGGTCCATGATGGATAACAAAATACAACACTGCAATGATCTCTGAAAAAGAACTCATGAGCCAACATTCCTGTTCAACTCTCCTCTCTCACACGAGTGACAAACAGGAAGTATGGGTACAGGAAGTATGGGTACAGTTAAGCTGCCTCCTGGCCAATGGGAGGCCAGCAAGGCGGGATGCTGGGAGACAGCCAATGAGACAGCAACTCGCGCATGGTTTGAATTTTGAATGCCGCGTTTGACTTTTTGAATGCCGCGATTGGCGCTTTTTGTAAGAGGAGGTTGTTTTGGTATACAGAGGACGAAAACTTGGGAAAATGTTTTTCGTAACCAGAGGGTTTTGTAAGTAGGGGGCTGACTGTATATATACAGTATTAAAGTATACACAGTAGGCCCTTGATATTTGCGGGGGTTTGGTTCCGGCCCCTCTCGCGAATGACGATAATCCACAAGTTCTGTACGTGGAAATAAAACCCCATGTATCATATTACATGCATGAATGATCAACCAGAAGTAAAATACTATGTATCTATTACATGCGCTAAAATATGCTTCTTAAACACATTCTACAGTCTTACTCATTAATACAGTATTAATGTAGTAAAATGTAGTAATGATTCGGAAAAACTTTTTAATTTTGTACTGTGATATTTATTAATAAAATATATAAACATTATATAGCATACTTTCTATCTATCTATCTATCTATCTATCTATCTATCTATCTATCTATATACTAGTCCTTCTCAAAAAATTAGCATATTGTGATAAAGTTCATTATTTTCTGTAATGTACTGATAAAAGTTAAACTTTCATATATTTTAGATTCATTGCACACCAACTGAAATATTTCAGGTCTTTTATTGTTTTAATACTGATGATTTTGGCATACAGCTCATGAAAACCCAAAATTCCTATCTCAAAAAATTAGCATATTTCATCCGACCAATAAAAAAAAGTTTTTTTAATACAAAAAAAGTCAACCTTCAAATAATTATGTTCAGTTATGCACTCAATACTTGGTCGGGAATCCTTTTGCAAAAATGACTGCTTCAATGCGGCGTGGCATGGAGGCAATCAGCCTGTGGCACTGCTGAGGTGTTATGGAGGCCCAGGATGCTTCGATAGCGGCCTTAAGCTCATCCACAGTGTTGGGTCTGGTGTCTCTCAACTTTCTCTTCACAATATCCCACAGATTCTCTATGGGCTTCAGGTCAGGAGCGTTGGCAGGCCAATTGAGCACAGTAATAGCATGGTCAGTAAACCATTTAGCAGTGGTTTTGGCACTGTGAGCAGGTGCCAGGTCGTGCTGAAAAATGAAAATCTTCATCTCCATAAAGCTTTTCAGCAGATGGAAGCATGAAGTTCTCCAAAATCTCCTGATAGCTAGCTGCATTGACCCTGCCCCTGATAAAACACAGTGGACCAACACCAGCAGCTGACATGGCACCCCAGACCATCACTGGCTGTGGGTACTTGACACTGGACTTCAGGCATTTTGGCATTTCCTTCTCCCCAGTCTTCCTCCAGACTCTGGCACCTTGATTTCTGAATGACATGCAAAATTTGCTTTCAAACGAAAAAAGTACTTTGGACCACTGAGCAACAGTCCAGTGCTGCTTCTCTGTAGCCCAGGTCAGCCGCTTTTGCCGCTGTTTCTGCTTCAAAAGTGGCTTGACCTGGGGAATGCGGCACCTGTAGCCCAGTCCACTGCTTCCACAGGTCCCCCAAGGTCTGGAATCGGCCCTTCTCCACAATCTTCCTCAGGGTCCGGTCACCTCTTCTGGTTGTGCAGCGTTTTCTGCCACACTTTTTCCTTCCCACAGACGTCCCACTGAGGTGGCTTGATCGAGCACTCTGGGAACAGCCTATTCACTCAGAGATTTCTTTCTGTGTCTTACCCTCTTGCTTGAGGGTGTCAATGATGTCCTTCTGGACAGCAGTCAGGTCGGCAGTCTTACCCATGATTGCGGTTTTGAGTAATGAACCAGGCTGGGAGTTTTTAAAAGCCTCAGGAATCTTTTGCAGGTGTTTAGAGTTAATTGGTTATATATACAAACACACACACACACACACACACACACACACACACATATACAGCATATCTATGTTTTCATTTTGTATGTATAATATATTATCCAGTTAAGCTCTATGATGCCACTCAAATGCCGGCTAAGCGCCGTCTTTGCTGAAGAAATATGACTTTATCCTGAAGTAATGACAGTTTCCTCTGAAGTGCCTGAAGATAATCATCTGAACTGTTGTAAAGCTGGAGTATTAAAGTCGTTTTCAATTATTATTCCAGTACAGTGCCTGAGTTAATGTTTGTTTGTGTCTGCTTTGGCTGAGGGGCGTGGCTGAACTGCTCGGACTGAATGTACTTCATATTTGAATTAAGTAATCTCATTTACTCCCTATAGACACAAACCGCACGCTCACCTCAATTAAAGCGCGATTCTTAAGTCCTTTGCCTTTGAATGTGAGGCGTTTGTTGCAGGTGACACATGGAGCTTGATCTTGCACACTTAAAAGATCAGAAGTCCGGATAAGCCGCGCTTCATCACACAAGCTTCATTTCTCACCTGCAACAAACGTGTGGGTTAATCCTCTGGCACAGAGATAAGCATGCTTGTGTTTATTGAGAGTAGATGAGAATAGTGAATTCAGGTGTGAGCCACGGAGCAGCTCAGCCACGCCCCTCAGCCGGAGCAGACAACACAGCCATCAAAATCAAAGTCCCCAAAAAACACAGACCATAACAAAAAGAACATGAAATGTAATAAATTGGATAAACAAAACAAAACGATAAACATGCTACAGCACAGTACATAAAATCACACACACAAATATTCTAAACATTAACTTAGGTACTGTACTGGAATAATGATTGAAAAGACTTTAACACTAGGGTGCTTTCAGATGATTATTTCTCTTCAGGCACTTCAGAGGAAACTCTCGTTTCTTCAGGACAAAGTCCTATTTCTTCAGAAGAGACGTCCAACGTCATTACCTTTTTGTTTGAGTGGCATCATACAGCTTAACTGGTAATTAAAACATACTAAAAAAGGAGTCTCGTTGAAAACTTGTGCTTGAATGAGGGAAAAGGGGCGTTACATCATCTCAACAAATCAGCAGGAAGGAGGACAGCCATTGGCTGAATTTGAGTGACGTGTCAGTTGCTTGGCAGTCCGCAAATACTCAAACCGTGAGTGCAAAACCGCGAATAGTCAAGGGCCTATTGTAATATCAATAAATACATATCCAATGCTATAGATGCCTATAATAACAAATAAGCATTGAAAAAATAACATAAGATGAAAATAAAATATAAATACAAACGCTCTCCAACTTACCAACATTTGTTTTGCAAACATCCGGGATACCAACAAAGCTGCCCAAGGTCAAAAGGAAAAGTGAAATGAAATTGAAGAATAAGTAGAAATAGAAATGGAATAAAATATACAGAACGATAGATCATAAATATAAGTATGAAATATAATTAAACATTATCCTGAGGTACACTTAATACTAGGCTGAGGCAGAGGGGGCGTGGCTGCACAGGCGCACACACAGAGACAACAAGGTATCCAGTTTTCATGGGAGATTCTGGGTTGTTTTTTGTTTTGTGTTGGTTGAGGGTTTTTTCTTTTTGCATAATTAGCCTTGCTTTTGTGACATTTTATCTAACTTTTCCACCTATTCTTCCTTAATTTCCTTATTTTTTAATTTGATGAATATTTAAAAAAAAAAAAAAAAAAAAAAAAAAAAAAACGCAATGCACTGAAGCCGCATTAATTGAAGAGTGAAGTAGCGAGGGATCCCTGTATATATATATATATATATGTCCTTCTCAAAAAATTTGCATATTGTGATAAAGTTCATTATTTTCTGTAATGTACTGATAAAAATTAAACTTTCATATATTTTAGATTCATTGCACACCAACTGAAATATTTCAGGTCTTTTATTGTTTTAATTCTGATGATTTTGGCATACAGCTCATGAAAACCCAAAATTCCTATCTCAAAAAATTAGCATATCATGTTCAGGTAGTCTAAACGAGCTATTAACCTAATCATCTGAATCAACCAATTAACTCTAAACACCTGCAAAAGATTCCTGAGGCTTTTAAAAACTCCCAGCCTGGTTCATTACTCAAAACCGCAATCATGGGTAAGACTGCCGACCTGACTGCTGTCCAGAAGGTCATCACTGACACCCTCAAGCAAGAGGGTAAGACACAGAAAGAAATCTCTGAGCGAATAGGCTGTTCCCAGAGTGCTGTATCAAGCCACCTCAGTGGGACGTCTGTGGGAAGGAAAAAGTGTGGCAGAAAACGCTGCACAACCAGAAGAGGTGACCGGACCCTGAGGAAGATTGTGGAGAAGGGCCGATTCCAGACCTTGGGGGACCTGTGGAAGCAGTGGACTGGGCTACAGGTGCCGCATTCCCCAGGTCAAGCCACTTTTGAAGCAGAAACAGCGGCAGAAGCGGCTGACCTGGGCTACAGAGAAGCAGCACTGGACTGTTGCTCAGTGGTCCAAAGTACTTTTTTCGGATGAAAGCAAATTTTGCATGTCATTCGGAAATCAAGGTGCCAGAGTCTGGAGGAAGACTGGGGACAAGGAAATGCCAAAATGCCTGAAGTCCAGTGTCAAGTACCCACAGTCAGTGATGGTCTGGGGTGCCATGTCAGCTGCTGGTGTTGGTCCACTGTGTTTTATCAAGGGCGGGGTCAATGCAGCTAGCTATCAGGAGATTTTGGAGCACTTCATGCTTCCATCTGCTGAAAAGCTTTATGGAGATGAAGATTTAATTTTTCAGCACGACCTGGCACCTGCTCACAGTGCCAAAACCACTGCTAAATGCTTTACTGACCATGGTATTACTGGGCTCAATTGGCCTGCCAACTCTCCTGACCTGAAGCCCATAGAGAATCTGTGGGATATTGTGTAGAGAAAGTTGAGAGACACCAGACCCAACACTGTGGATGAGCTTAAGGCCGCTATCGAAGCATCCTGGGCCTCAGCAGTGCCACAGGCTGATTGCCTCCATGCCACGCCGCATTGAAGCAGTCATTTCTGCAAAAGGATTCCCGACCAAGTATTGAGTGCATAACTGAACATAATTATTTGAAGGTTGACTTTTTTTGCATTAAAAACACTTTTTATTGGTCGGATGAAATATGCTAATTTTTTGAGATAGGAATTTTTGGTTTTTCTTTACTGTTTTGCCAAAATTATCAATATTAAACCAATAAAAGGCTTGAACTACTTCAGTTGTGTGTAATGAATCTAAAATATATGAAAGTCTAATATTTATCAATACATTACAGAAAAATAATGAACTTTATCACAATATGCTAATTTTTTGAGAAGGACCTGTATATATATATATATATATATATATATATATATATATATATATATACACACACACACACACACACACACATACATATATACATACAGGCTGCAAAGAGTGTCTTTGTGTCAAGAAGGGCATCCGACAAAAAACCTATTCCAAATCAAATGTGTCAATCAGATGATTCGTTGTGGCGACCCCTGAAAAAGGGAAAAATCCAAAAGGAAAAGAAGAAGATATATATATATATATATATATATATATATATATATATATACTGTACATATACAAAAAATTGAGCAATTGAGTAATAAAGCATTTGCGCAAAGGCCCAACAGTTGCAGCACTGGTGTTTGAAGCCTCAACCTTCGGATAAGCAACCCAGAGCCTCAACCACTGAACCATCACTGCGCAACTATGAATCTAATTATATAAAAAATGTTGAGTTTTGGAGGCTTAGAATAAGCTGTTTATATCAAGCGCAGTGGTGGCCTGGTGGTAAAGTGCACTGGATCGCTGATCCTAAGGTTGGGGGTTTGAGTCCCACTCTCCACAAGGTTGTCACTGTCCCCCACCAGTGCAGCTAACTGGGTCATCAAAGGCCGGCCATGTCTCTCACTGTCTATGGTGAGAGGTTCATGTAAAAGAACCATTGCTGACTTTTGTAAAGAGGAGCTGCCTAGCCGTCAGTGTGTTCCTGTCCCTTGTTAAAAGGCTGTGTCAGGAAGGGCATCCAACATAAAAACCTATGCCAAATCAAACTGTGAATCAGATGATTCGCTGTGGCGACCCCCGAAGAAGGAAGAAGAAGCTGTGTATATCCAATTGAGGAGCAGGTCCCCTATCACGGAGGTTGCACCGCCATGTTTCCACAGTAGTCCAGAATCATACACGGAGGAGTCTGAAATGAAATCTTAGTCGGCTGCAATCTGGAGCCTCACCACTAGATGCAACTAATCCCCATTAAATCTTATGCAATTCCTTCCTTCCTTTCGGCTTTTTCCCTTTCTCGGGAGTCGCCACAGCGAATCAACTGATTCGCACCTTTGATTTGGCAGAGGTTTTTACGTCGGATGCCCTTCCTGTCACAACCCTTTTAGCAAGGGACAGAAACTCGCTGACGACTTTGCAGATACTCTTTACGAAAGTCAGCAATGGTTCTTTTACATGCCTCTCACCATCGACAGTGACAGACATGGCCGGCCTTTGATAACCCAGTTAGCTGCACTGGGGGGGGACAGTGACAACCTTGTGGGGACTCGAACCCCCAACCTTTGGCTCAGTGGTCCTGCGCCCTATACCACTAGACCACCACTGCCCCATTAAATCTTACACAGTATATCTTTAAATCGGAGAAATGTTGTTTCTTTCTCCTGAAATGGCTGAAAAATGGTACAGAACTATTACAACTCGATAAATGACGCTCATATTTACAAATTCTTCTTCTTATTATTATTAGAATGAATATCTAAGATATTTCAGATTCTTAAACTTTTCTAAAACACCAAATAAAATCAAATTCTTACAAATCTCACATGATAAAGTTTGTAGTTTGTGATGTTTAATCTCAAGGTAGGTTTTACAGGCAAATATGAAGTGTTTCTGTCCTTTTCACCGGATTTGAGAAAGAAAAAAAATAAAGTATTCTTTGTTTTTATAAAATGTAACCAATTCCAAAATAGAATAAACAAAGTTTTGCATTAAAAAAAAAAAAAAAAATATCAATGTGTTATGACTCATTTGTCAAATCCTCCTAAACACCAAATCTTTTAATCGAGACTCTCTTGTAGAGTATGGCAGATTAAAGCATGGCTCCAGAAAAAGGACTTACAGTATATGCAAATATTTTTAATTAACTTTGATCACAAGTTTGAGGAATGTTATTTTGAAATGTTCCACAAGATGGCGATCTAAAATGTATCATCAGGTTTTACATCAGCTTGTTGAGTCCATAGCAGCTCGATTGCACACGACATAAAGACCAACCACCACCAAAGTCCTATAAACATAGTGTTGTTTAGATTTTACTTTTCACTCGTTGTTGCTGATGATTTGTTTATTCATTATCCATATTGGGTGGCACAATGGTGTAGCCCTTAGCCTGTCCACCCCATAGCAAGAAGGTTCCGGGTTCAAGTTCTGGGCTCAGTTCCGGTGTTTCTTGTGTGGAGTTTGCATGTTCTCCTCGGGTTTCCTTTGGGTACTTTGGTTTCCTTCAAAAGTCTAAAGACACACATTACGCTAACTGGCTGTTCTAACTTGCCACTACAATAGTGCTTCTCAATTGTTTTCTGTGGCGCCCCCTCTAGGAAGAAAAAAAAAACATTTCACGCCTTCCCCGCCGCACAGCGACTACAAATTGTATTATTAGTCTAGAAAATTGTTATTAGTACACCTCTGCATTTATTAGCATTAAAAACAAAAAAAAACAAAGAAATATAACGACATTAACCACTGCCAACTACTGGAGTGGAGGTGCAATTACACGTAATTCTCATACACCTCCAGAAAAGCATGTTCCCCAAAGTCATACGCTCCCCCCCCTGGCATTATACCACGCCTCACCAATGGCATCATACCACCCCCCCCACACACACACTATTTGAGAAGCACTGCTCTACATGCAAGCGCAAGTGTGAGTGGTTGTTTGTGTGTGTGTTGCTCTGTGTTGGTGTGGTGAGTTGTTCAGGTTGTACCCTGCCTTCACTCAGTGTTCTCCGAGATAAGCGCTCATTCCCTGCAACCCTAATAATAGCATTAAGCAGTTCAGGAAATGACTGAGTGAGTTTATTCATACCGCTTTCTCTGCTTGGGGTTGCAGGGTAGCTTGGGCCTCAGCCTCTGCCTGAACAGCTTGCCAATCTATCACAAAAGCAAACCACATAAAAAAAACAACATTCACTCAGCCTCACACTTAAGGGCAATCCAGAATAGCCGGTTAGCCTAATGTGCATGTCTTTGTCCAAGCTCGGGCATTTCTGTGTGCAGTTTGCATGTTCTTCCAGTGTTTGCATGGATTTTCTCTGGGTACTCCTGCGTTCTTCCACAGTCCAAAAACATGCACAGTAGGCTAATTGGCTGTTACAAATCACCCCGAGGAGCGAGTGTGAAATGGTTGTGTGAATGTTGGCCCTGAGATGCACGCCAGCCTCCATGTGACCCTAATTAGGATTAAATGCCTTAGAAAATGAATGAATGCATCTCTTTGGATTTTGGAAGGAAACCAGAGCACCCTGAGGAAATATCATCACGGGAGAATATGTAAACTCCACAAAGAAACATCCGTACTGACGATGGGGCTTGAACTCATTACCTTCTTGCTGTGAGGGGCGAGTGCTCACCACCAACATCCTAAATAGAAGCATTAGCACGAGAATCTCAGTTGGGCTAAACACACAACCCTGAATTGTCTGGATGTATCAGGTCATTGTCGGAGATACTGCTAATATAAATCACTTCTTAAAAATAGAAGGGTGAGGTGATTGTAAAGGAGGACCTTCCAGGTGCTGTAAATTAGGAACATTTGAATGACCTATTTTTTTTTTTTTTTTTTTTTTGAAAACCTATTAATCTCATATCTTTTAATAAATAAAGTTATGAGGAAAAAATGAAGAATAAAATTAGAATAGCCTACTCCTATGTTGCGGCTTTTCATGCTGAGACCTGAAACAGTGTCAGTGTTTCTTCCCATCTTTCATTTATGGATTCACTCTCATGCCTATTAGCGTCACAGCGAGGCTCGAGCCTATCTCAGCCAACACCAGGCGAAGGTGGGGTACAATATAAATAGCTCACCACACCATCACAGGGCTCCACACACGAATGAGAATACACATAAGGGACAGTTTGGAACAGCTATTAGCCTAATGTGCATGTCTTTGGACTGTGGGAGGAAAGCGGAGTACCAGGAGGAAACCCACACAAGCACGTAGAAAGCATGCAAAGTCCAGACCACCAGACCAAACAACCTCATAATCAAACCCAGGACCTTCTTGCTGTGAAGTGGACATATATATATATATATATATATATATATATATATATATATATATATATATATATATATATATATATATATATATATATATATATACTAGTATATATACTTTGTGTGGTGGTCTAGTGGTATAAGGCACCGGATCGCTGATCCAAAGGTTGGGGGTTCGAGTCCCACTCTCCACAAGGTTGTCACTGTCCCCCCCCCAGTGCAGCTAACTGGGTTATCAAAGGCCGGCCATGTCTCTCACTGTCTATGGTGAGAAGCATGTAAAAGAACCATTGCTGACTTTCGTAAAAAGAGTAGCTGCAAAGCCGTCAGCGTGTTTCCGCCCTGCGATGGCCTGGCGAGCTGTCCAGGGTGTACTCTGCCCTCGCCCTGAGTTGGCTGGGATGCACCAGCCTCCTCGTGACCCTAATTAGGATGAAGCGGTTACAGAAAATGAACTGAACTGAACTTTGTGTGGTTAAATGAGTGGATAGGGGTAGATATTCAATTATAAAAATAGAAATTTTGACTAAATCAAGTTAAGAAAGATGTCATATGGTGGGCAAGTGAGCTGTTCAGGGTCCACCCCATCTTCACGCTGTATTGGCTGAGATAGGCACCAGCTGCATTGTGACAATAGTAGGATAAAGTGTGTCGAAAACAAGAAGTGAGAGAGTGATTAAAAGGTTATTTTTCATGTATATATATATATATATATATATATATATATATATATATATATATATATATATATATATATATAATTAACTTTAGTTTTTAAAAATAAATGTGCAACATATATGGACATCCATGGAGCTCCAAATGAGGCATCACACAGTCTCTTTGCTAAAAAAGATTTATCATTGGCCACCAAACCAAACCACTACACCGATCCCTATTCTGCTCAATAAATGGACAAACTGAGCAAGGAACCAAGAGAAAGATCATTTTTTTGTGAGATAAATAATAACATCAAGTGCTTTTCTTCTTTTGCTATGATACATACAGTATATATTTAAACATGTACAATATTTCTTCAAACAAGATGAACCAAAGCTGACAATACATTCTGGGTGACTCGACCAATGAACCCAGTACACGATTGTCACTGAAATACACAGCGTGAATAAATAATACACGACACTGATCATATTTACAATATAAACAGACAATATTAAAAACTAGTGCCAAAAAAAAAAAAAAAAAAAGCTTTGGATCCTTTGAACATGGCACAGAATATATATTGACACTATGGTTGGGAATTGGAACTCTGCTCATTACCATATCAACAGCTGTTTTACCCTCGCACACACACACACACACACACACACACACACACACGTACACACAGAATAACATTCAGATTCTTGCCCTGATGGTGTCCATTTGAGCATTTCAGCAAACGTCATTAAGAAAAGGAAAGCATGACAACAACAAACACAAAAGATCCTGGCACAGAAGCTGGAAATGATACCAAAAGGTACAGAGGCAAAAGCAAGATAGAACAACATGAACTGGCTTCATTTAACACACACACACACACACACACACACACACACACACACACACACACACACCAATAAGACGGCTGGACAAGATACAGTACTGTTCCATTAGTTGAAAAAAGCCTGGTCAGGTAAATGGACCATTGTTGAAATATACAAGCTGACCACGCACACACAACCGCGCGCGCACACACACACACACACTCACACCACGCGCGCGCGCGCTGATAGTGTTGTACACACATTGAGTGTCCACTGTTTCAGAAAAAAATTCAAAAGCATGTCTGTGTCTTCTGATGGCTAGCACAGCTAGCCGGAGTTTAGATACTCCAACGCCACTTCATAGCAGAACTTGTACTGATCCTGCAATAAATAAATAAATGAATGAATAAATAAATAAACAAATAATGATAAAAATATTATTATTATTATTATTATTATTATTATTAGTAGTAGTAGTAGTAGTAGTAGTAGTATTAATAATAATAATAATAATAATAATAATACATTAAAAAGACACGCATTAAAACCCACTCAAACTTTATTTTTTGTTTATTAAGATTATGAGTCAGTCAGTTGTGTAGTGATTACTGGGATTAATGAGTCAATAGGTTATGGTGTGTTTATTAGGATAAATGAGTCAGTAGGTTTTGTAGTGATTATTGGGATTAATAAATCAGTAGGTTGTGATGTGTTTATTGGGATTAATGAGTCAGTAGATTGTGATGGTTTATTGGGATTAATGAGTCGGTAGGTTGTGTGTAGTGATTACTGGGATTAATGAGTCAGTAGGTTGTCATGTGTTTATTGAGATTACCTGGTCAACAGTTTGTGTTTGTTTTTGCTAATACTGAGTCAGCAAGTTTTTCTTTCATTACTGAAATCAATGAGTCAGCACGTTTACATAAATGGAGAGACATTCATCATGCATTCACATAACTGGGTTGTAAGAAATAAAACAGGACTTTTAATGCTTTGTATAATGTCATAAAATGTATCCTTGACCATTTAAAAAATTATCCTTGACCATTTATCCTTGAACATAATTTGTGATTAGAGTGAGCTGGAAAACAACGGTGCATCAGCAAATCTCAAATGGTACACCTGCAGCTGAACCACCATAAAGATCTTGTAATTTAAGTAGGTTATTCTGTGAGTTGGTGTTAATGGATAGAGAGAGAGGGAGAGAGAGAGAGAGAGAACCATACCAGTAAGTCCACCATGTTGGGCTTGTTGTTCCTAAGTGTTTTGACAGCATGGAACACATCAACCGAGCGCTGGTGTCGCAACATCTCACTCACAATGCTGATGGCACAGAATGTTCCACTGCGCCCTCCTCCATTTCTGACAAACACAAACACACACACACACACACACACACACACACACACACACACACACACAAGTTAATAACCAAATACAAATAACACGAACATCTGGGTTTTGCATTTTTTTAATGTGTGCCATCTTAGTTCATAAATCATTGTAGGTTCATTGTTCATTTTCTCTAACCACTTAATCCTAATTAGGGTCGCGGGGAGGCTGGCGCCCATCCGGGCGAGGGCAGAGTACACCCTGGACAGCTCACTGGGCCATCGCAAGGCGGAAACACACTGATGGCTATGCAACTATTCTTGTCGTAAGTCAGCAGTGATTCTTTTACATGAACCGCACACCATAGACCAGGGGTGGGCAATCTTATCCGCAAAGGGCCGATGTGGGTGCAGGTTTTCACTTCAACCAAACAATAGCCACACCTTCCACCTGTTTCCACCAATCACTGATCATCAAAATAATAGAAAAAAAAACCTAGATTGGACATTATTGTTTCCATTCTGAAGTGGGTCCATCTTGGTGAGATCACATTACTGTTTAAGACTTAAAGCAAGATGATCTCACCAAGATGGCTCCACTTCAGAATTGAAACAGTAAAGTCCAATCTAGGGTTTTTTTTTTCTTTTCTTTTGATGATCAGAAATTGGTGGAAACAGGTGGAAGGTGTGGCTATTGTTTGATATACTGATAAGAGTCTTCAGGCAGTTGATTGGTCAATCTGTATGCTCTGTACAGAGACTGACCAATCAAGTGGATGAAAACTCTTATCTGTTGTTTGAATGAGCCAAGTCAGGTCTGCTGCTGCTTGGTTGGAACAAAAACCTGCAGTCACATGGCCCTTTGTGGCATGAGTTTGACACCCCTGTTGTAGAGAGTGGGGCCTGAACCCCCAGCCTTAGGATCAGTGATTCAGCACCTTTTGCCATCAGGCCACCACCGCCCATCACTGTAGGTAAGTAATGATATCCCTAACAGTTGAACACTTTGCCCACGTAATATCAAAGCTGTTGTGACGTTACATGCTCACACATGCTACACCCTCTACGTTTATAATTTAATTATGATAATTATCCAGGCCTTGAGACTCAATACTGTAATTAACACACTTTAACTCATCAGCTAATTATCAAGGCTTTCTTTAATTTCCTAGCATGACGGAACTGCATAAGTACCAGTGTGCCGCCTTGTAGTAAATGCTTTCTTACACTAGAGGGCGCTGTGTATCCTTTTTTTTTTTAAAAAAGGTGAACCTGAAAACAAATCTTTGCTTTCAACCCTCTGATGGATTAATTAAGTGCTAATTGATGCTCTAATGATTATTGATCTGTTTTCATGCAGTTGGAGACGTGAGAATGGAAAGACAGATTCGCTATGCTTGGGAGAGGGTCGACGTGATGAGGCTGATTGGTAAGATCAGAGAACTCACAGGCAATGCACCACAGTGCGCCCCTCTCCTCCATCATATTCTTCTTGCCATTTATCCACCTGGTGAATGAGTTTCAGGAAGGAGCGTTTGGACATGGGTGTATCTCTGTACATGGGCCAACCCAAAAACTGGAACTGCTGTACCATACGATAACCATCTTGAGGCTGCAGCACGTGCACACACACACACACACACACACACACACACACACACACACAGTGAGAAGCCTATAGACAGTGTAATAATAAATAAATAAAAAGAAAATGGATCTGTCATTATTAGGATGAGTAGGTCATTAAGTTGTGCTGTGATTACAGGGATGAGTATGTTATCAGGTTGTTCTGTGATTAGTGCGATGAGTAAATCAGGTTGTTCTGGGATTAGTGGAATGAGTAGGTCTTCATGTTCTGCTGTGATTAGTGGGATGAGTAGATTATCAGATTGTGCTGTAATTAGTGGGATGAGTACAGCTTCAGGTTGTACCGTGTATAGTGGGATTGAGGAGGACTTCAGGTTGTACTGTGATTAGTGGGATGAGTAAATCTTCAGACTGTATTGTGATTATGGGGATGAGCAAATGTTCAGGTAGTACTGTAATTAGTGGGATGAGTAGGTCATCAGGTTATGCCATAATTAGTGGGGTGGGTACAGCTTCAGGTGGTGTTGTGATTATGGGGATGAGTAAATCTTCAGGTTGTACTGTGATTGGGATGGATGAGTAAATCTTGAAGTTATGTTGTAATTGATAGGATGAGTAGGTCATCAGGTTGTGATGGGATTAGTGGGATGAGTACATCTTCAGGTTGCGCTGGGATTAGTGGGATGAATAGTTTATCAGGTTCTGCTGTGATTACAGGGGTGAGTAAATCTTTAGGATGTGCCATGTATCGTGGGATGAGTAGGCCATTAGGTCATGTTGTAATTACTGGGATGAGTAATTCATCAAGTTGTGCTGTGATTAGCAGGGTGAGTAAATCTTCAGGTTGTCTCATGTATAATGAGATGAGTAACTCATCAGGTCATGCTGTGATTACTGGGATGAGTAAACCTTCAGGTTATACTGTGATTAGTGGGATGAGTAAATCTTCAGATTGTGCTAGAATTAGTGGGGTTGAGTAAACCATCTGGTTTTGCTGGGATTAGGGGGATGAACAGTTTATCAGATTCTTCTGTGATTAGAGGGATGAGTAAATCTTCAGTTTGTCTCATGTATAGTGTGATGAGTAACTCATCAGGTCATGCTGTGATTACAGGGATGAGTAAATCTTCAGATTGTGCTGTGATTAGTGGGATGAGTAAATCTTGAAGTTGTGCTGTAATTGATAGGATGAGTAGGTAACCAGGTTGTGCTGTGATTACTGGAATGAGTAAATATTCAGGCTGTGCTATTATTATTTGGACGATCATTTCAGCAGGTTGTGCTGTGCTTAGGGGAATAACTAAATATTCAGGTCATGCTGAGATTAGTGTGATGATTATGTCAGCAGGTTGTGCCATCATTAATGGAATGGTTATGTCATCAAGTGTTATTATGATTAGTGGGATGATTCTCATTTGCAGATTAAGCTTTGATTAATTGGATGAGTCTTCAGATTGTGCTGTGATTACTGTGATAAGTAAATCAGTAGGTCGAGCTGTAATTAGTGGGATGAGTAGGTTATCAGGTTGTGCTGTGTTTAGTGGAATGATTATGTTAGCAGGTTGTGCTTGATTAAAGGGATGAGCAGTTCATCAGGTTGTGCGGTAATTAGTGGGATAAGTAAATAAGCTGTCTGTGCTGTGATTGGAGGAATGAGTAAATCAGTATGTTTTACTGTAATTAGTGAGATGATTACGTCAGCAAGTTGTGCTGAGATTAGTGGGACAATTAAATCAGCAAACTGCGCTGTGAATAGTGAGCCGAGTGCTGCTGATGCCTACTCTTAACACACTTGACTTCTACTGGTGAATAAAGTGATGCTGTGATTTGCATATGTACAGATATGTTTGATATAACAAGTAAAGTATTTCAATGGGAGGAGGTCAGTTGATGGAATGATCATAGTATTTATTCAGGCTGAACAGGAATTGGTGGGATGAGTGATTTATTTTTTATTTTTTTTATATATATCAACAAGTTCCGATGCAGACTTGGGCCTCCGTACACACTCGCACGTGTGTGTGTGTGTGTGTGTGTGTGTGTGTGTATAACACCCACCCGAGCAGCATTGTAAATGCGGAATATTCTGCTGATGATATCCTCCTCAAGATCAGCTGACACAAATTCCACCTGCAAGGGACCATGCCGATGTACTCCATTCTCTGGCCAGTACTGAGGACACAACTGCACACATAGAGGGGTGGGGTGGGGTCGTAAACTTTACACAGGAAAGAAGTCAAACGTAAAATTTGAAACACTGCTCTCTGTAAACTTTCTTTCTTTATGCTCTTCCTCTCAGATAAATGCTCCAAAGGCTCAGATTAAAAGAGGAACTCTATACAAATGCAGACAGTAAAACAGAATCAGCAAAAGTGGACCAAAAAAACAATTTCAACATGTCTTAAAAAATTTATCCACTGCAGCTTTGAAAGTCACAGCAATAGCATGAATAAAGACACGCAGCCTCACAAAGAATCAGATCTTAGCCTTTTCATTATTTATTCATATATTCAAATCATTTCCCATTTGATCATTTCCATTAGAAATGATCCACACTGGCTACATATTTCATTCTGTGACAACAGACACATGGCTGTATTGCTTTTTCTGAAGGAATAAGTGATGAGAAAAGGCTCTAGAGCCCATCTGAGGGTCTCTTGACAGAGGGAAACTGACTCTTTAGTGTTTGATCTGTAGGCTAGGGAAGGAGGTGGACTGCGGGGAGAGCCCACACTGTTTGCTCTGCGAAGAGCATCAGACACCGTGAATTTATCCATACTTGTACACTGTAGCCAAGTGAAGCACTGATTCATCAACCACCTCCATGGGTATGTCAGGCAAAGAGCAATGAATTCTGCACGTCGGCCGATTTCTCTAATGTGTGGATGTGTGAGTGGGATCTCACCAAGAACTGAGATTCTCCTGCTCCAGCATCTCTATTCATGTCCGGGCTCCAATTCAACCCGTTTCCCCCTTATAGGGCCATAATCAGAGATGAGTTACAAGGGTACAGTGAGGACTTTAATACAAAAATCTGCAAATTGGTATTCAGATGTTAAACTCCTGCATTGGAAACACATTTGAACTTAATGCAAATCAGAAGTTACCAGGAATGTACTTTTTTTTTTCTTTTTTACTTTTGGTAGCTAGTTCTTGAGTCATATTCAATTCCCCCTGTCAAATGTTCCTGTCACATCCAACCACCACCAAGCAGGAAGGGGTGTAACCATAACATTCGTGAGTGGGACTTTCAAAAACAAAATACTATTTATCCCTTTTTTATGAAAAAAGGAAAGTATCCCGTTTGTATGGACAAGCTCACAAATGCCTGCAAATGGCTGGTGATTGCTATGAGTGACAGGGACATACGTGTATGCCATGCCTCCCTCCTGGGAGAGCTCTGCCTATTAGCTGGCCAATCAACAGTGGACCTTTCATTTGTATCACCTGTCTCATTATTTTAATTATCCGTTTAACAAGCTCATGTTTCCCTTTCATGTTTCAGGTTGGTTTGCTTGATGAAAGTCTGTCTACCTTCCTACATTTACATTTATGGCATTTGACAGACGTCTTAATCCAGAGTGACCTACATTTTTAGACAAGTGATCAACTGAGGGTTAAGGGCCTTGTTTGAAGGCCCAACAGTAGCAGTATTGTGGTACAGGGGCTTGAACCCCTGATTCTCAAATCAGTAAACAAGAGCCGAGCCACCACTGCCCACAACCTGAGTAAGATAGTTTTTATTCTGTGCGAGTTTGAACGGTGGTGTATGAGCCTCTAATTTTTGGGTCTCAATTTCATAATTATAATAAATCGATGCCCATCGCAATGCAAGTAAGTGGCAACAGCCAATCAACACCAAGTCAGTGATGCAGGAGCCTTATTAGTTTTTGTGTGGTGGGCATGCACAGACACCGGGCATATATGGGGAAACCATCCAAAGCATGTTCCATGTCGATGGTGCTTTTCTGCTCAGGTGCTCAGATAATTAGTCAATTAAGTCTTACTTTCAGACAATGATGAAAACAATATTCTCATCCCAGTAAGCATACATTATACATTTTGCACTCCAACAATACAGTGTGTGTGTGTGTGTGTATATATATATATATATATATATATATATATATATATATATATATATATATATATATATATATTAGTTTTAGAAGTTTTTCCATGTCTATCAATTTATGTTTGCTTGCCAGTTGTGCTAGGCTTCGTGGAAATGAGCTGATCAAAATGATGGAAATTTATTTCTTTACTCAAAAACAACACGCACAGTCTGTGGCTGTTGTTATAATCCAATAAAATTGTAATCCAAGAAAAGTGTATTTGTTATTCTGTTAAGAAAGGCCACCTGATTTATCTGAGAGCCAGATACAGTTATCAAAAGAGCCACATCTGGCTCGCGAGCCATAGGTTCTTGACCCCTGAGCTTATGGTGTACATTTACAGAGTATAAGTACAGTATTTACATTTGAGATTATATAGTGTGCTTCAGTAAAAGTTTTTCATAACGTAATCATTGAAATATATGGAATCGGAAACTTCGGACAATCGGGTACCAATCATATTTGCTTAGGGTTACAAAAGTCCGCAAAACAGTGTAAACACAAAGATAACAGAGACAACGTCTTAACACAAGGGTAACACGCTGGGCATGTTCAGTCTGTCGTTTGTAAACAATGGATGCAGTGTCATGCGTAAGTGGCGTACTACGTCAGCGTACTACGTAGGTACGTCTCGTACTACAGAGAGCACGCTAAACTCAAAATTTGACTTAATTTTTTTTTTTTTTTAAATACGTAAAATGAATAAATGTAAAGTGGGGTGTGTGTGTGTGCGTATATATATATATATATATATATATATATATATATATATATATATATATATATATATACTCTTTTAGGTGGGGCAGTATAATTTGCTTTGACAAATGTGTGGCATATGGACAAAAATGTATTTTTCTTTTCCAAATAAAACCAATTATCAAGTTAATTACAGTGTGATCCTGCTATTCTTAGTTATTACCATTAACAGCAGTGTCATGAGGGGAAGCTGTGAATGATATTAAGGGTAAGTAAAATAGAACAGAATAAGTTACTCAATCAGAATAAAGATACTTCTGCTCTGGTTTCCCCTCAACCAGTCTGTCTATACCACATGGTCCAGTCCTCATTTTGACTTGAAGCTTTGAAGAGAACTTGGGGAATCTGAGATGGCATGTGTTTACAAGTGAAGAAGAAAAAGGAGTGAGATGAAGTAAGCAAAATAATTAGTGTCTAATTTGGAGCGTGTGTGGCGCACATGTATGCCCCTGCTACCTGCAGCTCATATTCTGGATAACTACAGTTAGAATTTTGAATGAAAGTCTCTTTGGCATGCGAGGAGAGGGAAGGATGGAAAGAGAAATGGTGAGATTCTGTGCCTCAGTGTTCGCTTTGATTCTGGGGTATCATGACAGAGCTTCAGGCTGCTACCCTCATGGAATCTCCTGTATACCCCCCCAACACACATACACACACCATCACACATTCATGCAGAGTCATGACCATAGACACACAGACCTCTTTAACACTCTTGCACAAATACTAGTCCTTCTCAAAAAATGGCATATTATGATAAAGTTCATTATTTTCTGTACTGTACTGATAAACATTAGACTTTCATATATTTTAGATTCATTACACACAACTGAAGTAGTTCAAGTCTTTTATTGTTTTTTGTATTGTAAAGAAAAACCAAAAATCCCTATGTAAAAAAAAAAAAAAGCATATTTCATCCGACCAATAATAATAATAATAAAAAAAGTGTTTTTAAAACAAAACAAACAACCTTCAAATAATTATGTTCCGTTATGCACTCAATACTTGGTCGGGAATCCTTTTGCAGAAATGACTGCTTCAATGCGGCGTGGCATGGAGGCAATCAGCCTGTGGCACTGCTGAGGTGTTACGGAGGCCCAGGATGCTTCGATAGCGGCCTTAAGCTCATCCACAGTGTTGGGTCTGGTGTCTCTCAACTTTCTCTTCACAATATCCCACAGATTCTCTATGGGCTTCAGGTCAGGAGAGTTGGCAGGCCAATTGAGCACAGTAATACCATGGTCAGTAAACCATTTAGCAGTGGTTTTGGCACTGTGAGCAGGTGCCAGGTCGTGCTGAAAAATGAAATCTTCATCTCCATAAAGCTTTTCAGCAGATGGAAGCATGAAGTGCTCCAAAATCTCCCGATGGCTAGCTGCATTGACCCCGCCCTTGATAAAACACAGTGGACCAACACCAGCAGCTGACATGGCACCCCAGACCATCACTGACTGTGGGTACTTCACACTGGACTTCAGGCATTTTGGCATTTCCTTCTCCCCAGTCTTCCTCCAGACTCTGGCACCTTGATTTCCGAATGACATGCAAAATTTGCTTTCATCCGAAAAAAGTACTTTGGACCACTGAGCAATAGTCCAGTGCTGCTTCTCTGTAGCCCAGGTCAGGCGCTTCTGCCACTGTTTCTGGTTCAAAAATGGCTTGACCTGGGGAATGCGGCACCTGTAGTCACAGGTAGCCTGTAGCCACACCTGTAACCTGTAGCCCTTCTCCACAATCTTCCTCAGGGTCCGGTCACCTCTTCTGGTTGTGCAGCGTTTTCTGCCACACTTTTTCCTTCCCACAGACGTCCCACTGAGGTGGCTTGATACAGCACTCTGGGAACAGCCTATTCGCTCAGAGATTTCTTTCTGTGTCTTACCCTCTTGCTTGAGGGTGTCAATGATGGCCTTCTGGACAGCAGTCAGGTCGGCAGTCTTCCCCATGATTGCGGTTTTGAGTAATGAACCAGGCTGGGAGTTTTTAAAAGCCTCAGGAATCTTTTGCAGGTGTTTAGAGTTAATTGGTTGATTCAGATGATTCGGTTAATAGCTCGTTTAGACTACCTGAACATGATATGCTAATTTTTTGAGATAGGAATTTTGGGTTTTCATGAGCTGTATGCCAAAATCATCAGCATTAAAACAATAAAAGACCTGAAATATTTCAGTTGGTGTGCAATGAATCTAAAATATATGAAAGTTTAATTTTTATCAGTACATTGCAGAAAATAATGAACTTTATCACAATACGCTAATTTTTTGAGAAGGACTAGTATACAATGGAGTCTGTGTATACAGAGCACATACAGCAGTAGCTCATCTCACTTGATGTTTGAAACGAATTGCAATCCCATCATCACATTACAGATTACCACAGAAGAACGGTCAATATCAATAAAATCATAAATCCATGTTAATAATGTAGGTTCATGTAGTGAGCAAAATACCGACCTCAAGCTCACTCTATCACTCACTCATTTGCTGAACCAACTCATAACGCTATTGAGGTTGTGGCCAACCCTGGGTGAGGGTGTGGTACACCCTGAACAACTCGTCAGACTATCACTGAGCCAACACACACACACACACACAGTTCATTTATCTACCTAGCCATCCAATCCATCAGTTTCTTTATCCATGCATCCATCCATCCATCCATAAATCCACTCATCCAAACATCCATCCTTCCATAGGTTCATACACCAGCGCTTACATCCATCCATCAGTTCATTTATCGACCTAGCCATCCAATAATCCATCAATTTCTTTATCCATCTATCCATCCATCGATAATCCATCCATCCATCTATCCATTGCCCCATAGGTTTATACACCAATTCTTACATCCATCAGTTCATTTATCTGCCTAGCCATCAAATAATCCATCAGTTTCTTTATCCATCCATCCATCCTCTTATCCATACACCCATCTCGCCATAGGTTCATACACCAGTTCTTACATCAAGTTATCAGTTCATTTATCTACCTATCCATCCAATAATCCATCAGTTTCTTTAGCCATCCATCCATCCATCCATCCATCATCCATCCATCCATCAGCTCAAACACCGATTACTACATCCATCCATGCATTTGTCTCCCAGTTCATACACCAATTCTTTCTTTCTTCCATCCATCCATCCATCCATCCATCACTTCATTTATCTATTTATCCATTAGTTCCTGTATCCATCCACCTATCCACCTATCCATACATCAGTTCATTTATCCAATCATCCATCTATCCAACTAGTCATCAATTAATTTATCCAACTATTGATCTGTCTCTCCATCCATTCTTCCAACCATCCATAAGATCATTTATCCTAACATCCATCCATCTGTCCATCCATTCATTCCATCCACTTGTCTTGTTGTCCTCACCTGCGCAGGATCCACATCATTGAGCATAACAATGGATGTGCAGTGGTAGTCCAGCACCAGCCTCCAGAAATCTTTCACGGTGTTTGGCAAGGGATGCTGGGTAACGATAAATGCGGAAGGCTGCTTATAACTCTGTTGAAATAAAGAAAGAGACAAAGTGACAGAGAAAAAGAGGTAAAGGATGAAAAATCAAAAGCAAAGGTACTGCACGCACAAAAAATTAAACTTTAAAAAGATGAACCATTTAATGTCGTCTCAGTATTTCAATCTTATTATTAATTTATTTGATGTGCCAGATCATTTGTGCAACCACATGGCTTTGCTTGGAATCGATATTGTATATAGTAGTGTTAATAATTCAAGACCACTAGCTAAGTATCTCATTGCCACAAATTACTATGTTGTACCCAAGAGATCCCCAAAGTCATGATTATGAATTGAGTAACTTGAGCCCATGACTCGATATGTTGTGGCAACAACATACTTAATATGCTCGCGCCAGTTAATTATTTAATGGAGGAAAAAGTCTATTCACTTTGAGAAGGTGATGTAGGTTAATGGCATATCTATGTCACTGACTCCAGTACGTCCTTTCTGTGTCATTCCAAGATTGAACTAAAGTGTAACATTATCAATCATCTCCATGACGTGGTTCCTCAGGCCACGTCCTCTAATTCAATTGATTTCTCCCTGTCTCCCTCGCAATTTAAAATCCATGTTAAGTATTTTGTGGCCGCCAAATAGATCTCAAACAACCACAAGAAACATAATACATAATCTCAGTATATTAATTTGTGGCCGCACTATATTAAAAGCACAGTTCCACTGAGATTAATAATATTTTGTTGTCAGTAATTCTGAAAGAGGGTCGTAGCGCTTATGTTCTCCTCACAGCAGGAAAGTCCTTGGTGCCAGTTGTGGGCTCTCTGAGAAAGTTTCTGTATGAAGTTTGTTCTCCCCATGCTTGTGTTGGGGGGTTCCTCCATGTACTCCGGTTTCTTCCCACAGTCTAAAGTTGTGTACATTAAGCTAACTGGCTGTTTCAGATTGGGAGCAAGTGTGAGTAAGGGTGTGAATAGTTGTACATGTGTTGGCCCAGCGATGGTCTTGCGATTATTATTATTACTGATTATTGGTTCAGTAAGTGAGTGAATGAGTGAGTGAATAGTTCTGAAAGAAAGAAGGAAGGAGAATGTGAGAAGAGCAGATGTGTGAACTTTTAACTTTCTTACATCCATCAGTGCAGCATTGATGTAGTTGCTGCTTTCTCCATCGATGGTGATGAGGAAGGGCAGGCAGCGGTCAGGAGGTAACACATCCATGCAGCGGTTCTTCTCATGGTTTCGTGGCAGTAGTGCAATACTGCAGTCTTCTACACGCAGTGTCGGGGTCACCATGTTCAGGGTCTACTCCATACACACATTCACACAAATCAAAGTTATATAGGTGATATTATATGATAGATAAATGTTATATTTTAGTACCTGTAGACACCATGGACACACTGGCCTTCAGCCAAGACCACATTTTTTGTAAAAAAAAAAAAAAAAAGTGGACTAACATAACTTAAAAAATTAAGCCAATTCAATATCATTGACTACAGCACTATTTCTTCTTCTTTTCCTTTTGGCTGTTCCGTTCAGGGGTCGCCACAATGAGTCATCTGCCTCCATCTCACCCTGTCCTCTGCATCGTATTCTCTTACACCAACTACTCTCATTCCCTCCTTCACCACATCCATAAATCTTCTCTTTGGTCTTCCTCGAGGCCTTCTGCCTGGTAGTTCCAACCTCAGCATCCTACTACCAATATACTCACTATCCCTCCTCTGTATATGTCCAAACCATCTCAAGCTACCCTGTCTGACTTTGTCTCCAAAACCTCTAACATGTGCTATCCCTCTGATGTGCTCATTCCTGATCCTATCCATCCTCGTTACTCCCAAAGAGAACCTAAACATTTTCATCTTTGCTACCTTCTGCTCTGCCTCCTGTCTTTTCCCCAGTGCCACTGTTTCTAAACCATGTAACATCGCTGGCCTCATCACCGTGTTGTACACTTTTCCTTTCATTCTTGCCGATACCTTCCTATCACACATCACACTGGATACTTTTCTCCAGCCATTGACTATAGCTACACTCCATAAACCCTGAGATACAAACTCCAGTTAAAGATCGGAGTTCTTCCCTCTCTACAGATTCATATGCATTTTACTACGTGAGAAGGATATGGTTGGATTTGGGTGCCATAGCAGTACAACTGACCTCCTGACAGAAAGAAGGTCCTGGGTTCGATTCCTGACCTCAGCCCAATTTGTGTGTAGAGTTTGCATGTTCCCCTGTGTGGTGCAGGTTTCCTCCCACAGTCCAAAGATATGCACATTAAGCTACCGGGCTGTTCCAAATTCACCATAGTTTGAGTATGAACGGTTGTGTGTGTGTGTTGGCCCGTGTACCCTGTCTTTGTCAACTGCCAAAATGTTTTTTAATCATTTATACTTTTTTTTAATTAGATAATTAAATTCTTTATAAGGTCATACTTTGGATGCTCCTTCCAAACTTGATTGACTCTTCTCTCCTCTTACCCTAAATTCTTCTTTGATTGGACTGGTGTTAGTTTGGGGATCCAATCGGTTCATGTCATAGTACACAGAACGAAGTTGATTGGCAGGAACGGTTGTATCACCACAAAGACACGCCTCCAGAATGGCATCATGAATAAAGACATACTGCTCCTGAAAGAACAAAACATACTATTAAAATATTTCAGTAACCAGACTTCTAATATTTCAGTTATTGATGGTTAATGAAATACTCGGAATGAATAATTGCTATTATTGGTACTTTCAGGAAAATCAAGTTGAAGAAATTGAGTTTCTGTTAAACAATTTTTTTTTTTCCTTTAGGCTTTTTCCCTTTTTCAGGGGTCGCCACAGTGAATCATCTGATATTCGCACATTTGATTTGGCATATGGTTTTACGTCGGATGCCCTTCCTCACACAACCCTTTAGCAAGGGACAGAAACATGCTGATAGCTTTGCAGCTACTCTTTCCGAAAGTCAGCAATGGTTCTTTTACATGAACCTCTCACCACAGACAGTGAGAGACATGGCCGACCTTTGATAACCCAGTTATCTGCAATGGGGGGACTGTGATAATCTTGTGGAGAGTGGGACTCGAACATCCAACCCTAGGATCAGCGATCCAGCGCCCTATACCACTAGGCCACCACTGCCCTCAGTTTCTGTTAAACAATGTACTTGCCAAAAACCCAAACCCTTATGTTGTGTGTTTAATTATTATGCCGCACCGCTCGTCTTCAAACAGGAAGCAGTTTGGCAAAACAATACTACCCAGTGATCCTCATCTGTTGATCTTACAGAGACATGCACACAGTATAGTTTGGAGAATATATAATGTCCTCATATGACAACGATGAGGTCTCGAGAAAGAATTTTTCTTAGCGCAGTTATTTGTCTTTGGGACGTGTCACCACAAAATGAGTCCAGAGGAGCATTAGCTCAGTATGAGAAGCAGCAATAGCATCAATGTTTATAAAAAACTGACCCATGTATAACATGGTTTTTTTAATTTATCCTCATAGCAAGAAGGCCCTGAGTTCGAATCCTGGGCTTGGGTGTGTCTGTGTGGGGTTTGCATGTTCTCCCTGTGCTTGTGTGGGTTTCATCCAGATACTTCTGTTTCCTCCTACAGTACAAACACATACATTATCATCATGAGATGTTCCAAATTATCCACATGTGTAACTGTGAATGCTTGCATGTGTGTTGCCCTGCAATAGTCTGGTGAGCTATGTAGGGCATTCCCTGCATCACTTATTGCTGGCTGAGATAGTCTCTAGCCACCTCTGGGCCCAAACAGAAGGATTAAGTGGTTTGGGTAATGAGTGAGTGACAACATTCTGTAATCTCTACTGTATCTGTCACCAAAACATTATACCTTAAAACAACCGATAAATATAACTTTGTAGGTTAAATACACGTGTGTTATGCATTCATTTTCAATTACATACACATAAACGTTTACACATTTACTCCAAAATCTGATCTTAACAAAACCAAGAACTCGCCAGAGAATTGCAGGGCAACTTCACTGTTTGACTTTTAGGACTTTTTTGTTGGTTGATGACCCCGCCCACTTTTTTTATATTGACATAATCTATAGCAACCCTGGTGTGAGGTTTTTGTCTTTAAATAGAAGTGAAAAGAGTGTAAAATGATCATTAGGGATATTTAATATAACCAGAAATACATTTTTGTCACTTGTCACAGAACACTTGCAACATCCCACGTGTTGACAACAGCACACTTAGTGTCATCATATTTTTATTTTTATGAGGTCAACAAGCATGTCATTAGGCTTATCTGGTATAAAAACACATCACACATCACACCGGATACTTTTCTCCAACCATTCCAACCTGCCTGCACACGCTTCTTCACTTCTTTTCCACACTCTCCATTGCTCTGGATTGTTGAGCCTAAGTACTTAAAATCCTCCACCTTCTTTATCTCTGCTCCCTGTAACCTCACCTTTGAGGTCCTTGTTGTTCACACACATGTATTCTGTTTTACTGAGGCTAACCTTCATTCCTCTCCTTTCCAGGGTATACCTCCACCTTTCTAGATTTTCCTCCACTTGTTCTCTGCTCTCACTAGAGATCACAATGTCATCTGCAAATATCATAGTGCATGGAGATTCTTGTCTAACCTCGTCTGTCAGCCTTCCATCACCATAGCAAACAAGAAGGGGCCCAGAGCTGACCCTTGACGCAGTCCCACCTCCACCTTGAATTCTTCTGTCACACCAACAGCACACCTTACCACTGTCTTACATCTGTCATACATGTCCTGCACCACTCTAACATACTTCTCTGCCACTCCAGACCTCCTCATGCCACAGTTCCTCTCTCGGCACCCCGTCATATGCTTTCTCCAGATCCACAAAGGCACAATGCAGCTCCTTCTGACCTTCTCTGTACTTTTATATTCACATCCTCATCGCAAACACTGCAACTGTGGTGCTCTTTCTTGGCATGAAACCAAACTGTTGTTCACAAATGCTGACCTCTGCCCTTAGTCTAACTTCCACTATTCTTTCCCATATCTTCATTATATGGCTCATCAACTTTATCTCACTGTAGTTGCCACAACTCTGTACATCTCCCTTGTTCTTAAAAATGGGCACAAGCACACTTCTCCTCCATTCCTCCGGCATCCTCTCACTCTGTAAGACCTTGTTGAATGTTCTTGTCAGCAAATCTGCTGCTACCTCTCCTAGACACTTCCATACCTCTACCGGTATGTCATCAGGACCAACTGCCTTTCCACTCTTCATCCTCTTCAATGCCCTCCTCACTTCACCCTTACTAATCTTTGCTACTTCCTGGTCCTCAACAGTCACCTCTTCTAATCTTTTTTCTCTCTCATTTTCCTCATTCACCAGCTCTTCAAAGTACTCTTTCCATCTTCCCAGCACACTTCTGTCATCAGTCAATACATTTCCCTCTCTGTCCTTTATCAATCTAACTTGCTGCATGCCCTTCCCATCTCTATTTCTCTGCTGTGCCAACCTGTATAAATCATTTTCTCCCTCCTTCCTGTCCAACCTAGCATACAAGTCATCATACGCCCTCTGGCCTTTGATCCCGCTACCTTCGCCTTACGCTGTGTCTCCCTGTACTTCTGTTTACTCTCTTCGGTCCTCTCTATGTCCCATTTCATCTTAACTAACCTCTTCTTTTGTACACACTCCTACACTTCCTCATTCCACCACCAAGTCTCCTTATCTACTGTCCTTCCAGATGACACACCAAGTATTCTCCTACCTGTCTCGCTGATCACATTAGCTGTAGTTGTCCAGTCATCTGGAAGCACTTCCTGAACACCCAAAGCCTGTTTGAACTCATCCTTGAAGACAACCCGACACTCTTCCTTTTTCAGCTTCCACCGCTTTGTCTTCTGCTCTGCCTTTGCCTTCTTCACCTTTCTTACCATCAGCATCATCCTGCACACCACCATCCTACACTGTTTGGCAACACTTTCAGCCACTACTACTTTGCAGTCACTGACTTCCTTCAAATTACATCACCTGCACAAGATGTAGTCTACCTGTGTGCTCCTACCTCCACTTTTATAAGTCACCCTATGCTCCTCTCTCTTCTGGAAGAAAGTATTCACCACAGCCATTTCCATCCTTTTTGCAAAATCTATCAACATCTGTCCTTCTGTGTTCCTGTCCTGGATACCAAACCTGCCCATCACTTCCGCATCCCCTCTGTTTCCTGCACCAACATGTCCGTTGAAGTCTGCACCAATGACCACTCTTTCACCTCTGGGGGTACTTTGCATCACGTCATCTAACTCACTCCAGAATCTCTCCTTATCTTCTAGCTCACATCCTGCCTGTGGGGCATAAGCACTAACAACATTGAACATCACGCCTTCTATTTCTAACTTGAGACTCGTCACTCTATTTGACACTCTTTTGACTTCTAGAACATTCCTGACCAACCCCTCCTTCAAGATGAATCCTACTCCATTTCTCTTCCCATCCACACCATGAAAAAAACAGCTTAAACCCTGATCCTAAGCTTCTATCCTTGCTACGTTTCCACCTGGTCTCCTGAACACACAGTATGTCCACCTTCCTCTGCATCATGTCAGTCAGCTCTCTACCTTTTCCTGTCATAGTTCCAACATTCAAAGTCCCTACTCTCAGTCCTAAACTCATACTTTTCCTCTTCTCTCTCTGCCTATGGACACGCCTCCCGCCTCTCCTTCTTCAACCTCTCTTTCTTTGACCAACAGTAGCCCAATTGCTATAAATGCTTATAATAATAATTAAACATTCAAAATAATGCATAAGATGTAAATAAAATATAAATACACACACATACAGACGTGCGTGCGTGCACATAGATGCGCGCCTGACATAAAAATGTAAGTAGTTTTGTTGGATTGTTTTGTTGTTTTTGTTTGTTTGGGGTTTTTGGGGTTTTTTTTTGCATAATTGACATTGTTTATGTGGCATTTTCCTTAACTTCCCCCCTATTCTTCCTCAATTTCCTTATTTTCTACTTCTATGAATATTAAAAAAAGTGATACACTGAAGCCACATGAATTTAAGCTTGAAGTAGCGAGGGATCCCTGTATTCCTTACGCTTTGCAGGGTCTACACATTTTATAATTTCAACAAATTATAGATTTAAAATGTTCAACATAAATGTTGTACATATTGCTTAATAGATGCAAAAATAAATAAATAAACCATAATAATCATTATCATATCTTATCCCCGTAGGGTAGTGTAGCAATTGGTCTCTTCCGGAGAAGATTAACCGGGACACAGGAACGCTTGCTACTTGTCCCCAGAAACTTGCTGACGGCTTTGCAGCCTACTGTTTTTACGAAAGTCAGCAATGGTTCTTTTACATGCCTCTCACCATAGTCAGTGAGAGACATGGCCCGCCTTTGATAACCCAGTCAGCTGCACTGGGGGGACAGTGACAGCCCTGTGGGGACTCGAACCCCCAACCTTCGGATCAGCGATCCTGCGCCCTAGCCACTAGACCACCACTGCCCTAAAAACAACAACAATAATAATAATAATAATAATAATAATAAAGTTGTGATGTAATGGTGCTTCTTATACAAACATTTTTTTTTAATCAAATCAAGGAGATGAAATCAAGATGCGCCGGTGTGCACTTCACTAATTTTAAATAGTTCTGATTTATTCTAAATGTGTCCAAGGAGACACAATATGTGAGGTCACATCCCATCTCCCAATTCATGGATGGATTCCGTGCTTTGATGGAAATCAGAGTTGAAGTGACATTTGGAGGCAATCTGGCCTTGTCACTTTTGACTAAATCATGACACAGGGTCAGTGCTTCCATAATTAACATGCCTGCTAGAGCAGCTAATGATCTTTGACCTTTTTGTTACTGTGACCAATCAAAGAACAGCTGGGATCTCAGTCAACCTGAAAACAAGCAAATTGAAAAAAAAAAAAAGTTTTTAGAGTGGCTGTGCTCTCATCCTAATGAGGGGCATCGGATTTGCAACACAAATCACTTTCTGTTGCTGCAAATTACTGCAGACAGCTCGAACATGCACATAAAAAGGTAACAAGTGCCCGCAGGGTGAGGGGCAATGTCAACATGCACAAACACCTGTGAGGGAAACACGCACACACACACACACGCGCGCGCGCGCGCACACGCACACACACGCGCACACACACGCGCACACACAGTTTGAAGGTCACCAAACTTGTGAGGGATGAATCAGAGAAGCTTGCCTGCATAGTTACTCAAACCCCAATCCAGATGTCATCTATGAAACATTTGGCCATTAAATCCAATGATGCTTGTGATCTAAACGGAATTACAGGGAAATGGTGCATTCAGCTCCTCTACAGCTCAGTCCAGATGGTCTGTGTTCAGAAAAGCAAAGAGTTCTCCGGCATAAACTCGTTGAGAGTGGTAGAATCGAAGTCATCTTCACCCTGTAGCTATTCCTGCATGTTTATGACACTTATAACTACCTGATTTGTGTCACACTCTAAGCCTTGATTGGCTCTTAAACAGGCAGGAAGTGCCAAGAGTGTTTTGATGATTGTCTAAAAAGAGTCATCACTGATTTAAACAGGCCATGAACAGATAAACATGCCGTTAACAGCCTATTTGAGGTCGGTCTCTCTCTCTCTCTCTCTCTCTCTCTCTCTCTCGCTCTAAATCACATAAGCATACTCTTCCTTGACGCTCACCCTCTCTCTGTCCTGAGGTGCATGTACTTCCTTTTTATCGCCTCCTGTCATCCCATATTTCTGTCTGTTACTTTTCCCTCATCTCCATTTACACTGAAAGGTTTACAAATCATGATAGCACCATTTAACAGGCGGGTCAAAGGTCAGTGAATAAATGGATACCTCAGTCTGGACCATGTTGACCCGGCGAGATCGCAGCTCTCGGACGCAGTTATAGATGTCGACCACGCCCTCCCTTTCAGCCATGTCCAACATGATGTCA
>CM045743.1:8376439-8463939 GCA_024760905.1 Plotosus lineatus
GACAATATTGTTATTATATTAGCAGCACTAAACATCTTAATATCTCATTTGATACAGCAGTGGCTGAATACTGCTTAATGTCTCTGAATTTTTTTTCCCCTTTATCGTTTTTCTTTTCTTTTTTTTTTCATATCTGAGACACACAGAGCCATGGCAAGATTCAATCTGTCTCTTGTGGCTCTCTGGCGTCATTAAGGCTGGAAATGAGACTGGAGGAAGGAGGGACAGTTGAGGAGGAGGAGAGCAAAAGTTGAGGTCCCATGGTGACACTTGAGATGAGAAATCCACAACCCAAACTACTCCATCTCAACCTCCGCCAAGATTACATTAGCTTGAGGCATTATATTATTCCATCAATTAAGAGCCGTGTGGTGTGTGTGTGTGTGTGTGTGTGTGTGTGTGTGGACTCTGCATACATGCGTTATTATAAATGTTCATATAAATTAACTGACTAATGCAGTGATGTGTATAATCATAATCTACATGTAGCATATAACAAATTATATCACAACTGACCTCTCTCTGGATATTCTTTCTTTCTTTCTCTCCTGTCACCCCCCCCCCCTCTCTCTCCCCCTCACCCCCCTCCCTTGCAGAGCTCATCAGATCTGGCCCTCGCTCTTATAGTGTTTGGTGCAGGAAGGAGGCAGATGGGTGGTAGAAGAGCACAGCGGTTGGTTTATGGCACTCTGTGGGGAGCCACCAGCCCTGCTTCTACTATACACCCCCTCACCCCCTACATTCTCCACTACCCTTTCTCAATAATCCCGCCTCCAGCAGCAGGAAGCATTGGATGACTCTCATACACTCCTTGCCTGCAGCAGGGCACATCTGCCTGGCCACTGCATGGAAGGGCAGTTCTGAGGATGACACTGTGACTCTGTACATCACCAGTGAGGCTTAAACATAAATTTCAGTCTACACCAGTGATTCCCAACCTTTTTATCACCGTGTGTGTGTGTGTGTGTATGTGTGCACGCATGTGTGTGTGCGCATGCGTGTGTTGACCATGTCTTCTTAACAGAATTATAATCTTACAAATGTTTATGGAAGGTTAAAAGCCTGAGTCAAGGAAAAACGCATGAAACAACAGTAACGCTGTCCTTTACACGAAAAGCAGGATGTTGTAAAAACTTTTCAATTTTTACTCTTATTTTTATTGATGCTAAAATATACACATTATACGGCATATACTGTTGTAAAGCACTTGTTTTAAAGTCTTTTTCAATTATAATTCCAGTACAGTACCGAAGTTAATTCTGAGAATGTTTGTGCGTGAGATTTTATGTTCTGTAGCATGTTTAACAAACGACACCAAAAGGATAAACTTTATTACGCTTCATGTCCTTTTACAATGAACTTGGAGTGACGTCTTGGAGTGACGTCTACAAGATGGCGCTGCCTTGAGGGCAACGTCGCGGAGTTCTCAGAGTCAAATTGTTTCTTTGTTAGTTTTAATTTGTTTTATTTGTTTGTTCATGCTTTGCACTATGCTCGTCTATGATCGGTCGACCCTACTACAGCTATGAGCAGCTTCAGCTTCGGGCAACTAAGCACGCAACAACTTCTATCTTGAGCTTATATGCTATGGCAGCTCAATGCTAGCTGTTAGCTAGCGGTTACCGGCTAAGCCACGGCGGAGTTCTCAGAGGCTTGGTTAGCACTTCCGGCCATACTACTTGAAAATGTTCAGTCCCTGCAAAACAAGATAGACAAACTTCATGCTCAGATTGCAGTGCAGAGGGATCTACAGGACTGTTTTTCTGTGAAACATGGTTCGAGGAGAGTACACCCAATGAGGCGATTGCTCCAGCCGCCTACCATAGCATATTAGCTCTGCTAATAGCATATTCGCTCTGCTAGCCGCATCCCGGCTAACAAGCCCAGTTGAGCGTGCTTAGTTATACACGCCCGAAGATACTCCGATCTTATAGCTGTAGTAGAGTCGACCGGTCGTAGATGAGCATAGTGCAAAACATGAACAAATAAAACTAATTAAAACGAACAAAGAAGCAATTTGACTCTGAGAACTCCGCAACGTCGCCCTCTGGGCAGCGCCATCTTGGACACGTCACTCCAAGTTCAATGTAAAAGGACATGAAGAGTACTGTAATAAAGTTTATCCTTTTGGTATCGTTTGTTAAACATGCTATGAAATCTCATGCATAACATGAACTTAGGTACTGTACTGGAATAATGATTGAAAAAGGTTTTAATACAACAGTTCAGAGAAAACTGTCGTTTCTCAGGAGAAAGTCTTATTACTTCAGAAGAGACATCCAGCGTTTTCTATCGCTTAGCCAGAGAAGACGCATAGCGTTTGAGTGGTATCATAGAGTTTAACTGGTAATTAAAACACACACACAAAAAAGAGGCTCATTGACAACTTGTGCGCAAATGAGAAAAAAAAAGGTCAGGACATCAGCTCAACCAATCAGAAGAAAGGAGGGCAGCCACTGGCTGAATCTGAATCACGTGCCGGTTGCTCAGCAGTCAGCGAATACTCAAACCGTGGGTGCAAAACCACGAATAGTCAAGGGCCTACATATATACAGTATATAATATATATACAGATGCTCCCCGACGGTTTTTAATTGGTTCCGATGGCCAAACGTAAGTTGAAAGTAAAGGTAAGTTGTTACAGTGACGTATGATGTGACGTATGATGCTCATACTGTACTATACATCCATAAATACCATCACCATATCTCATAAAACACCCCTAAATCAATTATTATAAACCTAACATTGTAAAATAATATCAATTATATCTAATAATATCAACATTCATTTCAAATAAGTTACTTATTTATACCGTTATTTTACACGAAGCTTAAAACAGCCAATCAACGCTTATAATATATGAAGCGCTCAATACCGAAAGTAATTCATCTCTGTGTGTGAGACTTGCACCCATGCTAGTAGGCTTACACTTCTGACCAACGATATTTGTTGAGGATTACAAAAGTCCACAAAACAGTGTAAACACAAAGATCACAGACACAACGTCTTAACACGCTATATAACTGATATATATATATATATATATATATATATATACATATATATATACTAGTACATGTATACTTAGTCTGTAGTTTGCTAACAATGAATGCAGCGTCATTGCATCATTACTTCAGCGTACTACGTAGGTAAATCTAAATTAAAAATTTGACTTTTTTTGGGGGGGGGGGAAACCCCACATGAAATCGAAAAAAAAAACATAAAACGGATGAACGCAAGTTGGGGAGTGTCTGTATATATATATATATATATATATATATATATATATATATATAACTGAACTGGGAAGAAGGAAGGGCATGTTCAGTCTCGTTTGTAAACAATGGATGCAGCGTCATTACGTTATTGTGTCATTACGTCAGCGTACTACGTAGGTACGTCTAAACTCAAAATTTGACTTTTTTTTGGGAAAAAACCCACAAAAGCAAAAAAACGTAAAAACGGATGAACCTAAGTCGGGGAGCATCTGTAGATCCTGGACAGCTCGCCAGGCCATGGCAGGGCAGAAACATGCTGGTGGCAACCGAATTGGTGAAAATCGGAAATGGTTGTTTTACATGAACCTCTCACCACAGACAACGAGAGACATGGATGGCCTTTGATAACCCAGTTAGCTCCACTGGGAGGACAGCAGTGACAACCATGGACAGCGGGGCTTGAGACCGCAACATTGGGATCAGTAATCAAGCACCTGACCACCGGGCCACCATCGGTTTGATTGGGTGATCACTGAAAGAACAAGATAACCAATACAAGGGGCTGATAGAAGCTTTGTTCTCAGGGTGCCAGGGCTCTTTCTTAGGGATAAGGTGAGAAGCTTGGCCACTTAGGAGGAGCTTGGAGTAGAATTGTGTGTGAGAGTTGAGGAGCCAGTTATGGTGGATTGGGCGTCTGGCTAGAATACCTCCTGACCACCTCTCTAGTGTAGTGTTTACGGCATGTCCAACCGGGAAGAGACCTCGGGGTTGATCTAGAACATGCTATGGGACTACATCTCTCGCCTGCTAGGAAAACGCCTCGTTGGCCCCCGGGAAGAGCTGGAGGAATTGGCTGGGCAGATCGATGTCTGGACCTCACTGCTTAGGCTGCTGCCTCTGAGACTTGAGCCAGGATCAAGTGAAATAATAATAATAATAATAATAATAATAATAATAATAATAAGGTGGTGTACAGAAAACATTTCTGCAATGTGTGTGCCTCCCATTTTCCTCACACTAATTAGAATTACAGAGATTTGGTTCCAGTGGTTTGGAGAGCTGGCCAAAAAAAAACCAAATGAAAAGCTATTTCATACTTGTGCGAAAATGAGCTACACTGATTAGTTCCACTTCAGTTCACTCCAAAAGGAGCAGTACCATCCAACTGAACAAACTCTTGTGAGTTTCAGACCATAATACCCATAATGTTACAGTTTGAGAGCAGAGACTTTAAGTTCAGAATGTTCTACCATGAAACATTGTACCACGTCTTTCTCTACTTACCCTTCCAACTTCCACCAGGTTAGTAACCATGACGATGGTGGCTGTGTTCTCCTGCCACACCATTCTCCAGAAGTCAATCACTGTCTCCTGCATGGGTCCTGCACAGAAAACCAGTACACACGTCAAGTACAGCGTTCCATTCGGACATGCAAAATCATCCTGTACCACGTAATAAAGACTCAGAGGTGATCACAATCGAGGTGACTGATGAGAATTTTTTTTTTTTGCAGGGATTTTTTTTATTTTTTGTGAATTTTGAAATTGTTTTGAAGGTGTGTTATGACTCATCATACAAATAAATATTCTACGGCTTAAATGCGTATATCGTACGAAAGTTCAAGAATGTCTAATCACAATCTGCGACTGATTTGTGATTCAATTACAATCAGTTTGTGGTTGTTTAGAGAAAAAAAATCTCCTTCCGTAATTCGCTTTTTTGTTCTCAAATTATTTGCTTTTTATGCTTGTGTTATTAGTACAAACAGAATGCAAATAAAATATGAATGATGACAAAATATAAAAATGCAGTGGATTCCAGCAAGCTTCAAACTTTTATACTTCGTATCAGAGCCTTCTTTTGCGACATTCGCGGAAATCATCATCATCATCCATTCACTTTCTGTAACCGCTTAATCCTAAGTAGGGTGCCAGGGAGGTTGGCGCCCATCCCAGCTGACTCCGGGCGAGGGCAGAGTACACCCTGGACAGCTCGCCATGCCATCGCAGGGCAGAAATACGCTGACGGCTATGCAAGATGCAGTTCCTCTTATCAAAAGTCAGCAATGGTTCTTTTACATGAACTTATCACCATAGACAGTGAGAGACATGACCGGCCTTTGATAACCCGGTTAGCTGCAGGGGGAGGACAGTGAAAACTCATCGAGAGTGTGGCTTGAACCCCTGACCGTAGGATGAGTGATCCAGCACCTTTACCACCAGGCCACCACTGCCCCATTCATGGAAATTTCATGTTCAAATTGTTTTGTGATGGGTTCATAAACTATTCAACCAAAATGTGATGCAGCAAATGTTGGCAAGACGAATTCGAGAACATGTTGAGAATGAAAAGCTGCATATTGCCATTCATGTCAGTCGCTTTTCTATCGCACCTCTAGTGTGGTCACTCGCTAGACCAAGATTTATTAATGTTCAAAGCTATTACGGCAGTAAAAATAAATGTACAAAAGATACATGATGAAAAGTTAGTGATTCGAAGGTGTGTACAGACTTATTTCCCTCATCGTGTAATATGATTTACAAAGATTTAGAGCGGTCGATTTATTTCAGAGTGCACGTCAGTGTTGAAAACACTCACTCACTCATTTGCCAAGCTGCTTAATACAGTATGACTAAGGCTGCAGGGAGGTTGACACTGGATGATGGCGGGTTGCAACCTTAACAGCTCGCCAGAGTGCGACAGGAGCATCACACACAACCATTCACACTCACACCTAGAGGAAATGTGGAACAGCCAATTAGCCTAATGAACATGTCTTTGGGCTGATGGAGGAAACCAGAGTACCCAGAGAAACCCCACACAAGCACAGAGAGAACACGCAAACCCCATCTAGAACCACCCGATCCCAGGAACTCAAACTCATGGCCTTTTTGCTGTGAGGAGGACGTGCTAACTACACTACCATACCACCCCCAATAGTGCCTGAGTCATAGGACGACCATTGGTGACCCATCATGAAGGATAACACCCTGGTTATCATCTTCATGGAGGTTTTCTTGGAAGGATTAGTGCAGTGGTTTGCCATTGCCTTCTGCACGATGCAAACCTATGGGCAATTTAGAGCGGCCAATTAACTTACTGTGCATGTCTTTGGATTGTGGGAGGAAACTGGAGCACCCGGAGGAAACCCACGCAAGCCCGGGGAGAACATGCAAACTCCACACAGAAATGCCCAGGCCGGGAATCGAACCCAGGCCTTCATGCTGTGAGGCGGACGTGCTAACCGCTACGCCACTGTGCCGCAATATGTACACAATATGTATACAATGTATATAATGATTTATTATATGTCCTGTTAGACTCTAATTTGGAGTATATATGTGTATATATACACTGCCCTCCATAATTATTGGCATCCCTTGTTAAGATGGGTTAAAAGCCTTAAAATATATGAAATGTCATAATTCAGGCAATGGCTACAAGAAAATCACCCCTCACCTGGACCTGCCCATGTCTACATTGGAGGGATCGTTAAGAAGTTAAAAACAATCGGAACAGTGGTAAACAAGCTTCGACGAGGACACGGGGTTATTTTGCCATCATGCACAGTGAGGGGAATGATAAGAAATAAAAAGTTCTCCAAGTCTCACTGTTCAAGATTTGCAACAAATGGAAGCATCTTGGGGTCACAAAGCCTCCAAACAACCATCAGGTGCCATCTCCATGCCAACAAACTGTCTGGGAGGCATGAGCGGCAAAAAAACCCTTAGAACCCAAAAGATGAGAATGCAGAAAAGCACCTCATGGCCACTGTGAAATCTGGGGAAGGATCGGTGATGCTGTGGCCTGTTTCTCTTCCAGAAGCCCGGGGAACCTTGTTAGGCTGCAGGGAATCATGAACGCTTTGAAATATCAGGACATTTAAAATCAAAATCTTGTGGCCTCCACCCGAAGGCTGAAGATGGGCCATCACTGGGTCTTTCAGTGACATAATGACCCTAAATATGTGGCCAAATCTATACAGAAATGGTTCTCCAGACACAGAATCAAGCTCCGCCCATGGCCATCTCAGTGCCCAGACCTCAACCCCATTGAGAACCCATGGAGTGAACTGAAGAGGAAAGTGTAGAGGAGAGGACCAGGTTGCAGGATGATTTAGAGTAGGGGTCCCCAAACTATTCCCTGTGAGGGCCACATATCTTTTCCCTTCTCTGATGGGGGGGCCGAGGTCAGTTTGTAACAGAAAAAGTGAGAGGATCGCAGGGCTGCCTAAACGTAAACATTTATTGTTTTCCAGTAAGCCACAAATAACCAAATATTTGTCACCCTTTATGGGACCTTCACAGAAAAAAGTCAGGAAATAAATACTATTTAAAAAAAAAAAAAAAAAAAAAAAAAGCAGCTTCCTGAACAGATGAATGGTTCAGCCGAGCCTTGCGTACAAATGTATTCTCCTGAGCTAACGGTCCACTTTGAGAGTTTGTCTACTTGCATTTGGCCTTACAAGCAATCATACTCTTCTTTGTGACGGGATTCAGAGTGTCGGCGCGGATTGTATTCTTTGAATACTGCCACTGCCTGTTGACAGATGATATAAACAACGTTTACTTTATATTGAACAAAAAAATAATGGCTTGTCCACAGCAGGTTAAATACCCTGCATTCTGAATCAATTTTTCTCTTCCATAACCTTTTCACTATTATTCTGTTCTATTTGACAGTGGAGAGTCCAGGATTTTTATTTGGAGAGAGAGAGAGAGAGGGGGGGGGAGGGTGTTCCAGATAGGGGCACAAACAGAAGAAGGCTGGAATAGAATGTCATGTTATAGGTGTGCATTAGTCTTGATTGCGTGGCCAGACTAAAAAGAAGTACAGACGCTCCCCGACTTACATTTTTAATTGGTTCCACACGGCCAAACGGAAGTTGAAAGTTAACGTAAGTTGTTACAGTTACGTATGACGTATGATGTGTGACGTATGACGCTCATACTGTACTATATGTACATCCATAAATACCATTACTGTATCTCATAAAACACCCCTAAATCAATTATTATAAACACAAGATTGTAAAATAATATCAAATATATCAAATAATATCAACAGTAATTTCAAATAAATTAGATTCAAGCAAAATAATTTAAAATTGATAAATTTTAATCAAATTCACTTATCAAATATCAAATACAGTATCAAATATAACCTTTAACATTCTCTATGATGCAATCTTTCTGCTTGTAAATGGTTCTGATGGTCGACGGATGATCACTTTACATGAAGCTGAGCTGAGTCACATGACATGAAGCTGAGCTGACTCACTTTACATGAAGCTTAACACAGCCAATCAACACTTACAATATGTGAGGCGCTCAATACTGAAAGTAGTGGACTTGCTGTGCTTGAAAGCGAGTTACGGACTTCCGGTCTTTCAAGTGAGCAAGGGCGCCGTTGAAGTTTAGTACTCAGCCTGCACTGATGTGAATCACCAGCAGAGCAGAGGTATTTGTTTCTTTTCTGAATTCGGGTTTTCATCATTTTACAACTCTCTTTGCTTAACTGAGTATGCATGGTAGATTGTGCCGATCTGAGCGGATAGTTAATTCATCTCTGTGTATAAGACTTGCACCCATGCTAGTAGGCTAGTATGTCATCTGCAAACATCATAGTCCATGGAGATTCTTGTCTCACCTCGTCTGTCAGCCTGTCCATCACCATAGCAAACAAGAAGGGGCTGAGAGCTGACCCTTGATGCAGTCCCACCTCCACCTTGAATTCGTCGGTCACACCGACAGCACACCTCACCACTGTCTTACATCTCTCATACATGTCCTGCACCACTCTAACATACTTCTCTGCCACTCCAGACTTCCTCATGCAATACCACAGTTCTTCTCTTGGCACCCTGTCATATGCTTTTTCCAGATCCACAAAGGCACAATGTAGCTCCCTCTGACCTTCTCTGTACTTCTCTATTAACATCCTCAAAGCAAACATTGCATCTGTGGTGCTCTTTCTTGGCATGAAACCAAACTGTTGTTCACAAATGCTGACCTCTGCCCTTAGTCTAGCTTCCACTATTCTTTCCCATAACTTCATCGTATGGCTCATCAACTTTATCCCTCTGTAGTTGCTGCAACTCTGCACGTCTCCCTTGTTCTTAAAAATGGGCACCAGCACACTTCTCCTCCACTCCTCCGGCATCTGCTCGCTCTCTAGTACCTTGTTGAAGGTTCTTGTCAGAAAATCTACTGCTACCTCTCCTAGACACTTCCATACATCCACAGGTATATCATCAGGACCAACTGCCTTTCCATTCTTCATCCTCTTCAATGCCCTTCTCACTTCACCCTTACTGATCTTTGATACATCCTGCTCCTCAATGGTCACCTCTTCTACTCTTTTTTCTCTCTCATTTTCCTCATTCATCAGCTCTTCAAAGTACTCTTTCCATCTTCCCAGCACACTTCTGTCATCAATCAATACATTTCCCTCTCTGTCCTTTATCAATCTAACTTGCTGCACGTCCTTCCCATCTCTATTTCTCTGCTGTGCCAACCTGTATAGATCATTTTCTCCCTCTTTACTATCCAACCTATCATACAAGTCATCATACGCCCTCTGTTTGGCCTTAGCCACTGCTACTTTCGCCTTACGCTGTGTCTCCCTGTACTCCTGTTTACTCTCTTCGGTCCTCTCAATGTCCCACTTCTTCTTAGCTAACCTCTTCCTTTGTACACACTCCTGCACTTCCTCATTCCACCACCAAGTCTCCTTATCTACTTTCCTTCCAGAGGACACACCAAGTACTCTCCTACCTGTGTCCCTGATCACATTTGCTGTGGTTGTCCAGTCATTTGGAAGCACTTCCTGGCCACCCAAAGCCTGTTTCAACTCCTCCTTGAAGACAACACGACACTCTTCCTTTTTCAGCTTCCACCACTTTGTCTTCTGCTCTGCCTTTGCCTTTTCACCTTTCTCACCATCAGATTCATCCTGCACACCACCATCCTATGCTGTTTGGCAACACTCTCACCCACTATGACTTTGCAGTCACTGACTTCCTTCAAATTACATCGCCTACACAAGATGTAGTCTACCTGTGTGCTCCTACCTCCGCTTTTATAAGTCACCCTATGCTCCTGTTTCTTCTGGAAGAAAGTATTCACCACAGCCATTTCCATCCTTTTTGCAAAATCTATCAACATCTGTCCTTCATGCGTTTCTGTCCTGGATACCAAACCTGCCCATCACTTCCTCGTCCCCTCTGTTGCCTGCACCAACATGTCCATTGAAGTCTGCACCAATGACCACTCTTTCACCTCTGGCGGTACTCTGCATCACTTCATCTAAGTCACTCCAGAATCTCTCCTTCTCTTCTAGCTCACATCCTGCCTGTGGGGCATAAGCACTAACAACATTGAGCATTACACCTTCAATTTCTAACTTGAGACTCATCACTCTGTCTGACACTCTTTTCACTTTTAGAACATTCCTGACAAACTCCTCCTTCAAGATGACTCCTACTCCATTTCTCCAAGATGACTCCTACTCCATTTCTCACTCCTACTCCATTTCACATTTCTCACCCTATCCTCTGCATCTTCTTCTCTTACACCAACTGCCTTCATGTCCTCCTTCTATATATATATATATATATATATATATATATATATATATATATATATATATATATATATATAAAACTGAACTGGAAAGGAGGGGCACGTTCAGTCTGTCGTTTGTAAACAATGGACGCAACGTCATTACGTCATTGCATCATTACGTCAGTATACTACGTAGGTACGGCTAAACTCAAAATTTGACTTTTTTTTTTTTTTTTTTTTGGAAAAACCCCCCGTGAAATCGAAAAAACGTAAAACAGATGAATGTAAGTCGGGGAGCATCTATAATCACAATGCGTCTCTAATATTGCTCAGGGGGCAGGGGCAAATGTGGAGGTGGGCCATATCCGGCCCGTGGGCCGTAGTTTGGGGACCACTGATTTAGAGAGATTGTGCAGAGAGGAACGGTCCAAGATCTGTCTATCTATATCCTCCCATCTTGTGAAACATTGTAGGAGATGATTAGGTGCTGTTTTTTTTTTGCAAAAGGTGGTTGTACAAAGTATTAACATCAGGGGGGCTAATAATTGTCACACACATGATTGGATGTAAAATAATTATTTCTTAATGTGGGATTTTTTTACCACTGAATAAATGCACTTGAATTAAAAGGTTGGATTTTCTTCTTTTGTTCCCCCCATGGTGGATCGATATTATGGAGAAAAAAAACCACCACTGAATTTTATAGAAGCTAAAGAACACATTATACACCAGGGTCCAATGATTATGGAGGACAGTATATATATATATATATATATATATATATATATACACACACATACTGTATACTCTAATAACAAACCTAAAGACCAAATTATGCATGAAATTAAAAACACAACTCAACGAAGGGGAACAAGCAGCAGAGGCTGATGTATGACTCGGCCACATGTGACCATAAAGCTTCTTCCGTTTTGAATTAGCAATCCTATTCATTTGAATTAATATTGTTTTTAATCAAGTACCAACGTAAAAAAAAAACAGTCTAACGACAAATTAATTAGTCTGCAAATCCCAGCATAAGGGCTGGAGCTAATTCACATTACCTGCAGCCAGAGGCAAATTACATTCAGCAGAGACTCCCAACAACCTCCTGATCTTCCTCCAGCTCATAAAAATGTCATTACAAAACAGCTGGTCCGAGTGCTCCCACTCCAGGCACACACACACACACACACACACACACACACACACACACACACACACACACTTGCAAACTCAACCACGCATGTACACATTGATACCCATGGGGAAACTGAAGCATAAGCATGCACATGCACAAACATACCTAAATTAACATACACACACACACACACACACACACACACACACACACACACACATTCCTCCTTCCCTCTTCCTCTCACTAATGAGCTTTTTGGATTAAAACAGAGTGTGAGTTTACTCAAACTCATGCCTTCTCCTGCCAACCGCAGGCCCCCCCGCCGCCTCTGCAGGGAATTCTGGGATTGATTCCTGGCTTGATGTGTGACAAAAAGGACATCTGCCGTGTAGGATTTGCATGGCAAACTGTAGCCTACCATAATACACTGAATGAACCTCGAACAACCGTCTCAAACTGAACGAATGCTGATATCTGTGGCGTTCTGTCAATGTTAATCATTCATGGAAAAAGAAGACCCACAAAACCCTGTAAATTACACACTGTACAGAAAATACAATGTAACATCAGAATGGTAAACATAGGATTGAAATATTTCATGCGACATATGAGGGACATGCACAATATGGGATGCAAATTCTCTTAATGATGCTCATCAATAGGCAAACAGTGGTGCTGTGATTAGCATGTCTGCCTTCCAGCAACAGAGTCCATGGTTTGAGTCCCGGGCTTGACGAGGAAGTTTCTGTGTGGGCTTTGTATGGACAAAATCTCCAGGCTTTTAGACTCTAATTAGCCCTGAGGAGGTGCCGTGCAGGTGACAAGAGCATGCACGTTCTCCCTGTGCTTGCGTGGGTTTCCTCTGAGCACTCTGGTTTCCTCCCACAGTCCAAAGACATGTAGACATGCACATTAAGATAACTGGTTGTTCCAAATTGCACCAAGGTTTGAATGTGTTGGTCCTTTGGTGTAGTGTTGAGTTGTTCGTAATGTACACCACCTTCCCCCAAAGTCGGCTGAGATAGGCTTCAGCCTGCCCCTGCAACTGTAGTAGGATAGTAGGATAGGAAATGAATGGATCTCATCAGATTTAATGCGAGAATGAACTTGGGGAATAACTGGAAATTAAATCTCATCCAGAGGCACCAGGAACCAGAGTGTGTGTGTTCTTCTGAACAGATGCTCAAGCAGTATCAAACACACAAATATTTACACACTCACAGTATAATGTACACCAAATGGACGGGAGTGTTTTCTCTCACATTCTTTTTTTCTTACAACAGATTTCCCTAATATTTCCTGATCCATTTTCTTATGTTCCTGTAAAATTGGTCAATAAATCTGGGCTCCCAGGGTTTTACACCAAAACAGGAAGACCTGCCTAAAAAGCATCCAAATGGTTCAAGATCGAATTAAAAAAGATGAGATTCAATGAGCTCAGACTCTGCGGAAAAGATCGAACACAGATAAGATATAATCTGATTTAAAGTGTGTTTAAAAGTACCCATAAAACATTGCTCCTGTGTGGATATACAGCTCTGTGGCTTATTTATTGCAAGCTAAAGAATGACCTTCTCTCTCTCTCTCTCTCTCTCGCTCTCTCTCTCTCTATGTGTGTGTGTGTGTGTGTGTGTGTGTGTGTGTATATACACAAAATAGTTCTTAATTGTTTTACAGAGCCTCACACTGCAGTCTTATTTATCCAGACGAAGTAAATAATGAAATTAACACTGCTCTGTGAGGCAGGGTTTGGCATTGATTGACTCTTGACAAAGTGGGGAGATGAGAGAGAAAAGAGAGTGAGAACAATTCATTTGAGAAAATAAGTGGAAGACGAGCGTAATATGGGCTGATCCATTGATTTGGGGCGTGTGACGGAAAAAAAGAGAGGGAGCAAGAGAGAGAGAGGAGGGGGAAAGATGGGAAAGAGAAGAGGGGAGAGAGCGAGAGGGAGGGAGAGAGAAAAGGGTGAGAGAGAGAGTGAAAGAGAGTGTCTGAGAGAGGGAGTGAGAGAGAAGAGAGGGAAAGAGGAGAGGAAGAGAGGGGGGTCGAGAGAGAGAGAAAGAGAGAGGGAATGAGAGAGAGACAGAGGGACGGAGAGAGAGAGAGAGAGAGAGAGTGACAGAGAGGGAGAGAGAGAGTGTGAGAATGAGTGAGTGAGTCAGAGAGTGAAAGACAGAGTTAGAGAGAGAGTGAAAGAGAGTGAGAAATAGTGAGATTGAGAGAGTGACAGAGAGTGAGAGAGAGTGTGTGAATGAGTGAGTGAGTCAGAGAGTGAGAGACAGAGAGTGAGAGAGAAAGCGAGAGTGACGGAGAGAGAGTGTGTGTGTGTGTGTGTGTGTGTGTGAGAGAGAGAGAGAAAGTGTGTATGTGTGTGTGTGTGTGTGTGTATGTGAGAGAGTGTGTGTGTGTGTGTGACAGAGAGAGAGAGAGAGAGAGAGTGAGAGAGTGACCGAGAGGGAGAGAGAGTGTGAGAGAGTGTGTGAATGAGTGAGTGAGTCAGAGAGTGAGAGACAGAGAGTGAGAAAGCGAGAGTGAGAGAGTGTGTGTGTGAGACACACAGAGAGAGAGAGAGTGTGAGAGAGAGTGAGACTGAGTGAGAGAGAGAGTGAGACTGAGTGAGAGAGAGAGTGAGAGAGAATGAGAGAGAGTGAGAGTGTGAGAGAGAGACTGAGTGAGAGAGAGAGAGTGAGAATGTGAGAGAGAGTGAGAGAGAGTGAGAGAGAGGAAGCGAGAGAGAGTGAGAGAGAGAGTGAGAAAGTGAGCGAGATAGTGAGCGAGTGAGAGGGAGTGAGAAAGAGAGAGTGAGTGTGAGAGAGAGTGAGAGAGAGAGAGAGAGAAAGTGAGAGTGTGAGAGAGAAAGTGAGAGAGAGAGAGAGAGAGAGAGAGAGTGAGTGAGAAAGTGAGAGAGAGTGAGAGAGTGAGAAAGAGAGAGTGAGTGTGAGAGAGAGTGAGTGTGTGAGAGTGAGAGAGAGAGAGAGAGAGAGAGAGGTATTCTGGGTGACTGAGGCATTAGAAAGTTTATAAAACTATGTGAGGCCAGAGAGTGAGGGAAGCCCAAGGACACACAGACAGTAAACAAAGACTTTAGCACAGGCCAAGTGCTGTGGCTCGCTCATGTCAACAAAACAAAGAAACAATACATTACTCACAAATATTCTTGGGTTTAAAAAAAGAAACTCCAGACCCAACGCCACGTTGAAATGAAAAGAGTCTCACAGTTTTGAAATAAAATACGTTTCTGGAATGAAAATGTGATTGTGTGTTCAGTTCTTTCATGATTCTTTTGTAATTTATAGCTGTTCACTATCCACTTACACTCCGGCTCATATACGCAGTTATCTAATCAGCCAATCACGTAGCAGCATTACAGCACACAGACAGTAATGGAGATAGACGTTAAATGCTTCAGTTAATATTGATATTGAACATCAGTACCAGGGGGAGGAGTCACTCCAAATTTCATTAATTCACGCTTTATTCAGCGTGATTTATTCACCAAGCTCCACTGTACACTGATATATCTGACTGCATTTTTATTCATTCATTCATTGTCTGAATCACTTAATCCTAATTCGGGTCGCGAAGAGGCAGGCGCCTATCTCAGCCGACTCTGTTGAGGGCCGGGTACATCCTAGATAGCTCGTCAGGCCATCGCAGGGCTGAGGGCATTTTTAGTTTAAATGAAATAAGTTTAATGACTGACTCTTTTGAGGAGCAATGGTGGCCTGGTAGTAAAGGTGCTGGATCACTGATCCCAAGGTTGGGGGTTCAGATCCCACTTGCCACAGGTCGTCACTGTCTCCCCCAGTGCAGTTAACTGGGTTATCATAGGCCGGCCATGTCTGTCACTGTCTATGGTGTGAGGTTCATGTAAAAGAACCATTGGTGACTTTCGACAAGAGTAGCTGCAAAACTGTCAGCATGTTGCCGCCCTGCAATGGCCTGGTGAGCTATTCAGGGTGTACTCTGCCTTCGCCCAGAGTCGGCTGAGGTAGGTACTAGCCTTCCCGTGACCCTAATTGGGATGAAGCAGTTACAGAAAATGAATGAATGAATGAATTAATCGCATTAAGTTCACAAGGATGCTGCAACCCCAGCTCATCCAAAACTTGGCAAAGACAGAGTACATCCCAGACCCTTTCAGGGCCAACACACACTACCATTCTCACTTATTTCTCCTTGTTTTTTTTTTTCACTAATTTTTAGTAATTTATTTGTTTACTGCTAGTGTTCTGTCTGCAGCACCTGGAGCTTCTACGAAATGACACTTCACTGCACTACCTTCCCTGTATGTGGATGTGGAGTTTGAGTTCATCTGTGGTGTGGTTGTTGCTAACACACAGGCAGGCAAATTGGGAATCATCGATATATTTTCTAAAATAAAGGTTTCTGGGCCTTTTTTCATCCAGCCCAACAGTTGTTATTATTTGTACACCGAGTTATTTTTTCATTTGCTCTATTATCCAAGAAATTTAAAAATTAGCAACATACAGTAGAAAAAAGAGCAGTGTTGGCTTCATGGTTAAGGCAGTGATTCTCAAATAGTGGGGTGAGCCCCCCTTGGAGCATGATGCCAAGAGGGGCGCGGTGCGATGCCAGGGGAAGCACGTATGAACCTGGGGAACATGCTTTTCTGAAATAATGTACAAGAATTAAGTGTAATTGCACCTCCACTCCACTAGTTGGCAGGGCTGCTCTCATTGTCATACTAAGGTGTAGCGGTTTTCCGCACGAGCAAACGATATGAAGTGCAGTAAACAACCCCTCAAGAAACAACACGGAAAAATTTCTAACAGGAACAAAGAGAAAGATGGAGAGAGACGGAGATATTAAGACATAAATAAGTTGAATGAGTTTAAATAAGTATGTTTTTTTTTTTAATTTCAGGCCCATTGGTGCACTTCAAATCTTTTCTGTTACAGATTAAAAAACAATGTTAATGAAGTTTTTCTTTACTGTAAGTTGAACTATATTTCTTTCTATTTTGTTTTTAATGTCAGTAAAGATACAGTGTTATGCAGAGGGATACTAATAACAATTTTATAGACAAATAATACTATTTATAGTTGCTTACGGGGAGGTGGGGGCCGTGAAATGTTTTTTTCTTCCTAGAGGGGGCGCCACAGAAAATAATTGAGAAGCACTGGGTTAAGGTGATGAATTACTGATCTGAAGGTCAGTGATTCGATCCCCAGTATCAGCACTGTTGGGCCCTTGAGCAAGGCCCTTAACGGCCAAGTGCTCGGTTGTATAAAAATGATAATTGTAAGTCGTTCTGGATAAGAGGTGTCTGCCAAACGCTGTAAATGTAACGGGGTATAAAAGGCAATTGATTCAGGTCTCCATGTTAACGAACGTGGCCTGTTTGTCCTGCATGCTTCATACCTGAATTAAGTTAAAAAACGACTTCTCCAACCTGTCATGTCCTCCCCCACCCCCCAAGCTATACTCCTCTACTTGTGGAGAACAAATTCCCCTCTCTGTCCATTCCTTTGTCTGTTAAAAAAAAAATAAAATTTTGTTGTCGACTGAGACGTTTTTGTGAAGCTGATATGTCTAGCCATTTATTATTCAGTGTAGAAATTGAATAAAGGTCAGCAAGTTTGCGCTGATTTTTTTATTTATTTCAGGAGTAAGGTGAGAGCTCGCGCTCTTTCCAGGAATACTTCACAGAACAACAAACACATTGAAGGAAACCTTAGGTGAGCGGATTTGGTGAGGGTGGAAGAGAAATAAATAATAACTTTCTGCTGAAGCGTTAAGTTTGTTTGGGGGAAATAAATAAATAAATAAAAAAATAGCTAGCACTTCCCGCATCAGAAACCTCAGCTGTCAGGAGCTGCTGACAATCACTTCTGCAAGCAACATGTCACTTTTCTGAAGTGTGTGTTTCAAAGAAAGAGAGTGAGAGAGAGAGGGAGAATCGGTGTGTGCGTGTGTGTGTGTGTGTGCGCACATGTGCGAGAGCAGCACCATGTAAAATGTGCTGATTCCCTTCATAAACAGCCAAGTGTAAAAATGCTTGATAGACACAACGTGTCATCTTTCTGCTATCATTAAATATTACATACTAGCCACACTCGTCCTCTCTCTCTCTCTGACCCCCCCTATGTGAACTATCACACCTCACCTGTAAATGATAAAACTCTAGCAGCAAACCACAATCAGCCATGAGGGAAGGATTTTGAAAGTGTGCGAGATAAAGGTGCGGGAGACTTTCCTTCTTTCCACCATCCATCCGTCTAATATCAGTCTGCACAAGCTGCTTAAGAGACCCCCAAACCACAGCCTAGTGCCAAAGCCGGCATCATTATAGCGCATCCACATGGTCTGAAGTGCAGCTGACTATGTGTGCATGTGTGTGTGACCCAGTGTTATTGATGAGACCTGGACTCCAGTGGGGATTACATGAGCAGATGCCAGTTTATCAGAACCTCCAGGACACACACACACACACACACACACACACACATACACACTAGGCCTAAGCCTCATTAACACACTCACTTATTCATCACACACGTATACACACACACACACACACACACACACACTCCCACACCAAACTCCCAAGCATCATTAAGGAGTATCATTAAACAGTCGTTGTGGTCACTGTGGTTTCTGTTTAGCTTCAAACTGAAGAAATTCGAGGTTAGGAAATTAATCGTAGAATCATTTCAGACCGACACACAACAAGCTATGGTGGGGCCGGTGGTGTAGTGGTTAGAGTGCTGCACTCATAATCGGGAGGTTGTGTGTTCAAATCCCAGTTAGACCCTCACTGTGCTAAGACCCCTGAGCAAGGTGTTAACCACAAGTGTGCCTCTGTTCACCCAGCAGTAGAAATGAGTACCAGAGTAAATATACTGGGAAGGTAACCTGCGATGGATTAGCGTCGCATCCAGGAGGAGTTGAACTTAGTCACTTCACGCTATAGTATCTGGGGATAAGCACCGGCTTCTGAGCCAGTATGGCTCAGGTGTAAAAAAAACAACAACAACAACAAAAAAAGCTAGTTGAATTGGGGCTCGATGCAGAGCAACAGGCTGATGATGAGAAGTACTTTCAAAATAAATCTAAACTCACACTGGCTGCATTGAGGTATAGTCGGGAGCGCGGGGAGGGTGCGGCTTTGGCTTTGAAACTATTTAGCACTTCATCTCCGCTTTTTATTTACACAGTCGTGGAAATTTACGTTGATCAACTATAAAGTAGACCAAATTAAGTCAGTACACGCAACTCAGCCACTAAAACAAGTGGGTACATGGTGTGTACCCACCACTACAGCACTGCTCCAATCCCTCAAGCAAACAGGTGAATGTTGAGTACTAAACAAGTGTTTAAAGCGTACTTTTCTGCTTGACATATAGGAAATCTGGACAGGCCGCGTTCCGCCCCAAAACCTCCAGAGTCGGCCACAACGCACTTGGCGGAGCGCATCAAAAATGTTTAATACTGTTTGGTTTGGTTCATAAAAAATTGGTTCATAAAAATTGTTCAGAATCTCCATAGTAGTGGACCCATGCCTTTTGTCAAACGCGTAAAGGAGAGTTGTACTGTTGGTTCGTGAGTTTCGTGAGTTTATTTGAAAGGGCTCACCTTATAATCAATATAATAAAATAAATATAATAAACATGAGTAGACAACCAAGTGAAACAATAAGGAATGAAGACATTTTTTTATGACCGATTTGAACAGAGATGTGGCGCACTTGCCCTGACACACACAGGACTGCATACAGAGCCAGTCAAAAAGGAGTTAGGTGTTCTTTAACTCTCTTTTGAGAGAGCTCATTGCAGCTTATTTTTCGTTTTTTAAGTTGTTTAATTCAGTAAATGTTCAATACATGTGGCGCGCTCCACCGAATGTGAGCAAAACGAGGCTCATCCGGACCACCGATCTATCAAGGAAACAAGTTAATGTTGAGTCCGGACCTCCGATCTGTCAAGCGCGCTTTGAACACCTCGTTTCAAAAGCTCCGGCATTGGCTGCGCGCTGCATGTAGGTGGAGCCCGCATTCGGCTGAGCCCACCACAAATGTGTGTTGTTTGTGTGTGTGTGTGTGTGTGTGTGTGTGTGAGAGAGAGAGAGATAGAGACACTGTTTTTGTGTGTGTGTGTGTGTGTGTGTGTGTGTGTGTGTGTGTGTGTGTGCGCGTGTGCGTATGTATGTGTGTGTGTGAGAGACAGAGATAGAGAGAGAGGTTGAGAGAGAGAGAGATAGTATGTGCTTCTGTGTGTGTTTGTGTGTATGAGAGTGGGGGATAGGGAGAGAGAGAGACAGTGTGTGTATGTGTGAGAGAGAGAGAGAGAGAGAGAGAGAGAGAGAGAGAGACAGTGTGTGCTTGTGTGTGTGTGTGTGTGTGTGTTGTGTGTGTGTGTGCATTAATAAAAAATGTTTAATAATGGTTTAATTAATAAATATGTTAATAAAATGGTTTAATATGTTAATATAATTTTTAAATGGTTTAATAAATAACTTTCTTTTACGTTTAACACATATTTCATACAAAATTGGTGTACTTTTATCATTTTAAAGGGTTTACGGGGTAGTCTTGGGAGCCTTGGAACGAATTACGCGTTTTACATGTAAAATGCGCCCTACTTACGAAAACTCCAGGCTACGAAAAAGGCACTGGAACGGATTAATTTCATAAGTAGAGAGCCGACTGTATATGGATTTGGTGGTTGCTTTATACCAAGAAGGCCCTGGGTTCGACTCCCAAGCATAACAAGGGCGTTTCCTTTTGGAGTTTGCATGTTCTCCCAGTGCTTGCGTAAGCTTCCTCTTGGTACTCCGGGTTCCTCTCACAATCCAAGACATACCCATCAATCTAATTATCTTTCCCAAACTGCCGCTCGTTGTGACTGTGATTGATCTGAGTCACTCTTCTGCTATTCATGAGAAATACCTTATTTTCTGCACAGCTTAATCTTTGTAGGGTCACAGGAAGACTGGAGCCTATTTCAGCGGGGTGCATCCTGAATAAGCACAGCAGGGCCAACATATGCACAGCCCTCACACTTGCACTCACACCTAGGTGCAATTTCAAACAGCCAATTAGCCTAATGTGGATGTTTTTGGATTCCTGAAGGAAACCAAAGTACCCGGAGGGAACCCACACAAGAATGGGGAGAACACACTCCACACAGACACACCCTCACCAAGCTCAAGACTCAAACCCCAGGACCTCTTGCTCTGAGGCGGCCGTGCCAACCATTGCTTAACAATTTATTATAATAAGAGGTAATCACCATGAGAGAAATCTATAGAATGTTACTAAATGTAGATCAAGAACAGCATTTTCGTATGGTAATATACGTTCATTCATTAATTTTATGAACTGCTAATCAAGGCGAGGCTGGCGCCCATTTCATCGACTCTGGGTGAAGGCAAAGTACACCTTAGACTGCACGCCAGTCCATCGTTCTGCAGAAACACGCTGATGAATTTCGTCAAGAGCAGATGCATAGACATCACATCACCACAGACACTGAGAGACACAGCTGGAATTTGTTAACCCAGTTAGCTGTACTGAGGGACAGCAGAGAGAACCTATTAAGAGAGGAGCCTGAACCCCTAACCTTCAGATCAGTAATCCAGCACCTTACCACCAGGCCACCTCTATCCTACTTCATACACCACTATATACAATAATACACGAATACACAAACACACACACACACACACACACACACACACTGGACTGGACAAATATATAGGATATATATATATATACACACACTTCTCACTCGCACCGGGAATCACACACGTGTATATGTGTGTGTGTGTGTGTGTGTGTGTGTGTGCGCGTGTGTGTGTGCACGTACATGTGTTGACCACTTAGCACTTAGCAGAGTTATAATCTTACAAATGTTTATGAAAGGTTAAAAGCCTGAGCCAAAAAACAAAGTTGCAATGAGCACACTCGAAAAACTCATGAAACAAGCTGCTGCTCAAGGGAGCTGCGTCATCCCTCCTAGCCAATTGGAGGCCAGCAGGGTGGGATGTTGGGAGATAGCCAATGTGAGTCCAACTGCGTCATCCCTCCTCGCCAATGGGAGGCCAGCGGGGTGGGATGTTGGGAGATAGCCAATGGGAGTCCAGCAGGGTGAGATGTTGGGAAATTCAATGGGAGAGCAACTCGGGCATTGTTTGAATGGAGTGTTTTAATGTTTGAATGGTGCGTTTGCCACGTTTCATATACAGAGACAAAAAATTTTGGAACCTGGATTTTTCGTTGGCTGGAACTATCGTAAGATGTGGTACCACTCTATATATACATATATATATATATATATATATATATATATACATATATATATATATATATATATATATATGTATATATATAAATTTTTTTTCCTTTCTTTTCTTCTTAATCCACTTTTGTTTACATCGTCAGGTGCCTCTCTTGGTTTGTTTTCTCACTGTGTGCACCTATTCTGTGTTTATTTCTTGATTAGCTTGTCCATTTGCACATTTCTTGCATCATAGCCTCTCTGTGATGTCTCTGTCTCCTGATCAGTGCAGCTGTGCATATCGGGGTGTGCAGCCAGGACTACTAGGAATGCATGCTTGACAAGGATGAGGACCTCACGTCTGCAACCGCCTGTCTATTTAGCACAACTGTCAAGATTTTATATATCAAGGTGATGGTCTTTTATCTCAGAGGTCTTTGAACAGAGACAGCAGTCATACATAATATCCTTACAATAAAGTGCTCTAAAACTCAACTTTTCTCTCTCTCTCTCTCTCTCTCTCTCTCACTCACACACACACACACACACACACACACACACACACACAGACACACATGTCTGTCCTGTGACTCAGTCTGTGCAGGGCTTTCCACTTTCTTCTAACTCAAAAAGACAGGTACCTCCCTTCTCCTCCTCCACCACCACCACCACCACCACCATCACCAACTCTATCTATCTTTCTTTCTCTTTCTCTCTTTTCCACTCCCTTATGTCAGTGCTGTAGCTTCCAGGTGAGGATGATGATCAATAATGTAGAGCCTTGAGGTCGGAGAGAATAACAATGTTTTTCCAGTACTTGTGCTATCGGCCATTTTTTTCAGAGGAAGTGGTCTCGGTATCTACTTCCTCTTGCCTTGATGGGGTTTTTTCCCCCTGTTTTTGAAATAAATATTGTCGAGGAATAAGTTCACACTTTGGCGTCCACATTTCATAAGAAACCAGGATGACACACGACTGAAACCAGAATGCAGTAGGGATGCAGATCTGAGACAGAAAGAAAGGCATGACAGAGGAAAAGAGAGTAAAAAAAAAAGAAAAGAGTCAAGGAGGGACAGAGAGAAATGTGCTAGAGAGGACAGACTGACGTGAAGAGAGAAAGAGAAGGTGGTAGAGGCCTGAGGTAAGCACAGAAAAGCCCTCCGGCTGTCACTGTCTGATCAAACCCTGAGGAGGAAGAAGAAAAACTCAGCTATAGTCACGACAGTCCTGAAGAGAGAATAAGTGATGTATAGTAGGAGGGAGAAGAAAAGAAATATATGAATAGGAGAGAAGGGCAGAACAGGAACACAGTGAGCTGAGGAGGACAGAGGAAGTAGCTGGGAAAATTATGGGGAATGAAACATTGTAGGGAAGATAAATACATGCAAAGATGGAGTACATCAGACATTATGAATATATGCATGAGGCAGGTGGCTTTACATGCCATGGAAAAAAGATGTACAAATCAGTTCCAGATATACAACCGCGCGCTAAAAAAGCTGTTCTTTACAAACCTGTAAAGAACAGCTGAGTATCCTGTGGAGACGGGCATCTGGAATACTTCTCGCAGTGTTTTGCTAAATATGTGCGCGTCTCCTAGACTGAGGAGTTTTCCTCTGGGCATGTGTCCCGGCAACACTAAACACTAACGGCTTCCAGACACCTCGAATCGTCCGCGAGGAAATAGAGACGTAGCAACAAGATAACTGACTGGATTCTTTCCAGCATGTTGGGAAACCAGTTCTGAGACGGTGTTTGAAATGTTTCAAATAAATAAAATGTTCCTGTTAATTAATGAACAACATGTCAAGCTTTTTAAAAAAATTATTTACAGCATAACACGGATTAAATCGCAAGGTAGTGTTTTGAGTCAGAGCCATAGTAAGTTGATAATGGCGTACCTGGATGAAAATGTGATATCGCCATCAAATACAGTGATACCTCGAGATATGAAAACCTCTGTATACAAAAATTTCAAGATACGAAACGTACCACGGAGATTTTTCCGTCGAATTTAACAAAAAAAAAAAAAAAAAAAAAAATTATAATCACGTGTCTGACAGAGGGCATCACGTGATCGCGTTTTTAAATCTACTGCCATACAACCTGGACATAGACAGTGAGAGACATGGACGACCTTTGATAACCCACTTAGTCCACTGGGGGGGCAGTGTTAACCCATTGAGAGTGAGGCTTGAACCACCTCCCTTGGGATGAATGAGCCAACACCTTTACCAACAGGCCACCACTGCCCCCAATTCTTTTACATATACAGGGATCCCTCACTTTCCACGGTTAATTGGGATTGAGACCCCAGCAGCCGCCAAATTCCGCAAAGTAGGATGAACCCCCCCCGACTGATGTATATGTACATGTGTATATAATATCAATAAATACATATTCAACGCTATAAATGCTTATAATAACAATTAAACATTCAAAAATAATGCATAAGATTTAAATAAAAAAAAAAAATATATATATATATATATATACAGGGATCCCTCGCTGCTTCGCGCTTCAATTAATGCTTTTATTAACTGCAGTCGTGGGTTTTTTAGAAAATAAATAAATATTAATCGAATTAAAAAATAAGGAAATTAAGGAAGAATAGGTGGAAAAGTTAAGGAAAATGTCACAAAAACAAGGCCAATTATGAAAAAAAAAAACCTATACATTGTTGCATCTGTGTGTACACGTCTGCGCAGCCGCCCCCCCCCTGCCGCAGCCTAGTATTAAGTGTACCTCAGGATAATATTTAATCATATTTTATACTTATATTTATGATCTATCTTTCTGTAGATTTTATTCCATTTCTATTTCTACTTGTTCTTCAATTTCTTTTCACTTTCACTTTCACTGTTGGACAGCTTGGTATCGCCGGATGTTTGCAAAACGAATGTTGGTGAGTTGGAGAGCGTCTGTATTTATATTTTATTTACAACTTATGTTATTTTTTTTTCAATGTTTGAAATGATCCTACTTTGCGGATTTCAATGGTCGCGTGAGGATCTCGGTCCCAATTACCCGTGGAAAGTGAGGGATCACTGTACACACACATACTGATGCGCGCGCACAGATGAGCGCCTCACATAAAAATGTAAGTAGTTTTGTTGGGGGGTTTTGGGTTGTTTATGTTTTATGTTTTGTGTTTATTTGGGGGTTTTGTTTTGCATAATTGGCCTTGTTTTGTGACATTTTCCTTCACTTTTCCCTTATTCTTCCTTAATTTCTTTATTTTTAATTAGATGAATATTAAAAAAAAAAAAAAACGCGATGCACTGGAGCCGCATGAATTGAAGCGTGGAGTAGCGAGGGATCACTGTATATTAATATTTGAGTTTGTCAAATTTCCTATTTAATTTGTATTATGTTACAGCTGGTTACAATTAATGTTAAAGAATATCCAGGTTAATATACGATAACATTTGCGCAGTAATATTAGAGTTACAGAAAGAACAGACATACCTGGTGTTAAAAATAATCTACTTTCACATTAATATTAATACTAAGATCTCTGTGTGTTCACAATAGATGCCTGTATGTGACGATATCATACTGACCTTTGAATATAGACCATGATTTCTGGAGGTGTTCCTGAGTGCATTATGATTCGCATTTGAGAATCATGCTTGTTTTTAATGTAGTGCCGCGTAAGGGGCTGAAGATTTAAATACAATATTGATTTTATTTTTCTCATTTTCTGAACCAATTAATCAGAGTAGGATCACGAGAAGGCTGGAGCTCATCTCAGCCGACACATGGCAAAGACGGGGTACACCCTGAGCAGCCTGTCGACCAGCTGAGGGCCAAACACATGCAACCATTCACATTCACTCTTGCATCTTAGAAAGAGTTTGAAACAGCTGATTCACTGAATGTGCATGTCTTTGGACTGTCTGAGGAAACCAGAGTACTGGAGTACCCTGAATAGTACATGCAAACTACACACAGAAACACCCAAGCCTGGGACTTGAACCCTGGACCTCCTCGCTGTAAGGCAAACCACTATTCCACCGTGGCACCCATGTGGAGGGACATTACTTTGGAATAGTTTCAGTTTGTAGACATAACTTCACCTAGATGTTCTTTTCATGCTCAATCATGGCACTGACATGTGGCCAATTAACCAAAATATTTAGAAAATGCTCCTCCAGGTGTTTTCAACATTTGATTTGTTTTCTATGTTCTGCTGTGAAAACACCATGGGTTTATAAGACCTTTTGTTTTTTTTTTTTAATATAAAGTATCCCCACCTTGTTGGATTTGAATTAATATAAACTTCTACTAAATGTCTATCAAAATCTTTTCTGACACCTTTTTGCACATCATTGAAGCTGAATAGTAGTCTTGAGCATGGTAGCTGCGATGCTCTGCTGAGCACGTCTTTCAGATGCTAGCTCTTTGTCTGCGCTGAGATGAGTGTGTGTTTTAATTGCGACACGGAGGAATGAGGCATGCAATGCTCTAATAAACAGGTACTTATGCAACTCCTCTCTCCTTGATGACAGATTGGGGAGCCATTAGAGAATGCAGCATATTCCAGACACACACACACACACACACACACACACACACACACACACACACACACACACTGTTCAGACACAGCAGTCCTGCTGCACCTAGAAATGATATGCATTTAGCATCTAACAGACTTAACCCATGAGGTCATCAGGCTTCGCTGGAGTACTCGCTCTCTGCACGCTGGACACGCAGAGTGGAAAACATGCAGGCCCTAATTCCTTCATTTATTATTCTGCTCGGCTCGCTTCGGCACACAGCAAAGCCTGATTAGTCTCTCTCTCTCTCTCTCTCTCTCTCTCTGACACACACAGTAGTAGAACTTTAATGGGTATCATGTGTATATAACCAACAAAGAAATCATATTGCTTGGAATACTAACACCGACAGACTATTTTTTAATTACTATCTCAGTTTCCGAATGCATGTTCCTACTCCAGTCACTGTTAGATGCCGGAGTTAATGTCAAGAGTGTGAATGCTACTTAACAATAATGTCACTTTCATGCTGCTAATGATGTGCACGGGGCATCTGCAAATGGAAAGCGCATTCAGCCACCTGCTACATGCCCACTAAAGACATCTGACAAAAGTGACTGAAGCAGAAAACCAGAGAAATTCATGACTAGGAAACATGAGCGAGACATTAGGATTGTGCACTCTTTCCTCTTTCTTCCCTGTCAATCACAGGATTATTAGACAGTAGTGGTATTCTGTGAACGTGTATGGGGGGGGGGCTTTCCTCTCCAAAAAGGTTAAAGGTACACTGGCTGACAACAAGAAGGTGCTGGGTGTTACTGGGTGGAGTTTACATGTTCTGTAATCTCTGTCACTGTGAATCCGTGGGTTTCCTCCGGGGACTCGGGTTTCCTTCAACAGTCCAAACGACACGCACATTATGGAAATTAGCTGATCCAAGTTACCGCTAGCTGTGAGTGTGAATGTGAACCGTTGTGTGTGTGTGTGTATATGTTGGCCCTGTGATAGTGTGGCAAGCTTTACAGGTTGTACCCCGCCGTCGCCCATTCTCGGCTGAAGTAGACTCCAGGCTTCTGGTAACCTGGGTAAAATAAACCGGTTTGCCTACCTTAATTTTGTCCTTAATTCTACTAGAGTCATGGAGAGGCTGGAGCCTATCTCAGTTGACATTGCGTGAAGATTGGGTACACCCTGAACAGCTCAATAGACCACACACACACACACACACACACACACACACACACACACACACACACACACACATGCAATCATTCACATTCACAACAAGGGGCAATTTGGAACTGCAAGTTAGACTTATGTGCACGTCTGAAGGACTGTGGAAAGAAAGCAGTGTATCCAAAGCAAACTCACTGAAGCATAAGCTCTTTGTGCCGCCCGTGATTGTAGTCGAGCGACTCTAATTTCTGCAACCATTTTCTGGAGAATGCGTTTATGTAAATTATTTATCTGAAGGCAGCTCAGTGGTCCAGAAACTATCTTCATTAGTGTGAAGTTTTCACAAACTTCATGAAATACATTATGGCTTGTTCGCCAAAACATCAACACCAGGAACAGAATGACTTTAATAATTCAAACATCTGCGCCAGACCATGCTGTGGTTGGATTCTCTTGTACCTGTATGCTAGGAGAATAAAATTAACTCATGGCAGGCATAGCGCACTGCTCTATGAATACCGATGCTCTTCGATTTGAAAGGAAAGATTCTCACCTTGTGTAGCAATGTAGTGGTTTGGCCTGTTGTATCCCTGCAATTAAAGAGAAACAGAGAACAACATTAAACAAACATTTAATCAGCAGCATTATATGAACAAGGTCGTCAGCTCTTTTCAACGAGTAAATATACATCAGCACAACCGGACTAGCGAGCATTAACATGTGGTACACAGATAAGCACGGAAATAAATAGACAAAGTCAACAAAGCTCTGAAAAGTCAGCAATTTGTCAACAAGTCATTAACACTACAGTGCCATAGTGTTTACTATAGACTTTACTTGATAGAGAGAGAGACAGAGAGAGAGAGAGGGAGAGAGAGAGAGAGAGAGAGAGACACACACACACACACACACACACACACACACACACACACACACACACACACACACACTCACTGGACTGGACAAATATAACTTGAGAGGATTAGTGTTTAATCCTTGGGAGTAGAGTCATATCGGAAGGATTATCAGAAGTTATATTGTTATATGAAAGTGTTTATGCTGCCGCGACAGAAAGGTGATGACCGAGAGAAAAGTTAGAAAAGAGAGAGAAAGATAGAAAAAGGGTAGATGAAAATAGTGATGTGATTTTATAATGGTAGATGAAAGCATAGACACTACGACTCTATCTATAGTATTAACCGCTTAATCCTAATTAGGGTCGCGGGGAGGCTGTCGCCCACTCAGCCGACTCCGGGCGAGGGTAGAGCACCCCCATGGTCAGCTCGGCAGTCCATCACGGGGTGGAAAGACGCTGACGGGTATGGCATTCCTCTTGTCGAACGTCAGCAATGGTTCTTTTACATGAACCTCGCACCATAGACAGTGAGAGACACGGCCGGCCTTTGATAACCCGGTTAGCTGCACTTGGGAACAGTCACAACCTGTTGATAGTGGGACTTGAACCCCCAACCTTGGGATCAGTGCTCCAGCACCTTTACCAGCAGGCCACCTCTGCTATCTACATCATATTCCAATTAATTCCAGTCTTCTTCTTTGCCTTTCCGCTGTTCCCTTCAGGGGTCGCCGCAGCGAATCATCTGCCTTCATCTTCTTGGGAGTCATATTAATGATTCGTACATTTGATTTGTCGTAGGTTTTTACGTCGGATTCCCTTCCTAACACAACCCTTTAGAAAGGGGCGGAAACGCGCTGACGGCTATGCAGCTACTCTGGCTGAAAGTCAGTGAGAGACATGGCCGGCCTTTGATAGTTATAGTAGACCAGTTAGCTGCACTGGGGGGGTGTGTGTGTGTGTGTGTGTGTGTGTGTGTGTGGCAGCAGTGACAACCTTGTGGAGAGTGGGACTCGAACCCCAACCTTAGGCTCAGTGATCCATGACCTTTTTCCACCAGGCCATCACTGCCCTCCTTTAATTCCAGTCCAACATCTCTATATATAAGAAAGAAAGACATCGCGCTCCTCCCTCCCCTTCTCTCTGCGGAGTTGAGCTGTATTTTAATGGCTGCTCTTTCATTCAACACTAAGCACTGAGTTGTTTGTTCTTTTACGTGATCACTGTTGCCTGAAAGATCGGATTAACACTACAGCAGTGGAAAGAGCCAAACAAGTCTCTCTCTCTCTCTCTCTCTCTCTCTTTCTCACATTCATCTTTCCCTGATGTAGGAAGATTCAAATTCTGCAGCAGAAGTAAATGTAAATGAACAAACTTTAATGGTGAACATTAAAGTAAAAGCATTCTACTTTCGATAACTCTTTGTGACACACACACACACACACACACACACACACACACACACACACACACACACACACACACACACACACACACACTATAGATCTCCTTTTCACCCACTTCCAAGCAGAAACAAAATGCATGCCACAAACAAGGTGAATGCATACGAATGGCTCAGAAGTTGTCTAAATGTTGAGCCAGGGCGCCATCAATAAACTTTATTAGGCAGGAGGAGCTGCAAAAGGCATGTTAAAAGCCTTTCTTCTTTACTGAAGAGAGATTAAAATTAAAAAAAAAAAAAAAAAAAAAAAAAAAACACCCTCCATCCATTCACTGCTTGGCTGAGCCGTGGCTAAGTAACCCAGCAAAGCCTTTTTCAATAATGACTCTCTTTAATATGTATTTATTCTTATCGAATAAAAGGCTTGGGCTTCATCGAGGTCTTCACTTAAGCATTAAGCACAGCAGCACATTTGTGCTCGTCGAGGTTTTATTTAGCATGCTGGCCTGCATGCCACACACTTCGCTGGTGTCCACTGGTGTGGGGCTTAATTATATAACAATAGATTTACGACTATTTTGTCCTTAATTTGCACACCTGCCTGTCCCCACCTCTCTAGCCATGCTCATGCTGCATCACAGGGCAGTGTAACACAGTCTGAAGAAAAGTGCTATCCCACCACTTCTACATACACGAGTCGGTAAGGGTTTGATAACGGACGGAACGTATGTTGTTCCCTTCCATATGTCTGTCTGTCTTCCTTTCGGCTTTTTCCCTTTTACTCAGGAGTCGCCACAGCGCATCATCTGATTCGCACGTTTGATTTGGCAGAGGTTTTTACGTCGGATGCCCTTCCTGTCACAACCCTTTTAGCAAGGGACAGAAACATAATTATCATAATCAAAGCGAGATTCTTTTTGTCTCATACATATATGGCGACATCCTTGTCAGAACTGTACCTCCAAAAAGGGCGTTATGTTTTTACCCCTGGCTTGGGTGTTTGTTTGCTTGGAGGATTATTCAAAAAGCTATGTGGGGATTTTCATGAAATTTCTAGCAGAGCTGGGGCTTTTGGACAAGGAGACTCTAATACTTTCGAAAATGATCAGGATCAAACGTCACATTTATAAATGTTTAAAGCACAGGGTTCAAACTCGTGCCACAAAGTCCCATGTGGCTGAAGGTTTTTGTTTCAACCAAGCAGCAGTTTTGTGTATATATATATATATATATATAGGTGGGGATTTTGAAAAAACTTCTACCAAAGGTGGGGCTTGGGACAAGGAACACTCCATCAAAGCTTGGAAATGTTCCTTTACAGGATTAATACAGTATTTTAAAAAAAAGGTAAGTCCTAATACTGACTACTAATTAGTGCACCAAGAGGTAGTTATGATTGTCTTTAGATTAGGTTCGTGATTAGATGCCCTCTGTTGCTGTATACAGAGAAACTACATCTCGAAAGCGTTAAACAACACTAAGAGGAAAATGTAGGAGGAAATCAAAGTTTTGAGGATTAGCCATTATTTCTATCACACCACAGATATTTCTTGAGAAGAAATGTGTTCAATTATTATCTATTTTATATGACTATACCGAGGCAGGGTTTGGCATGCGTCTGCCTCGCCGTGCGTATGATGAATCAGACTGTTCCGAATGCTCAATTCGTGATGTACTGAGGTTGAGTCACTGAAGAACTCAAGTTTCTTCCTGCCTTAGCATTAAAAGTTTCTAAAGCACATTACTGGCTATGGCCTTCGTCATAATCTCAAAGTCTGCAGAAGAAGGAATAACTAGCCCTGAAGATAAATGCAGGGGACTCAGGATTATTAGGGAGTCATTATTATTCATCCTTTCACTAGATCTATTTTCATGTTGCTCCGTCACTCGGGATCACTCGGAACTTGTTGTTGGTGCTGCTGTTATTGCTCTTGCTTTATCCTGCATCATCCCTTACTTCTCCGAATGCAGCCGTGAGGGGGGAGCACAAACCAGTGTCTCTCCCTCACGCCGGTCCCAAGCCCAGATAAATGCAGAGGGTTGCGTCAGGAGGGGCAGCCGGCGTAAAACAAATGCCAAATAAAATATACGAATCACAAGAAAGAATGTCATACCAGATCAGTCGAGGCCCGGGTTAACAAGGACCGCCATCAGTGCTGTTAACCAACAGGGTGCTGGTGGAAATTGGACTACTATTGGTCGAACACATCAAAGAAGGAGAGGTGGGAGGCGTGTCCGTAAGCAGAGAGAGAAGAGGAAAGGCATGAGTCTAGGACTGACAGTAGGGACTTTGAATGTTGGAACTATGACAGGAAAAGGTAGAGAGCTGGCTGACATGATGCAGAGGAAGGTGGACATACTGTGTGTTCAGGAGACCAGGTGGAAAGGTCGCAAGGCTAGAAGCTTAGGAGCAGGGATTAAGGTTTAAGCTGTTTTTTCATGGTGTGGATGGGAAGAGAAATGGAGTAGGAGTCATCTTGAAGGAGGAGTTTCTCAGGAATGTTCTAGAAGTGAAAAGAGTGTCAGACAGAGCGATGAGTCTCAAGTTAGAAATTGAAGGCGTGATGTTCAATGTTGTTAGTGCTTATGCCCCACAGGCAGGATGTGAGCTAGAAGAGGAGAGATTCTGGAGTGAGTTAGATGAAGTGATGCAGAGTACCCCCAGAGGTGAAAGAGTGGTCATTGGGGCAGACTTCAATGGACATGTTGGTGCAAAAAACAGAGGAGATGAGGAAGTGATGGGCAGGTTTGGTTTCCAAGACAGGAATGCAGAAGGACAGATGTTGATAGATTTTGCAAAAAGGATAGAAATGGCTGTGGTAAATACTTTCTTCTAGAAGAGACAGGAGCAGAGGGTGACTTATAAAAGCGGAGGTAGGAGCACACAAGTAGACCACATCATGTGTAGGGGATGTAATTTGAAGGAAGTCAGTGACTCCAAAGTAGTAGTGGCTGAAAGTGTTGCCAAACAGCATAGGATGGTGGTGTGCAGGATAACGCTGATGGTGAGGAAGGTGAAGAAGGCAAAGGCAGAGCAGAAGACAAAGTGGTGGAAGCTGAAAAAGGAAGAGTGTCGGGTTGTCTTCAAGGAGGAGTTCAAACAGGCTTTGGGTGTTCAGGAAGTGTTTCCAGATGACTGGACAACTACAGCTAATGTGATCAGCGAGACAGGTAGGAGAATACTTGGTGTGTCATCTGGAAGGACAGTAGATAAGGAGACTTGGTGGTGGAATGAGGACGTGCAGAAGTGTGTACAAAGGAAGAGGTTAGCTAAGAAGAGGTGGGATATTGAGGACCAAAGAGAGTAAACAGCAGTACAGGAAGACACAGCGTAAGGCGAAGGTCGTGGAATGATGACTTGTACGCTTGGTTGGAAAGTATGGAAGGAGAAATTGATTTATACAGGTTGGCGCAGCAGAGAAATAGAGATGGGAAGGATGTGCAGCAAGTTAGAGTGATTAAGGACAGAGATGGATGACAGAAGTGTGCTGGGAAGATGGAAAGAGTACTTTGAAGAGCTGGTGAATGAGGAAAATGAGAGAAAAAAAAAGAGTAGAAGAGGTGACTGTTGAGGACCAGGAAGTAGCAAAGATTAGTAAGGGTGAAGTGAGGAGGGCATTGAAGAGGATGAAGAATGGAAAGGCAGTTGGTCCTGATGACATACCGGTGGAGGTATGGAAGTGTTTAGGAGAGGCAGCAGTAGATTTCCTGACCAGAACATTCAATAAGGTCTTAAGACAGTGAGAGGATGCCAGAGGAATGGAGGAGAAGTGTGATGGTGCCCATTTTTAAGAACAAGGGATAAGTGCAGAGTTGTGGCAACTACAGAGGGATAAAGTTGATGAGCCATATGATGAAGTTATGGGAAAGAATAGTGGAAGCTAGACTAAGGGCAGAGGTCAGCATTTGTGAACAACGGTTTGGTTTCATGCCAAGAAAGAGCACCACAGATGCAGTGTTTGCCTTGAGGATGTTAATAGAGAAGTACAGAGAAGGTCAGAGGGAGCTGCATTGTGCCTTTTTGGATCTGGAGAAAGCATATGACAGGGTGCCAAGAGAGGAACTGTGGTATTGCATGACGAAGTCTGGAGTGGCAGAGACGTATGTTAGAGTGGTGCAGAACATGTATAAGAGATGTAAGACAGTGGTGAGGTGTGCTGTCGGTGTGACAGAAGAGTTCAAGGTGGAGGTAGGACTGCATCAAGGGTCAGCTCTGAGCCCCTTCTTGTTCACTATGGTGATGGACAGGCTGACAGATGAGGTTAGACAAGATTCCCCATGGACTGTGATGTTTGCAGATGACATTGTGATCTGTAGTGAGAGCAGAGAACAAGTGCAGGAAAGGAGGGGAATGGAGGTTAGCCTCAGTAAGACAGAATACATGTGTATGAATGACAAGGACCCAAGAGGAATGGTGAGGTTACAGGAAGCAGAGATAAGGAAGGTGGAGGATTTTAAGTACTTAGGCTCAACAATCCAGAGCATTGGAGAGTGTGGAAAAGAGGTGAAGAAGCGTGTGCAGGCAGGTTGGAATGGTTGAAGAAAAGTATCCGGTGTGATGTGTGATAAGAGGGTATCGGCAAGAATGAAAGGAAAAGTGTACAAGACGGTGTTGAGGCCAGCGATGTTGTATGGTTTAGAAACAGTGGCCCTCGGGAAAAGACAGGAGGCAGAGCTGGAGGTAGCAGAGATGAAAATGTTGAGGCTCTCTCTGGGAGTAACGAGGATGGATAGGATAAGAAATGAGCACATCAGAGGGTCAGCACATGTAAGAGGTTTTGGAGACAAAATCAGAAAGGCTAGATTGAGATGGTTTGGACATGTTCAGAGGAGGGATAGTGAGTATATTGGTAGTAGGATGCTGAGGTTGGAACTACCAGGCAGAAGGCCTAGAGGAAGACCAAAGAGACAATTCATGGATGTGGTGAAGGAGGACATGAAGGTAGTGGGTGTAAGAGAAGAAGATGCAAAGGACAGGGTGAGATGGAGGCAGATGATTCGCTGTGGCGACCCCTGAAGGGAAAAGCCGAAAGGAGAAGAAGAAGATCCCTTACACTCTGTATCGCTGGCTCGCTTCTGTCTCGGATGTATCTGTCTCTGGCAGCGGATAGAGTGTAAGTGTGTGCATGTAGGTGTCCATCTGGCTGCATACATTCGGCTATAAGTAGGCATTTGTAAGTGATATTTAGAACTTAGACTAAACCCAAGAGAATCGAGCTGTCCATGGCAGAGCATTAAAGATTCAGTACCATGTAAGCGCAAACAACTGATTAATCCCATTGGGTCCCCACCAATAAACCTTCTTTTTTCTCATTTTAAATACGAACTGTTCCGTCACCTGCTTCGAATAAAAATAATGTGACAAAATCATAATCCTATTCCATTCCTACATGTAGAAGGTAATCCCCCACTCCAAAAAAAAAAAAAAAAAAAAAAAAAAAAAATTTATATATATATATATATATATATATATATATATATATATACACACACACACACACACACACACACACATATATATATATATATATATATATATATATATATATATATATATATATATATATATATATCGGTTATTGATAAGCGAATTAGGGTGTAGTGGTTAGTCAGTCTGCCTTGGTTTCCTCTGGGTTCTTTAGTTTCCTCCCACACTCCAAAGACGTACACAACAGGCTCATAGACACAATTCGCATTATGACTGCACATGTGCAGGGAACGTGACCCAACAGCTGATCCAAGGGTCACTGCTACCAAACTTCATTGCAGCCACTTGCTGTTGTATGGAAACACATCCGAACAACTGCCGCTTAAAGTCAGCCTTAAGCCCTAAATTATCGACATGCCAGGTGCGCATTGTGCCGTAGTGAACTGTGGGAACGGCATGCATCATCTCAAGCGTTGGAAAAAGCTAGCTTGCAGTATACATACCTGCAAATTTTGGACTAACGCGTGTACATGTCTGCCGCCGTTCACGCTATTTTCCTGCCCCACTGAGCTGAAGGATTCTATTTAAACAGATTTATGTATTTTAGTAATCATTACACATCATATGAGTTAGATCTTGAAAATTACTGTTATGTTAATGTCTAAAAAAATAGACTAATAAGAGCTGTCAGATCACTCGGTGCAGCTGTAAAACTTGTATTTACCTTCTTTGTAGTCATTACGAAGTCGCGCTAGTAGGGGTGCCTGGTCCTACATTATCAAAAAATCCGCTATGTCAGCGTACATACACGGCGGACACTTTGATAAGTCGTCATTTTCTGACTCCCAGCCGTCTTCAAGTCACAAGAGGTCAGAAATTGTCATGATTTCCTTATCCACTTCAAATGTCAACAAGTTGGCATAGTCACGTTGGACTTGTTTAGATTCCTCAGCCTTTGACAAAACTATCGGCAGTTTTTATAACGTCGCCGCAAATGCAAGCGCAACAAGTTCATCTTTACACTTGCGGGACCAACCGGGAAGACCCCTATGTATACAATACGCCCGAAGGTTGGGAACTTTCCATAAATTAAACACATTGATAGTGCAGTTCTCATTCACATCAAGGTTTACTTCCGCCATGTTTGGTAGCCGCGATCAAATGATGCCGTGCGCGAGTCGAGATGCGAATTGTGTCTATTGGCTGATTTAAATTACCCCTATGTGTGAATGTTTATGTGTTGGCCCTGTGATGGTCTGGCGAGCTGTTTATAGTGTACTCATCCTTCGCCAAATGTTGGCTGAGATAGGTTCCAGCCTCCCGACCCGAGTGACCCGATAAGGATTAAGCAGTTCGGCAAATGAGTGAAAACGCGAGTGGATGAAATTATCGAATTATTATTTGCACACATTACGTTTTTACGCTTGAATTTGAAATTCGAGCCCCTTCATGTTGAACAAGTGGATGTGTGGTTTCAGTAAGATGCAGATGCAGCAGACAAAGCTGGAAGATCATTGGAAGTGCTGACTATCATGTTTCTGGATTGGGTGATATCGTTGCATGGGGACGTTGGAGGTTCCCGTAATCACACCCCTTGTGATTCTTCTCCTGTTGTGCTACCTTTAATCACAAGTGCATACTAATCAAACCGAAACCCTTTAAGCCCTTAAGGTTGCTATTCAGCTGGAGATCGCCGCTGTTCTACCCGACATGACCCGTCAGGGCATGGCAGCCTTCAGGAATCACCTCCAAGAGTGTAAAGATGATAACGGCCACCATTTAGGAAATATTTGAGGTTTTATTGGGTCAGCACGTATTATGAACCGAGCACTCGCTATAATCTTCATATTACATTTTAACAGATTTTAGTTTGGGCTCAATTCATGTAAGACTCGAGTGTCAATTTGGGTGTTACTTTCAGATCCAAACTGACTGTAGCTGTTGGGAATACCCCCCCCCCACACACACACACACACACACACACGCTCACAAAAACAAAATCTCATTAAATGTGTGCACTATTTATGCAGTTGCATGTGCAAATTAGTGTTCATTATTTGGTATCTTTCTGAGTCATGCCTCATGAAGTTAATGTGTATTAAAAATGTTGAAAGAAAAATACTTTTTTCTTTCTTCTGCGACAGACATTAGACGTAAGAATCTTTTTCAGTCTGAAGTGGCCTTTCAACACGAGCGTGCATGTGCTTTGTGGTGTTTGGCTGTTGTCTTGTGGGTTGAGATCAATATGACCTCTCATGCTGTGTCTCGAGTTCCCATTCTTGCTGCAGTATTCTGTGTGTGTGTGTGTGTGTGTGTGTGTGTGTGTGTGTGTGTGTGTGTGTGTGTGTGTGTGTGTTTGTGTGTCTGTGTGTGTGGACACTGTTTTGTGGGCATGTGTAACCATCTCCCTCCCTGACCATGTCCTGTACTGTGTGGCCTCTGTTAAATGTCCATGTACTCTGCCCTGTTGCTCTCTGTGTACATGCTGAGAATGTAATGCTTGTGCCTGTGTGTGTGTGTGTGTGTGTGTGTATGTGTGTGTGTGTGTGACCTTTGCACAGAGGTGCTGACTGCTTTCTGTACTCACATCAACATAATTAGCATTAATGTAATCCGAGCTCTGCTCGCCCTCCAGGCTCTGTAGGCGCACGCGGGAGTGATCATCTAGAGACAAACACAAACCCAGAAACATCTCGTGTTACATGCAGATAAAACCAGAGAGATAGAGAGATACAGAGTGATACAGAGAGAGAGAGAGAGAGAGAGAAATACAGACAGACAGATATAATTATCACTCTGCTTTCATATTAACTCCACAAACATCAACACCGTAGTGTTAAAATATCCACATACTTTATATTCAGTGTCCTTGAGTACTCACTTTTTTTCTAACTAAAAGGAAAAGGGGGTCATGTGGATGCAAGAAAATAATGAGCAGTTCTGCATGATATATAATTAAAGATTTAGATGTTTGTCGTCAGCTTCCTCAACTCTGTTGCACATATTAATATCAACAGAAAGTGCCCTAAGTAACATTAAATATAAATAACAAGAAGGAAGGTATGGAAGTCTTGTGGTATGGATTTTTATTGTATGACGTGTACATTATTAAACATTTGGGGCTGGTCACCACTACATGAATTTGACCTTTTGGAAATACAGTGGTGCCTCACCTTACGAAATTAATCCGTTCCAGAGCCTTTTTCTTAACCTGGATTTTTCGTAAATTGAACCGCATTTTGCATATAAAACGCGTGATTCGTTCCAAGGCCCCCAAAACTACCCCCTAAACCCTTTAAAAATTATAAAAGTATACCTTTTAAGACTTCCTTCTGCTTCAATATCGTACCGATGGTAGTCGGGTTTGGCCATATTCCTTTGTGATATCACTCAACCGCATGCCACGAGCCCGCTTCTTCTTTTCACTCGCACCGGAAATCACACGAGTGTGTGCGTGCGTGTGTGCGCGCGCGTGTGTTGACCATGTCTTCTTAGCAGAGTTATAATCTTACAAATGTTTATTTAAGGTTAAAAGCCTGAGTCAAAAAATAAAGCTATGAGCACACTCAAAAACTCATGAAACAACAGTAACTTTGGCCTTTACATGAAAAGCATTATGGGAGATGCAGCTCCATAATAGTTAATGGGAGGGAGCTGTGTCATCCCTCCTAGCCAATGGGAGGCCAGTGGGGCAGGAAGTTGTGAGATAGCCAATGGGAGGGAGCTGCGTCATCCCTCCTAGCCAATGGGAGGCCAGCGGAGAGGGATGTTGGAAGATAGTCAATGGGAAAGCAGCTCGTGCATTCTTTGAATGTTTGAATGGCGCGTTTGGCGCGCTACGTAAGGAGAACTTGTTTCATATACAGAGACAAAAAATTTTGAAAATTTGTTTTTCGTGTTCTGGATTTATTGTTCGCTGGGACTATCATAAGGTGAGGTATCATTGTACTCTGATATATATTTTTATGACCACAGGATGCATCTTTTGACATAGTTGTCTAAAACAGGGGGAAGGTACTCACTGCATAAGTTAAGGTTAAAAACTGTGTAGCCGGCTGAAATATATTCATCTCTCCTCTACATATCCATCTTTAAATTGACAGCTGTAGCCTATTTACTCATTTAGATTCAAGTGGTGACGTTTTTGTTTTGTTTTTTCAGTGAATAAAGCAAGAGTCAAAACCTTCAAAAGAACCGTGGATGATTTGAAAAAATCTGTAATGAAACTTACAGCCCACATTTTAAAAGTAGAAACATTTAATTCATTCAAATGAGAGCAGTCTTAGGTACAGTTGAACGTTACTATTAAAAAATGAGTCAGTAAGTTTTAGTGAGCACCTTTCAGAACTCGCCCCAGTACAGCCTGTTAGGTGCAGTCATGTTATGAGAGCACTTCTCTTACTTTGAGCCTAATAGACAAGCCTACGTGTCCTCTGCTTAGCGAGACCTGTCTGATATGTGAGAAATGAATGCGCCTAAGGCATAGCATTATGCTCCGCCGTGCTGGGACAGACACGATTCTTTTTCAATACGTACATGCGATGATGTTTCCATAGCGATTCTTCATCCGGTTCTCATCTTTTTTGGCAGAGTCCCACGGTGCAGACTGTCCCTCAAAGAAGCTCTGAGAAAAAGGTGAGGAGACAGAAACACAAAGAGAGGGACGAGACAAGGAAAGAAGGGATATGTGAGAAGTCATGTGTCAGCTCTTTATAAAGTCACAAGTGCAGAACTGGCGAAGTGTCTCTGTTTGATAAAGGGCGCACAGGGGACAGTGGAGTGAGAGAGGGAAAGAAAGCATTAGGATCATTAAAACATCTGATGTGGCCATGTGGAAGGGAAGGCAGGAAGTATTATGTGCCAAGTCAAAACCAGAGCCTATTATAAGCACTTGCTGCTCTGTGTCACATTCAAATCCTTCCCCGAGTGACTTTCTTAGCAAACTCACCAGACACTTCAATGGCTACCAGGCCCAGTCAGGCAAAAAAAAAAAAAAAAAAAAAGTGCACCTTAACATCATTAGATTATCTTCCCGATCTTAGCAGCTGTGTCACAATTAGTCAAAATTATGAAAATTTATTTCAGCTGTTCCTGCTGTGAAAGGGCAGACAGGGACCCCGACCACACCACGCTGCGCAAACATGATTTCCAGCAGTCAACATCAACACTGAAAACAAGGCCAAATTAATATTTATCCTGCTTACATCCCTCAGGAGCAGGGCGGCAGTCGCCACCGCGCTTCCACACACTAAAACGTCCTGCTGCATGAGAATTACAGAAGATTAAACAGAATGCAAAAGTTGACCAGTGCTTCTGAGTGTGATATACGTTTGGAGTGTGAATATGAGAGAGAGAGAGAGAGAGAGAGAGAGAGAGAGAGAGAGAGAGAGAGAGAGAGAGAGAGAGAGATTCAGGTCTCATTTTATTATTACTGTAGGATTAGCAGTCTTTGATCTGTTGATGATGACTGCATTCATGCTCCATGTATCATCTCGACAGTGTCTAGATGCCAGTGTGATTGGGAGATGGATTAAAGAAGCCTTTATATGTGCAGCAGAATGGAAAATAGGAAAATATAAGTGAAGCCCTTGACAGACACAAGGCACAGATTCTTGACTTCTGGATCTGCTTTCGAAAGAAAAGGAAACTTCATGCATAATTTCCAAGCATTATGGGGAAAAAATACTTAGTGTGAGTCAAATTAATACTACTACTACTAATAATAATAATGATGATGATGATGATGATGATGATGATGATGAATAAAACCATTGAAACATATAAGAAACAAACAAACAAACAAAAAAAATCACAGCTAAAAGGATCTTGGTTCGAGTCCCGAGCTCAGTGAAGGTGTTTCTGTGTTCTATCCATGCTTCCTCTGGTTCGTCCGGTTTTCTCCCACAATTCTAAAGGCTAATTGCCCCGGTGAATCATTGTGTGTATGTGTGTGTGTGTGTGTGTGTGTGTGTGTGTGTGTGTGTGTGTTAAGCTAAAAATCTTGGGGCAGTGTTGGCCTGGTGCTGGATCACTGATCCTAAGGTTGGGGGTTCAAGCCCCACCCTCCACGGGTTGTCAATGTCCCCCCAGTACAGCTAACTGGATTATCAAAGGCCAGCCATGTCTCTCACTGTCTATGGTGGGAGATTCACATAAAAGAACCATTGCTGACTTTCATCAAGAGTCGCCGCATAGCCGTCAGCATGCTTCCGCCCTGCGATGGCCTGGCGAGCTGTCCAGGGCGTACTCTGCCTTTCGCCCAGAGTTGGCTGAAATGGGTGCCAGCCTCCCCGCTACCCTGATTCGAATTAATCGGTTCAGAAAATGGATGGATGAATCAAGCAACAATGATCATTCATGTCTTGCCAGAAAAATCTTGCGCCCAAAATCAGTCACCCTGCGCCCATCTCTACCTTGTCATACTACAACCGCCCTTTGTGGAGTGATAGTCATGGCTCAGTGGTTCAGGCTCTGTTCTACTGATAAGAAGGTTGGGACTTCAAGAACCAGTACCATCTAGCTGCCACTACTGGGCCCAGGAGCAAGATCCTCAACCCTCACCTGTTCAGTTGTGTTGATGAGATAACACTATGATATGATATGAGGTTTCCTGTCAAAATGCTTTCAATGTGAAGATGAGCACTAACATATACTTCCTGTTAGATGTCATGCCAGCCAATTGTATCTTGTGAAACTGCTGCTCATGCTAACACTCTTGGAAAAACACTGCTATCTACCCTGTTATGCATTACCTGTGCTCACAGATGCTCATGATTGGGTAGTGACCCTGTGATTGACAGGTATGAGACGATGCCCTCACTGGCATTTGCTAATTTTTGCTTCCTTAATGCCTGATGTGTGTCATCTGACAACAATGATGATATAAATTGTACAATTACAGTTTACAAGTTGTCTAGAAGCCTCCGCACGGAAGGGTCAAGGTGGAACAGATTGGAAAGGGTGGAAGACAAACATCATAACTGGCCCTGGCAGCTTTCTGAGGTCTCTTTCTTCTCATTCAACCTCGCACATGAAATAAATCTGGGTCCTAATTGCAGTTTTCACGATGCTGAGCGCTTTGCTTAAAGCACTCCTTCTCTTTGAAAGCAGAACACTGAAGGAGAGAAAGAACAATTTTGACACAAATTCAAAGATGGCCCTTGAACAGAAGGAGAGACTGACAACCGTTTAAATTTGACACGCAGCCTCGTACAGAACATCCGGCAAAACAGAATAATTGATATGATTTCCTATAATTAATTCATGGTGAAAAAAACTTCACTAATGATGCCTTAGTTTTTAAGTGGTACTCAGTGGGGAGAAGATGATAAGCATATGGGTGGTTATCATGAGCTCAGCTTGGGGGGGAAAAAGGTCTTTTTTTGTTGACGTATTTCAACAGACTCTTTAACCTTAAATATACTTCGAAGCAAGTGAGTTTAAGGTGCTCTGCTCGGCTCTACAGTATTTCAAACGTCAATCATGTGATGTGATATTTTGAGGAATAAAGGATATTCATAATGACACACCCTGTGATATATGAAACACTTGCATATTTTCGTGATGAGTTTAGGGCGGTGCCCCTTAATGGTCACATGGTGTTACAATGGAAGTCCTAGCATTACCTCGCAATAGCTTTATATTATCTTGCAATACTATTCCTCTATTCCTTCTGATCCACAGGTCTGTTTCGCCTTCACTGCTACCAGCATGGATCAGATCACTGAATTTTTCTTTGAAGTGGATATCATGTATACTGATATAGTATTCCTAATCAATAGACACGGTTATTTATTAGTCCAAATAAATATAAACACATTCTTAGGTCAGGAGACAGTCTTCTTTCTTTATCAGCTGCTTATCCTAAACTGTTTACTCCTGTCACCTTCTCAAATTAAATGGCATATTGTTTAAAAGGAGAATATTGTGTGGTAACACAAAAGAATGATGAGCCAACACAAACGTATTGTGTGGAAACGGGAAAATATGACAAGATAACAAATGTAAAGTGTGCGAACAAAACAGTATTGCGAGGCAACATGGAAATATTACGAGCTAACACAGCAGTACGAGACGATCATGCGGACTTTTTGTGAAAAGATGTAAAAGATTTATGAGGTAATGCAAAATTATGATGGGAGACAATGAAAGAATTAAGGAAGAAAATTCAAGTAATGCAAAAGTATGCAAACAACGTGAAATTAGTGTGGGGTAACACAGACGCATAGTAAGCTAACACACACACACACACACACACACACACACACACATATATATATATATATATATATATATATATATATATATATATATATATATATATATATGTCTGTCAGGCTTCCTTTCGGCTTTTTCCCCTTTTACTTGGGAGTCGCCACAGCGAATCATCTGATTCGCACGTTTGATTTGGCAGAGGTTTTTACGTCGGATGCCCTTCCTGTCACAACCCCTTTTCAGCAAGTGACAGAAACACGCTGACGACTTTGCAGCCTACTCTTGTCGAAAGTCAGCAATGGTTCTTTTACATGCCACACACCATAGACAGTGAGAGACATGGCCCGCCTTTGATAACCCAGTTAGCTGCACTGGGGGGGACAGTGACAAACCTTGTGGAGAGTGGGACTCAAACCCCCAACGTTTGGATCAGCGATCTAGCACCCTATACCACTAGACCACCACTGCCTCCACACACACACACACACACACACATATATATATATATATATATATATATATATACACACATACCGACATACAATTGTTGGGTTGGTTGGTAAAATGGGTTGCCACATACATTGGGGGACCCGAGCAGCAGCTAAGGGTTTTAGGTGCCTTGCTCAAGGGCACTTCAGCCATGAAGGTGGAGCAAGATAAAGTGAAGCTCACTCCCCCCCCCACTACACATTATTCATCATGCAAAAATATCAAAGATCAAGATCATGCAAAAATATTGTGAGAAAGAGTGTGTTGAGCTCACACAATAGTGTTACGAGGTAGTGCAAGAGTATCGCACGAAAACGCAAAATTACTGTGAGGAAACGTACAAGAATTTCAATGCAAAAATTCTCACCGTGAACCTAAAGAGTTAGTAGTACATACATACATTAGTCTCGTGGGTGGTTTTTCTAAGCTGCGGATTTTAATCAACAGTCAGATTTCGCTGTTACTGCCTCGCGACATAACAGCAAGAGCTTCTTTTCTCCCTCATCATTTTTCACCAAGATTTTCAACACCTTTTTAATGAGAAACTGCAACGAGCCTGTCGGACACATGGAAGAAAATCGAGGTACAAGATCATGTGTGCAGTGCTCTTTGCAGGAAGCTCAGGAAGTTGTGGAGGGATGCGGTGGACATGTATGAGAACTGTTCATACTACTGAGCATAAAAAGATTGAACATACAAAAGAGCATTGTGGGTAATGTTGGAAACTTGTATATGAAAGAAGATAAAACTCAGAATTCTACTACAAATGTGGAACTTCATATACAAATTGATCATGGAGGACAGACGATAATGGAGCTGATGAGTCTCGATCTATATGTTGCATAATAAACTGACAGAAATCACGAGTTCCTTCCTTCACCAGCCGTTACCATAACCACCATAACCGCTGTTACATTCATCACAACACTGTACACATACTTTACAGAAAACCAGCACGAACCAAACACTCATCTGTGCAACGATGTTGAAGCAAAACTGCAATATACAGATGTCTGGAATGACAGCAAACACGTGAAGCACTGTGTGTGAGACAGACGTGACATCTGTTTCTGCGCCTCGCATGCTTCAGCATCAAACACGCCACAGTGACAACATGCAAGACGGGATGATGGCATTCTTAAAGCATTTGTTTTGGTGTCATTAATATCATTAATCATTATCCTCAGTTACACAGCGAGCAGACACGAGGACAGCAAGCATTTCACAGTCACAGTCCACACCGAAGTTAAATGAAAACCGTTGATGACGGGACGCTAGAGGGCACCGTCAGGGTTACATGTTTTTGTGGGAGTCTGTGCACCGTCAAATGCTTTCCATACATATTATAGCCTACGCACATCATGTGACATCTCACCAATGCCATTTTAAGTTTAAACAGTCAGCCGTCAGCAAACAGAATTGCCAAATAATCATTTTTTTGACATCAAAATGACCTCAAAAGCAAAATGTGGCCATTCAAGTGGACATCTTCAAGGAAAAAGCTGGCCTTATTTCTCTGTTTTGATTTAAATGCTGAAAAAATGCATCTATTGGATACAGTACCAATGCATCACGATCAGTGTTTGTCCTCATAGATAGTCAAGAAAGCACTTGAAGCTCAGGGTGTAGCTACTTCAATTTTTGTTTTTAATTAGCATTTTTTATTTTTCCCTGTTTTCCCCCCTGAATTTAATCATATCCTATTCCCAGCTATCAAGTATTACCTTCCCAATCACATGACCACCATCATTCAGGGAAGGGCGCAAACATGCACATGCCCCCTCCGTGACATACGACGCTGTCACTCATCTCTTTTTCGAAATGCTGCGCATGCGTATTTAGTCTAACACACTTGGACGGAAAGCACTATCGTCTCGGTTGAGCTCAGGATGCCCATGACTGGCTGGTGATCATTGTGAGTGACAGGGAAGTGAACATATTCCATCCCTCCCTCCAGCAAGAGCTCGGCCAATCTGCTCATATTAACTCCTAGTCATGAATGGTTGTGGCGTCAAGCTTGATAGATGCATACCTTGGCGATGTGCCACTCGGGAGCCGCTAGCTCCATTTTGAACAGAAACTGGAAAAAAAAATCTTGATTCTGATTGGTTAATAATGTAGCCAAGAAGATGTGAGTAAACAAATAAAGAGTTTCATTCAATATGAAAGTATAATGGCAGTTTTTTTAGCTAGCTAGTGTGTTTCATAGGCACGTGCTAATTCACACGGCTCCATTCACTGCAAACAAATGATTTTGAACAAGTAATTGAAATTTCATAATAAAAGACTAAAACTAATTTTTTTTAAAGAAAAAAAAACCTTGAAATTTTAATTACAAATTGCCCACCCCCTTTTAAAATACAGTGGTACCTCACCTTATGATAGTCCCAGCAAACGAAAAATCCAGGTTACGAAAAACATTTTCCAAAATTTTTTGTCTCTGTATACGAAACAAGTTCTCCTTACAAAACGCACCAAACGCGCCATTCAAACATTAAAACACGCCATTCAAACACTCAAGCAATAAACGAGCTGCTCTTCCATTGACTATCTTCCAACATCCCACCCCACTGGCCTCCCATTGGCTTGGAGGGATTACGCAGCTTCCTCCCATTGGCTATCTCCCAACATCCCACCCTGCTGGCCTTCCATTGGCTAGGAGGGATGACGCAGCTCCCTCCCATTAGCTATTATGGAGCACCAATAATGCTTTTCGTGTAAAGGACAGAGTTACTGTTGTTTCGTGAGTTTTTCGAGTGTGCTCATCTTTTGGCTCAGGCTTTTAACCTTGCATAAACATTTGTAACATTTGTAAAATTATAACTCTGCTAAGAAGACATGATGAACACGTGCGCGTGTACACACACGCGTGTGCGCACGCGCGTGCACACACACACACACACACACACACACACACACACACACACACACACACGCGTGTGTGATTCCCAGTGCGAGTGAAAAGCAGAAGCGGGCTCGTGGCATGCGGTTGAGTGAATCGCAAAGGAATATGGCCAAACCCGTCTACCATCGGTTACGATATTGAAACAGAAGGAGGTTTTAAAAGGTATACTTTTATAATTTTTAAAGGGTTTAGGGGGTTGTATTGGTGGCCTTGAAACGAATCACAAGTTTTACATGTAAAATGCGGTTCAATCCAGGTTCCGAATTTTCTCTGTATTGGATTAATTTCATAACGTGAGGTACCACTGTATAAACTTTTAAGGACATTTATGCAGGCTGTATTCAGGCCTAAACGTAAAACGCTAATTATAAAACTCAGTTTTCTTTTCAGTCTTTTATTTTTAAGCATTTGCAGAGACAGCTCAGACTTCTTGTTCACGTTGTTTACAGATTTTTATCACATACCAGCTCTTTTACGTTCTGGATCTTTTTTGTGTTTGTATCCACCTGTGGTGACATCAAGTGCATTCCCTCTACTGCACATTACACACATTACCCTAAACGATGCTGTTACAGCAAAAACAATTATTACCATTGAATATGGATCCTTTTTTATTTGATTTAAATCATTATAAAGCATATGTACGGCAATTTATCATTACACAGTATATAAACAATCAGCCACAATATTAACATCACATGACTGGTCTGTAGCTAAGCAGCCTCATATATAACACGCTGTATTATACTGTGTTCTGACAACTTTTTTTTTTAATTCATGTTTTGTTTTTTGGTTTTTTTTTTAACCACATCGAGTATTAACAGTTTAAGCAATTTGTAATACAGTAGTCATTCTGTGGGACCCGGGCGTATTCGCCTTCGCTTTGTACACGCATGATTGAGCCTTGGACACATATGGCACTCTTGCCAGTTCTCTGGTTGTCCGTTCTTGGGCCAGCTTCATTATTCACTTACCATTGAACACCAGAAATAACACACAAAACTTAATAAATCGACTCAGTCAAAAGCACATAACCTCAAGGTGGTTCAAGGCAGTACAACCAGTGACTCTGCAAGGGTGCTATGGCCGCCCAAACCTCACTGGCAGGTGAAAGTTTTCTGAACATGCAACTTGCTGTGTACAAGGCTTTCTCGAACAGTCAGGTGGTCACAATGTTATGGCTGATTAGTATTCCTACATTCCCAGTATCTCAGCCTGACTCTTTCATGTATTTGTGCTGTGACCCCAAACCTCATAGCCGGTGGGGATGTGGTGTTTTAAAAACTCCAGCAGCAACTGCTTGAAAAGAAAATTTTTGGGGGGCTTTTGAGATCATTTTTAAAATTATTATTTTCTTCTTTATTTTATAACTTAATTAAGTTGTTTCGTTTGGTTAACATGAAGTAATTTTCACAATGTGTTTCAATATGTATAAAATTACCAATACTTGCTAACAAACTTGAGAATGAAGAGTTCAAACTACAACATTCAAATAAACATTTTAAAATTTGAACCAAATGAAGTGTGTGCTTACCTCATTGATCTGATCCACAGTTAACATACAGAACCACAAGAGGAGAAGTCAGAGAGAGACAGTGTGTGAGTGAATAGGTCCGGGGGGAAGAACAGTGCTTTTTCCAAGTTCAGCAATCATAATGCCACTAGCACAACAACATGTCACACTCAAGGCTAGCACGTAATGAGTACAGGATGAGGACAATATATAAATGGTGTATACTGGACTGGTACAAGCATTAATACCACTCCTTCTGGCTATAACAAACAGATGGTACGCTGGGGTTTTTTTTTTTTGGAAAGCAGAGTGTGTATTTAAATGTCTGAATGCAGTTTTGTGTGTTGTAGGGAAATGCCAGTGATTTTGTTGCCGTTGGCCATTATAGATCAGGCCTGGAGGCAATCTAAAGCCTGCAGTATCTCACCTCAGGTCTATCCTAGACAGGTGACGCCCCCCACTCCATATATCATTTACCCCCGCGGCCTTTCTGCTATGCTAGTGTTGATTATAACTGATTACGCACTAATTATATGTGTGTGTGTGTGTGTGTGTGTGTGTGTGTGTGTATGTGAGTGAGAGAGAGAGAGAGAGAGAGAGAGAGAGAGAGAGAGAGAGAGAGAGAGAGAGAGAGAGAGACAGATCACATAGTATCATCGAATCCTCAGCTGAGAAGAAACAAAATAAAAGGACTTAATGCGATGGTGTGTCCACACTAACACAGGTACATTCACAGCATTTGGCGGACACCCTCATCTCGAGTGACTTATTTTGCTAATTTTTATATAACTGAGGGTTATGAGCCTTGCTTGAGATCTCAACAGTGGCACGTTGGTGGTGCCGAGGCTTGAACCCTTGCCTTTGGGATCAGTAATCCCGACTAAGCCACTGAATCTCCACAGTTCTGCATGATGTATGTAACTTCTGGATCGTTAATTGAAAATTTCCTGAAAGTCCTCTGGGCATCATGATCAGTCCAAAGTGTGCTTGGATTAACATGTGACTGATTTTGTTCGTAAGAACAACCATAAATTACTACTTACCGGTTTAATTAACATGTGATTCACGATAAAAACATCAACACTAATTTAAAAGGGTCATACGATCGTGCAATTGTTAGCACGTCCGCCTCACAGCAAGGCCCCGGTTCAATTCCCAAGCCCAGATGTTTCTGTGTGTAGTTTGCATGTTCTCCCCATGCTTGCATGGGTTTCCTCCAGGTACTCCGGTTTCCTTCCATAATCCAGAACCATGCACAGTAAGCTAATGGGCTGTTCCCAACTGCCCCTAGGTGTGAGTGTGAATGGCTGTGTGTTGGCCACACGATGGCCTGTCGTGCTGTTTATAGTGTACCCCGCCCTTGCCCATAGTTGGCTGGGACATTCTCCAGTCTCTCCGTGACCCTAATTAGGCTTACGCGGCTGAGAAATTGAATAAATGAACTGAATCATAATTTACAAATTTATGGTTTTGCCCGTCACTTTAACGAATGCAAACTTGAACCTGATTAAAGCGTGTATTTATGTCCACATTGCAATATGAAGGGGAAAAATAAAAAGAGAAATATGGAAAACTGAAACTAAAGCGAGTGCAAGAGAAGACAGAAAGAGACGTCTATGGCGCCTTGAACTGAGGAGTCAGAAATGCTTTCTATAATTCCCCGGGTTAGTGTGGACGCAGCCTAAATAAGTGAGGGAAACAAAGGATGAGAGAACGAAACACGAGAGACAAAGAGATGCAAGAGATGGAACAATGGAAAAAACTGAAGGGACAAAATAAGTAGAGAATAAATGAGAAGACAGAGCAAGAAGCAAGAAGAATGAGGAAAAAGAGAGGAAAGATAATAAATAAAGAAGAGAAGACAGTCAAACTAGGGAAAGATGGAATGAGACAATAAGAAAAGAGAAGAAGAAAAGACACAGGGAGAGGACATAAGAGACTAAATAAATGAAGAGAAGCACGGGCACAAGAAAAGAGGATGAGACAATAAAAAAGAAAAGAGGGAAAGACAAATTAAGCAGAGAAAAAAGACGAGAGAATAAACGTCTGAGGCATTTAGTGAATGCTCTTATTCGGAGAAAAACACTTTTAATTTTCTTTCTTTTTATCTCGTTTACACAGCCGAGCAGTGGAGGGTTAAAGGCGCTGAATAAGAACCCCAACAATATCAGCTTGGTGGTGCTGGGGCTTCAAACGCCAACCTTCCAATCAGTAATACAGACCCATTGAGCCAGCACTGCCCTCCATAGGTAAAGAAGAGAACAGGGGCACAACACAAGACACAGAATAAAAACAAAAAAATACAAATAGAGACAAGAATAAAAAGAGAAGAGAGAAGAGGATGAAATAAAAAAGAAAGGAGGAGACAGAGTAAAGGAGCAAACTGTGAAGAGAAGAAACAGGAAGTTCAGAGTGAAAAGATAAATACGAGAACAATAAAGAAAACAAAAATCTATGAAGAGAGAGTGAGAGAGAGAGAGATAGAGAGACACAGAGAGAGGGAGAGAGAGAGAGAGAGAGAGAGAGAGAGAGAGAGAGAGAGATAGAGAGACAGAGAGAGATATAGTGTGTGTGCGTGTGTATGTGTATATGTGTGTGTGTGTGTGTGTGTGTGTGTGTGTGTGTGTGTGTGTGTGTTGCTTGTCATTAAAATCAATACTTACTGTAAGTGACAACTCGGCTGTGTTTTGGTGTTAAATACAGCCTCATTACTCTGTGTGTGTGTGTGTGTGTGTGTGTGTGTGTGTGTGTGTGTGTGGAGTATTACATGACTTGTGATAACAAGAGTCCTGTTTGTGCGACTGAGTGAAAGAGTGCACACATTAGAGACTGTGCTTCCTTCTTACAGCGTTCTACCTGCCAGAGCAAAGGAACAAGGCTCCCTTGGGAATTGTGTGTGTGTGTGTGTGTGTGTGTGTGTGTGTGTGTGTGTGTGTGTGTGTGTGTGGCATTTGTATTCTTAGTGCACAAACTACAAAAGCACAACACAACACAGTGCTAGGCATGAAAGAAGGACAGAGAAACACGACCGACACACACCACAGCTGTTCATGACACACACACGAGTAAGGGTGCATCGGGCGGAGGTGCTACCTCGTACTCCTCCTTAAAGCCGTATCCCTCGGCGCACTTCATCTGGGTGACGTGCTCCAGCAGGTCGGCCACGCGAATGGCCGGGTGGAGCTGACCCGTCTGATAGGGCACGTCGGCCGTCTCGCGTTTCCGGAGAGAGTGTGTGTGCGTGGAGTGCGTGGAGTGCATGGAGTGTGTGGAGTGAGCGTGGGTGTGAGACTGAACCAGGCTGCTGGTGTCACTGGCCACCGTCTGCGTCTCGTCTGAAAAAGAAAGAAATGAGGCATAGCAAATGTGGTGAAACTCGGGAGATTGTTTTAATATGTTTATTATGTTGTTAATAATAATAATAATAATAATAATAATAATAATAATAATAATAATAATATTTACTATAACTTGCACAGTCTTTTACAGTGTAAGTACTATGTAATAACATGTAATTCTCATGTAATAGTGTATTTAGATTGTTTTTAAGAGTTTGGAGAAGAAGACGAGTTGCACTGTAAAAGAAAGTGTCCATTTAGGAATTAAATTTGATTGGACGAAACAACATTGCGAGGGAAAGGGAAGGGGTGGATGAGTGAATGCATAGGGAGGACCATGTTCCATTTAGATCTTAAAGTAATATTATAATTTATATTATCATTATTATTATTATTATTATTATTATTGTTGTTGTTGTTATTATTATTGTTATTATTGTTATGAACATTATTATTATCATCATCATCATCATCATCATCATCATCATTATTATAATTGTTTTTTGTCCTATATCTCCTCTCTACCCTAGTAATAATTTCACCTCTCACATCTAGTCGCCATTTGCTTCTCTGGCGCTGAAATTCATTTTTATGATAGGATAAAGCACGGGCGCTGTCAGGACGAAAGAAAACAAAAAATACAGCAAAGCATGATGGAGATGTGTGACATCACAACTTACTGGGCACGACACAAGCATGGAAACCCTTCACAGATAGTTAATAGAAATAATAATAAAAACTGAAGCGATGACGTGGCACCTTTCCGACCTGATGACGTAGCATGCCATGCGAGGTCGAAGCACATGTGGGCGCTGGGTATGATATGGAGGGGAATGTAATGTCATGTGTGATAGGAGGAGGGGACGGGGAGGGGACGGGCAAATGGCGGACATCTTTATTTAAAAAAAAAAGAAATATATATATATATATATATGTATATGTATATGTATATATATATATATATATATATATATATATATATATATATATATATATATATATATACTGTATATATAACACACAACCTCCTTCCCCCAAAACAACAGGCAGACTGAGGAAACTTACCATTAATGGGGACTTTTTAAGCAGATACATTAGAGGTTAAATGTGAAAAAAGAGCGACAGAGAGAACGGAAAAGAGAAAGAGTGATAGAGAGAGCGAGAGAGAGGAGAGAGAGAGGGAGAGGGAGAGAGAGAGAGAGGAGAAGAAAGAGGAGACAGGGTATAAGCAACAATACACCAAAGAGCACTGGCACACTACAAGCTCTGTTTGCTAGCCTAAAAGCCTGTGATAGCCGGGTGCAGATTAAAGGAGTCTAAGGTCATCCAAAAAGGGCGATGAATGAGTTTGGACACAGAGAAAAAAAGAACAAAAAAGGATTGAAAATGAATTTCAAAAGAGATACAGATAACAGACTAGAGAGAGTATGTAAAATAGTTTGAGTGTGTATGTTTTAGCTGTTACTTTAAATCTCCCTAAAATAACTTCGCTTAACCCGTATCCACCAGAGATGAGACGGAGAGCACTGAATACGTTAATGTCATTCGAGCAACATCTGCCAAGCCCGAAGCACATGCATTTTTTTTAAGTGTTAGTAAATACTGGGATCCCTCACTTTCCGTGGTTAATCCGAGATTCCCACATGACCATCGATTTCCGTAAAGTAGGATCACCTACCCCGCCCTCCCCGACTGACGTATACATACATGTATATGTGCATATAATATCAATAAATACATATTCAATGCTATAAATTCTTATAATAACAATTAAACATTCAAAAATAATGCATAAGATGTAAATAAAATATAAATATACACACACACATAGAGATGCGCACACGCGAGCACTGCGTGCAACAATGTAACTAGGTTTGATGGGAGGTTTTGGGTTGTTTTTTATTTTGTGTTTGTTTAGGGTTTTTGTTTTTTTTTTGCAAAATTGGCCTTTTTTTTTTTTTTTTTTTTGCATTTTCCTTAACTTTCCCCTATTCTTACTTAACTTCCTTATTTTTTAATTCGATGAATATTTTTAGAAAAAGAAAAACATGATGCACTGAAGCCGCATGAATTGAAGCGCTAAGTAGTGAGGGATCCCTGTACTACACCAGGAACATCAGCAAAACCACAATACAATCTGATTTTTATTGCGTATATTTTACATGCTTTTACCATTCCAGACTTGGTCAGGTGAGCTCAGAGACAAGCTAACTGCTCATCCATTCAATCCAAGTTACTTCACCCAAAAAAAAAAAAAAAAAAAAAAAAAAAAATGGAGTGAAACTATTCGATATTATCAAAAAGAACTAAGCATGTTTTGCACCAAATGCTACTTTATCTTCTAGCTGTAAAAAACAGGCCCCAGAAAAACAGCCATTATGTTTTGCAAGAGGGTGAGATTCCCTTCTAACGTAACCAGTTAGCATGCGGAACCAAAACAAAAACAGATTTTTTTTAAGTTTTACGTTTCCATTTTCATGTGCCATAATGATAACCCCGCCTGCTCTGGGTGATCGTGACAAGCTGTATGTATCCGTTGTTTTGATTCAAGCATTATCCAATGGGAATAATGGGTGTTAATGTCCAAGTAACTGACCAATCATATCGCACCATTCCCATACAGTATGTACAGGGATCCCTCACTTCCCGCGGTTAATTGAGACCAAGATCCCCACACGACCATCGAATACCGTGAAGTAGGATCACCCCCCCCACCCCTTACTGACGTATACGTACATGTATATGTGTACATAATATCATTAAATACATATTCAATGCTATAAATGCTTATAATAACAAATGAACATTCAAAAATAATGCATAAGATGTAAATAAAATATAAATACACACACATACAGACGTGCGTGCGCGCACTCAGATGCACACCTCACAAAAATGTAACTAGTTTTGATGGGCGGTTTTGGGTTGTTTTTTTTTTTTTTTTTTTTTTTTTGCATAATTGGCCTTATTCTTGTGGCATTTTCCTTAACTTTCTCCCCTATTTTTCCTTAATTTCCTTATTTTTTAATTTGATGAATATTAAAAAAAAAAAAAAAAACGCGATGCACTGAAGCTGCATGAATTGAAGTGCGAAGTAGCGAGGGATCCCCGTACTAATATTCAATATTCAATATTAAAGTAAACCTCCAGATTAAAATGCATCGACCCCAATCATTCATTAATCTGGAACAATAGTTCTTGTTTATTTTTTTGTTAGATGAGATCTACTACTGTACAGTATCAACCCTCTAAAGGTGTACTTACACAACTCTTGCCAACATGCTTTAATATTTAATAAGATGCACTTTAACATCTCTTTACGTTCTATTCCCATTACGTTGGTATAACATTATGGTGAAAAACCTAGGGGCACATTTTTGTGTAAAAGTCTGTAATAGAGCGGGGGTTGGGCTATGAGGAGGTTGCTTTAGTATTCTATTTCATCATGGGATAAATGAATAAACACTAGCAAAATATGAACACAAAAACAAGTGGGGCAGTGGGAACTAGCTAGAGGCAGGCGTGACTTTAAAAAGAATTGAAGAGGAGGTTGCTTTGGGAGGGAGAAGATGGTGGAGGAAGAGAAAGGGGCCAATGATGAGCTTGTTTTTCTCCTCTTCAACTAAATATCGAAAAGTCAAAAAGACATATCTTCACTTTAATGTTTAGTTATTCTCGTCAGCCGTGAGCTCATGATGGGAAGGATAGATATAGTCATGGATACTGAACAAACCGCGGTAACAAAGCCCCACACACACACACACACACACACACACACACACACACACACACACACACACACACACACACGCACACACAAACACATGCCATCCCCCCCACCCTGCAGTCCACTCCCTGAACATTCAGTCCACTTGTATGTCCATGCATATGAGAGGTCAGACAGGATGTGACATCACACGCATGACATGCAACTTGGATGGGATGGAGTGAAGCCCCTTCTCCTGACGTGGGGAAAGGAGGGAGGAAGAGAAGCAACAGGCAAGGTATGGAGCTGAGGAAGCCATCTTCAGTATTAATAATAAACTGCATGACTACAAAACACAGTGTCTTCCTCTTCATTGTTAATCTGACCTATGACCTCTATGTACATACTGGCAGTGGTTATGGAGGGTGTGTACAAAAAGTTTTGTCTCACCTAATATAGCAGTGGGCACAAAGGGGTCTGGCAGGCGTTAATCAGGAAATTATGAAGGTGGCCAATCGGAGATGAGGAAGAGAGATGAAGAGAAGAAGAGAAAGTGTAACTATGAGAATCCAGTTTCAGAAATAAATGAAACTACAAACATTATACTGGTTAACAGAGAGAAAGAAAAAGAAAGAGAAAGGGGGCAGAGAGAGAGAGAGAGAGAGAAGGACATAGTGGGAGGGAGAGAGAGAGAGAGAAAGAGAGAAGGACATAGTGGGAGGGAGAGAGAGAGAGAGAGAGAGAGAGAGAGAGAGAGAGAGAGAGAGAGAAGGACACAGGACAGAGAGGGACAGAGAGAGAGAGAGAGAGAGAGAGAGAGAGAGAGAGAGAGAGAGAGAGAGAGAGAAGGACACAGGACACAGAGGGACAGAGAGAGAGAATGACACAGGACACAGAAAGAGAGAGAAGGACACAGGACACAGAGGGACAAAGAGAGAGAGAGAGAGAGGAAGAGAGAGAGAGAGAGAGAGAGAGAGAGAGAGAGAGAGAGAGAGAGAAAGAGAGAGAGAGAGACTAGGACACAGAGGGACAGACAGAGAGAGAGAGAGAGAGAGAGAGAGAGAGAGAGAGGGGGGGGGTGTCACATAACAGCACCTGATCCTGAGCTGCCTCCCAGTCTGGCCCTCTGGACACACCATCATTGCAGTGGTAGTACAGTGGTGTATGCATGTGGTCTCTCATTAAGCTAATCACAGACTTGTACGTTCCTCATGCTAAGCTGAATAAAAAGGCGGTGAGTGCTGTTACCTGGGTAATACGAGTTGGGGAGAGTCGTGCTCAGTGTGTTTGTCTTCACCGTTAGAGAGCAAGGAGATGATCCAGCTACAGGACAACACACACAACACATTACACTCAGAGTAGAACACGCCTAGCACTTCGTTTACTTCAATAAAAAAAAAAAAAAAAAAACATGTTATGTATATAATATTCATTCATTTATTTTATTAAAGTAAACTATACAGTATTCTATTACAAGCTGTTAGTTCTGGTCCTGATGTTCACTTCCTGTTCCTTTAATGAACTTGTGAGTCAGCCGTAATGCTGATTATGATGTTTTACTTGTCAGTGTTAGAACCAGGGTAGTGCCAGGGTACAGTGGTTGGCACAGCCGCCTCAACCTGACGAAGCTGACGACGGCATTTCTGGATGAAGTTTGCACATTCTTGACTTGCTTGCATATGAGGTGTGAATGATGTCACGGAGACACTGGTTTCTTACAGTACTCATTTATACTCATTCTACCTGTAACTTAATACTTTCAGGCACGACCACTGACTTCCTGTAACCAGATTCATCAACCACAACACTCCCTCAATTAACATGCTGGCTAAAGAGCTGAATTTGAATACCTGGCTACTTTAAATGATTCTGGCAAATGGCTTGTGAATACATAAGTATCCTAATCACAATAATCAGGAAAAACTATTTGCTATTCAGGAAGCCTTTAACATTATTTATTGAAATAGATTATGATTATAATAGAAAGCGTTATTATTTCCCCACAAAAAATGCCCCATTTCTGAACTGCTTAATCGTAATTAGCTGGGGCCTATCTTTGCTGACTCTAGGCGAGGGCAGATTACACCCTGGACGGCTCGCCAGGCCATCGTGGGGCAGAAACATGCTTGATGGCTATGCAGCTAGTCTTGCCGAAAAGCAGCAATTGTTCTTTATACATGAAGCTCTCACCACAGACAATGAGAGACATGGCCAGCATTTGATAACCCGGTTCGCTGCACTGGGGGCACAGCAGTGACAACCCACTGATTGACCTTGAGATCAGTAATCCAGTAATCAGTATTCAGTAATCCAGAACCAGTGCCCCCTATTTAAATATAAATTACTAAATAATATATTTCTATGCTTAATGCAATACTGTTTTATAGTAACCATTTCACAGTAAGTGTACACTCTACAAGTATACACAGCACATTGAAGAACATGAAAAACCGAAATTATATAATCAACAAGCCCAGTGGGAGGGTGCTGGCGCGCTGATCCGAAGATCACGGGTTCAAGCCCCACCATCACCAAGTTGATGCTGCTGTCCCTCCAGTGGAGCTAACTGGGTTATCAAAGGCTGGCCGTGTCTCTCGCTGTCTGTGGTAAGAGGCATATAAAAGAATCATTGTTGTCTGAACATTGAGTTGCACGTTTTTGCCCTGTGATGCCCTGGCTAGCTGTCCAGCCTGTACTCTGCCATCGACCAGAGTTGGCTGAGATGGGCGCCAGCCTCCAGGCGACCCTAATTAGGATTAAGTGGCTCAGAAAATGAATGAATGAATGAATTCAGTGTGAAGTCGAGGAGGATGTGACTGAATAGTAGTTGAGATGGAATTGTATTGTAGTAGATTTATATAGTGCTTTATCCATACTGAATATTATGCTCAAAGCACTCTTTGGTGTTTTTTTTTTGTGCTCTGGGCACCTGTCGCCACTGTGCGGCACCAGTTATTACATTGTTCTATCCTTTGATGCTGAGCGTCAAGCAGGAAGCAACAACTACCAAATTTTAACGTCTTATGGTATGGCGCGGTCGGATTCGAACTCCGACCTTCCGGAGGATAAAGCGGACGCTCTACCAACTGAGCTAAATCCCTGGTCTGTGGAAAAGATTACTCAGTCCAAAAACATCTGCTTAGCATGAGACAAGTAATTGTTTCGGTACATACTATATGGGAACATAAGCAGGAAAATGTACACGAAATATGTTTTTTGCCTTTTAATTTGAAAATCATGATGGATGCAGGTGAGGTCCGTGTGCACGCATGAGCAGGTAGGTGAAGGGCTGTGTAACAGCATTTCTTTTATGTTTTTTGAGAGTTTAAGTAGATACTATATGGAAACATAAAGAAAAGCAAACAAAAATATTTTGATACTTTTTTAATACACATTTTTTTAACCATTACAGAGGCAGCTAGGGTGAGCTCGGTGTAGCAAACAGCTTCTTATCAGAATACCAATTCAGGGTTTCCCATACACCACATGGAAACGTATGCAAAGCACCCCCAACAGTGTTTTATTATATAGGATACAGAAACATAAGAAAATAAAGTAAAACAAGATTTTATATATATATATATATATATATATATATATATATATATATATATATATATATATATATATATATATATATATATATATATCCCTCACTTTCCGTGGTTAACTGGGACCAAGATCCCCCCATGACCACCGAATTCCCCCCCCTGACTGACATAAACGTACATGTATATGTGGATATAATATCAATAAATCAATAAATACATATTCAATGCTATAAATGCTTATAATAACAATGAAATACTCAAAAACAATGCATAAGATGTAAATAAAAATTTAAATACACACACCTACAGACACGCGCACACGCATGCACGCAGATGCGCATGCACGCAATCAGATGCGCACCTCAGAAAAATGTAACTAGTTTTAATGGGAGGTTTTGGGTTGCTTTTTGTTTGTTTGGGGGTATGTTTTTGCAGAATTGGCCTTGTTTATGCAGCATTTTCCTTAACTTTTCCCACAATTTTTCATTGGTTTCTTTATTTTTTAATTCGAAGAATATTAAAAAAAAAAAAAAAAACGGGATACACTAAAGCCGCATGAGCCAAAGCGCGAAGTAGTGATGGATCCCTGTGTGTATATATATATATATATATATATATATATATATATATATATATATATATATATATATATATATATATATATATATATATCAGCCATGAGGCGGGGGGGGGGGCACTAACCAGTGTTTCTCCCCCTTATGCCGGTCCCAAGCCCGGATAAATGCAGAGGGTTGCGACAGGAAGGACATCCGGCGTAAAACTTCTGCCACATTAAAAAATGCAAATGATCAATACAGAATTCATACCGGATCGGTCGAAGCCCGGGTTAACAACGACCGCCATCAGTGTTGTCAACCAACAGGGTGCTGATGGAAATTGGATTACTGTTGGTCGAAGACGTCGAAGAAGGAGAGGCGGGAGGCGTGTCCATAGGCAGAGAGAGAAGAGGAAATGCGTGAGCCTAGGACTGAGAGTAGGGACTTTGAATGTTGGAACTATGCAAGGAAAAGATAAGGAGCTGGCTGACATGATGCAGAGGAGGAAGGTGGACATACTGTGTGTTCAGGAGACAAGGTGGAAAGGTAGAAAGGCTAGAAGCTTAGGAGCAGGGTTTAAACTGTTTTATAATGGTGTGGATGGGAAGAGAAATGGAGTAGGAGTCATCTTGAAGGAGGGGTTTGTCAGGAATGTTCTAGAAGTGAAAAGAGTGTCAGACAGTGATGAGTCTCAAGTTAGAAATTGAAGGCGTGATGTTCAATGTTGTTAGTGCTTATGCCACACAGGCAGGATGTAAGCTAGAAGAGGAGAGATTCTGGAGTGAGTTAGATGAAGTGATGCAGAGTACCCCCAGAGGTGAAAGAGTGGTCATTGGAGCAGACTTCAATGGACATGTTGGTGCAGGCAACAGAGGGGACGAGGAAGTGATGGGCAGGTTTGGTATCCAGGACAGGAACACAGAAGGACAGATGTTGATCGATTTTGCAAAAAGGATGGAAATGGCTGTGGTGAATACTTTCTTCAAGAAGAAACAGAAGCATAGGGTGACTTATGAAAGCGGAGGTAAGAGCACACAGGTAGACTACATCTTGTGTAGGCGATGTAATTTGAAGGAAGTCAGTGACTGCAAAGTAGTAGTGGGTGAGAGTGTTGCCAAACAGCATAGGGTGGTGGTGTGCAGGATGACACTGATGGTGAGAAAGGTGAAAAAGGCAAAGGCAGAGCAGAAGACAAAGTGGTGGAAGCTGAAAAAGGAAGAGTGTCGTGTTGTCTTCAAGGAGGAGTTGAAACAGGCTTTGGGTAGTCAGGAAGTGCTTCCAGAGGACTGGACAACCACAGCCAATGTGATCAGGGAGACCGGTAGGAGAGTACTTGGTGTGTCCTCTGGAAGGAAAGTAGATAAGGAAACTTGGTGGTGGAATGAGGAAGTGCAGGAGTGTGTACAAAAGAAGAGGCTAGCCAAGAAGAAGTGGGAAATTGAGAGGACCGAAGAGAGTAAACAGGAGTACAGGGAGACACAGCGTAAGGCGAAGGTAGCAGTGTCAAAGGCCAAACAGAGGGCGTATGATGACTTGTATGATAGGTTGAACAGTAAGGAGGGAGAAAATGATCTATACAGGTTAGCACAGCAGAGAAATAGAGATGGGAAAGACGTGCAGCAAGTTAGAGTGATAAAGGACAGAGGGAAATGTATTGACTGATGACAGAAGTGTGCTGGGAAGATGGAAAGAGAACTTTGAAGAGCTGATGAACGAGGAAAATGAGAGAGAAAAAAGAGTAGAAGGGGTGACCGTTGAGGAGCAGGAAGTAGCAAAGATTAGTAAGGGAGAAGTGAGGAGGGCATTGAAGAGGATGAAGAGTGGAAAGGCAGTTGGCCCTGATGACATACCAGTTGAGGTATGGAAGTGTCTAGGGGAGGTAGCAGTAGATTTTCTGACAAGAATATTCAACAAGGTCTTAGAAAGTGAGCAGATGCCAGAGGAATGGAGGAGAAGTGTGCTTGTGCCCATTTTTAAGAACAAGGGAGATGTACAGAGTTGGGGCAACTACAGAGGGATAAAGTTGATGAGCCATACAATGAAGTTATGGGAAAGAATAGTGGAAGCAAGACTAAGGGCAGAGGTCAGCATTTGTGAACAACAGTTTGGTTTCATGCCAAGAAAGAGCACCACAGATGCAGTGTTTGCTTTGAGGATGTTAATAGAGAAGTACAGAGAAGGTCAGAAGGACCTGTGGATCTGGAGAAAGCATATGACAGGGTGCCGAGAGAAGAACTGTGGTATTGTATGAGGAAGTCTGGAGTGAGAGAGAAGTATGTTAGAGTGGTGCAGGACATGTATGAGAGATGTAAGACAGTGGTGAGGTGTGCTGTCGGTGTGACAGAAGAGTTCAAGGTGGAGGTGGGACTGCATCAAGGGTCAGCTCTCAGCCCCTTCTTGTTTGCTATGGTGATGGACAGACTAACAGACGAGGTTAGACATGAATCTCCATGGACTATGATGTTTGCAGATGACATAGTGATCTGTAGTGAGAGCAGAGACCAAGTGGAGGAAAATCTAGAGAGGTGGAGGTATGCCCTGGAAAGGAGGGGATTGAGGATTAGTCTTAGTAAGACAGAATACATGTGTGTGAACGACAAGGACCCAAGAGGAACTTTGAGGTTACAGGGGGCAGAGATAAAGAAGGTGGAGGATTTTAAGTACTTAGGCTCAACAATCCAGAGCAATGGAGAGTGTGGAAAAGAGGTGAAGAAGCGCATGCAGGCAGGTTGGAATGGTGTGTTGTGTGATAGGAGAGTATCGGCAAGAATGAAGGGAAACGTGTACAAGACGGTGATGAGGCCAGCAATGTTGTATGGTTTAGAGACAGTGGCCCTGGGGAAAAGACAGGAGTCAGAGTTGGAGGTAGCAGAGATGAAAATGTTGAGGTTCTCTTTGGGAGTAACGAGGATGTATAGGATCAGAAATGAGTACATCACAGGGACAGCACATGTTAGATGTTTTGGAGACAAAGTCAGAGAGGCTAGATTGAGATGGTTTGGACATGTACAGAGGAGGGATAGTGAGTATATTGGTTGTAGGATGCTGAGGTTCGAACTACCCAGAGGACGTCCAAAGAGAAGATTTATGGATGCGGTGAAGGCGGACATGAAGGTCGTTGGAGTAAGAGTAGAAGATGCAGAGGATAGGGAGAGATGGAGGCAGATCATTTGCTGTGGCGACCCCTGAAGGGAACAGCCGAAAGGAAAAGAAGAAGATATATATATATATATATATATATATATATATATATATATATATATATATATATATATATATACATATATATATATACAGATGCTCCCCAACTTACGTTCATCCATTTTACGTTGTTTTCGATTTTACGTTTTTTTTCCCCAAAAAACAGAGATTAGTTGAGATTAGCTGACGTAATGACGCTGCGTCCATTGTTTATAGACGACAGACTGAACGTTCCTCTCCTTCCCAGTTCAGATATATATATATGTATATATATATAAAAAAGTAAAAATAAAAGGACAGGACAATTGAAACTTCATTTTTCACTACAGACCTGTTTCGTATCCATAACCAATTAAAAATGTAAGTCGGGGAGTGTCTGTATATATACATATAAATAAATATATATATACATATAAATAAATATATATATAAATATATATATATATATATATATATATATATATATATATATATATATTTATTTATTTATATGTATATATACAGACACTCCCCGACTTACATTTTTAATTGGTTATGGATACGAAACAGGTCTGTAGTGAAAAATGAAGTTTCAATTGTCCTGTCCTTTTATTTTTACTTTTATATATATATATATATATATACATATAAATAAATAAATATATATATATATATATATATACACACACATATACATACTGTCATGGTCTGTGCTGGCTGGAGACACTAACTTTTCCGTATTTATCAATCCGGAGATGCTTGAGCTCCACGCGCTCCCCGTGGAGGAACTCGATACCCCCAAGGAGGTGGTGGCCATAGATGGTCGACGCATCACCCGCGTCACCCACAAGACCAGGTCAGTGAAGCTCACGTTATCAGGTAATCACCAAGAATACCTGGAACTATTTGTTCTCCCTGCCTCTCTCTCTTCCCCCTAGTACTGGGATGGCCCTGGTTGCAGACCCACAATCCCCACATAGACTGGCACACCCTCACCATATGTGGCTGGAGTGACTACTGTCTGCAGCACTGTCTAATGGCGGCTGTCCCCTCCCAAGCATCACGAACCCCGGTCGACCTGGAGGATCTGGACTTGGCCGGCGTGCCCGAGGAATATCACGATCTACAAGAAGTCTTCAGCAAGGACCGGGCTTGCTCCTTACCGACTGATTGACGGACATCCCGCAGACACGGTCAACAAGATCCTTGATGTGCGCAGGCGGTGCCGAGGTGTCCAGTATTTAGTGGACTGGGAGGGGTATGGTCCCGAAGAGCAGTCATGGGTTCCCCGCTACCTAATCCTGGACCCGGACCTGTTAGAAGAGTTCGATCGCCAGTTCCCGGAAAAGCCTGGTCATGCGCCAGGTGGCGCCACTTAAAGGGGGGTACTGTTATGGTCTGTGCTGGCTGGAGACACTAACTTTTCCGTAATTCATTGTAGGTGCGGACAAGGGGCGTGGCAGTCGCCGGTAGAGGAGTTTCTGAGCGGAGCGCACCTGGTCCTTAATCGGCAATCAGCGGCAGCCAGCTATAAATGGGAGTGGCATGCTTCCCTCCGCTGTCAGAAGATTGATTCCCGTGACTCTGTTCCTCGACGTTCTCTTTGATCCCTGGCCCGTGCTTCGTGCACGACCAGTTCCCTCCATTCTGCGTTTTCTAGTGATTTCCAGTACTGAATATTTAATAAATCATTGAACCTTCCTTTGGTCTCCTACTTCCTTGAGTCCTACGCAAACACTCCCACCAAGACACATACAGTACACATACAGACGCTCCCCGACTTATGTTCGTTTGTTTTACGTATTTTTCGATTTTACGTTTAAAAAAAAAAAGTCAAATTTTGAGTTTAGCATGCTCTCTGTAGTACGAGACGTACCTACATAGTACACTGACGTAATACGCTACTTTCGCATGACGCTGCATCCTTTGTTTACAAACGACAGACTGAACGTGCCCCTCCTTCTTCCCAGTTCACTGCGTGTTACCCTTGTGTTAAGACATCATCTCTGTGATCTTTGTGCTTACACTGTTTTGCGGACTTTTGTAACCCTAAACAAATATTTGGTCAGAAGTGTAAGCCTACTAGTGATTGTGATAATCAGAAAAAAGATGGCTATTATCAAGAAAATTGATGCTGGTGGAAAACATATGACTGTTGCACGTTTCTTCCAAATGGCTCCGTCGACCATTGGAACCATTTACAAGCAGAAAGATTGCATCATAGATAAAGTTAAAGGTTATATTTGATGCTGTATTTGATATTTGATGAGTGAAATTGATTAAAATTTATCTACCTGAAATTATTTTGCTTGAATTTAATTTATTTGAAATTAATGTTAATATTATTTGATATATTTGATTTTATTTTACAATGTTATGTTTATAATTGATTTAGGGGTGTTTTATGAGATACGGTAATGGTATTTATGAATGTATAGTACAGTATGAATGTCATACGTCACTGGAACATACAGTAACAACTTACGTTTTTTTTCACCTTATGTTCGGAACCTAACTAAACGTAATTTGGGGAGCGTCAATATATATAACAATATATATATATATTGTTTGTTTGTTTTTTAGTTATTTTTTTCCAAAGCATGACCACATTGAAGCCATCTTCTCAAAGTGACCATGACAAACCATGTACGTCTGCCATTTTGATTTAAGCACTCCAGAAAATATTTTTTGTTCCTGATATTGGAATTAGGCTCCAGTCGGAGTTCTTTAAGGAAGCCACTGAAAAGTCATGTACAGTGCACAATACGTTTTAAAAAGAGAGAAACGAATCGCGTGGAACAGTTCTGTATGTGAATTAACAAAAGTTGAGTAAGTTTGTGCTTGGTCAGATGTTCCTTCTGTCCTGGTTCTGCATCACAATCTGTGTTTGTGTTAGCAGAGCTTAACCCGCTCGCACACACAGCAAAGCTGGCGTCGGTGTCAACGAATCGATTAATCCGTCTAAAGCTGCAGCACAGACGGCTATCTAAGGACACGTCTGGGCGGCTGGGATAAGACACCAGGTGTCTCAGTGTGTGTTTGTCTGTGTGGGTGAGCTTAATTTCAGAGGACTCACAGCGACTGTTCAGGTTGTGAGTGTCCATGAAAGAAAGGGCTTCATCGCAGTTGGTGCCCTGCTCCGTGTAGCTCTTGTCCATTGAGTTCACCATCACCGTCATCTCCTGTCGAGTGCTGCTCAGCGTTTCCTTGCGCTTCTTAGCCAGTTTCCTTCGGAAAAAGAAAACAGATATTGGTCAAATGTGAAACCGAACAGTGATTCGCTAAACACACTTTAACCTCTACAAGTCCTCAGTATTCCAAACAGCGGTTTCCACTAAAATGCATGGAAATTTAGTCAGGTTGATATGGATAAGTAAAAATAAGAATTAAATACACAATAGCATTTCAGTGCACACCACTAGAATGAAAAAAAGGAGAATTATTCGAACAATGAACTAATCAACAGGGCAAATCAGCACCAGAGTAATCAAAATGGATGACATAATGATCTTCGCTTGATTGAGAGGGAGAGGCAACAGTCACAATTAAATTGTAATATAATTACAATCAATACCCCACCAAGACCCTTGTGGGAACCGGGCTCTTTGTAATTACAATAATACCGCTTCAAAAGCACTATTTCTCTCTGTACGGTTTGTAGATCGTTTCATACATGCATATTGCTGACTTCAAAATGAGAGGAACAAATACCACAGCGAGTGTATCAGGTAGCAATGCGTAGCCAAATGGTTATCGCTGGGGACGGCAAGACGAGGAAGACCTAATCGAATTGTACTCCGGTGGATCCATACCTATCAGACGTTAATTCAGTTGAGCAGCCTTTGTTTTCCAGAGGCTCTGATACGCAAGGAAATGCAAAGGAGGTAAAATTATCTGTCTGATCTGTGGGAGCGGAAATTAAGAGATGGGAGGGGTTCCAGGCCTGAGGCTATGAGATCTGGAGCACTTTGTCCTCAAGGGATAGACGCTAACCTGATTTAGAGAAGTGCGGAGAGTCACGCCAAACCACAAAATGTGGCCGTGCTGGAAGTTTGTACCAGCCGCAGAGCACATTATACGCTGAGCGTCTGCCAAGCCAAAGCAATGGGCAATGCTGGATCAAATATCGAGAATGATGGATGAGAAAGACCTGCAGACTTATCGTTCTCAGAACTACTGCAAACAACCTACAGGTTTTAATCCTTTTAAAAAACATCTTAGATACATGACTTTAGGGATGCTGCTTGATGCCAGGATGTGTACCTATATCGGAATGCTGCTGCAAGTAGCTGTATATAGATTTAAAGTGGGTGTGGCCTAAGACAAAGGAGTCATTTAAAAATATGAACCCCATGAGACACGAGGGGTAGAAAAATCAGCAGTATTCAACTGGACCATGTTGCATCACGGGTAAGATGCTTAAAAAGAAGTGTGCGACAAAGAGCAGCAATGAGGACGGATGCACAGATGCAGAACTATATATACTTTATTGAGGAACCAAAGCAGTGAAATTTAAAGCACTGTTATGTCATCATGACCGGTTAGCACAGCGAAAACGTGGGCACTTAAACACAGGAACAAAATCGAAACACAGCACACAGAGACAATCAACAAAACTTATTAACATACAGAATGATGAGAATGCATCTGAACCGACACACATGCTGTTGCTTGCGTTGACATCTAACGATTCCCACAAAATTCATTTATATAGTCTTCTAATCAGCTGCTTAGCTGCCAGCATGTAGCGCCAATCACTGGTGCACTGAGCCTTCTGGGACGAGATGCAGGCGTGCCGTAGTTCTTCTGCCTTATAAACTCAAAGCTTTTAGAAATGAGACTTGTGTGCCACTAGGAGGCAGAGATGGGATATGAAGAACAAGACAGGAGTTGAAAGGAGACTGTTATGGAGACCCCTACCTGCCCATCTCTCTCTCTTTCTTGCTCTCTCTCTCAAATGTATATGTATATATATAGATAGATATATAGATAGATAGATAGATAGATAGATAGATAGATAGATAGATAGATAGATAGATAGATAGATAGAGATAGATTTACAGTGGTACCTCACCTTACGAAAGTTCCAACAAACGAAAAATCCAGGTTACGCAAGGCATTTTTCTAAAATTTTTGTCTCTGAATAGGAAACAAGATCATGTTACGAAAGCGCCATCTCAAAATTTCAAACAATGCGTGAGTTGCTCTCCCATTGGCTATCTCACAACATCCCGCCCCGCTGGCCTCCCATTGGCTATCTCCCAACATCCCGCCCCGCTAGCCTCCCATTGCCTATCTCCCAACATCCCGCCCCGCTGGCCTCACATTGGCTAGGAGGGATGATGCAGCTCCGTACCATTGGCTATTATGGAGCTGCATCTCCATAATATCCATGATGCTTTTCGTGTAAAGGACAGAGTTACTGTTGTTTCGTGAGTTTTTCGAATGTGCTCATTGCAAATTTTATTTTTTGGCTCTGGCTTTTAACCTTGCATAAACAATTGTAAGATTATAACTCTGCTAAGAAGACATGGTCAACACACTCGCACACACACACACACACACACACACACACACACACACACACACACACACACACACACGTGCCTGTAATTAGCTTTTAGCCCGCGATTAGCATTTTTTTGTTTTCTTCATTGCAGTAATAATAGTCTCCGCTTTTCAGCCCTCTTCTTGCCTTCTTGCGGTTGTGAGTGTAAAAATAAATATATGAAATTACGTTTGTTATTATTATGATGAACAGAATTAAATAATAATAATTTCACTACCCTGGACGTGAAGACACAACTGCACCGTTGACAAGCCTCTCCCTGCAGCACGTTGCTCAAGCACCCATGTGCAAACTCGTTCCTCTATCTGTGGCCATCTAGCTTTTAGCCCGTGATTAGCTCTTAGCGATTAGCTTTGTTTTTTTCTTTTCTTCATTGCAGTAATAGTAATCTCCAAGGGGGCAGTGGTGATCTTGTGCAGTGTACATACATACATATACAGTAGGCCCTTGCCTATTCGCGGTTTTGCATTCGCAGACTGCCAAGCAACTGACACGCCACTCAAATTTAGCCAATGGCTGTCCTCCTTCCTGCTAATTGGTTGAGGTGATGTAACGCCCCCTTTTCCTCATTTGCACACAAGTTGTCAGTGAGCCTCTTTTTTTTAGTGTGTTTTAATTCCCAGTTAAGCTGTATGATGCCACTCAAACGCTGTGCGTCTTCCCTGGCTAAGCGCTAGAAAAGGTAATGATGTCTGAAGAAATACGAATTTCTCCTGAAGAAACGGAAAAAAAAAAAAAAAAAAAAAAAAAAAAAATATATATATATATATATATATATATATATATATACACATACATACATACATATATATATATGTGTGTGTGTGTATATATATATATATATATATATATATATATATATATATATATATATATATATATATATACATATATATATATATATAGATAGATAGATATAAAGTATGCTGTATAATGTGTATATATTTTATTAATAAATATCACAGTACAAAATTAAAAGGTTTGTCTTAATCATTACTATAGTTACAATATTAATACTGTATTAATGAGTAAGACTGTCTATAGAATATGTTTAAGAAGCATATTTTAGCGCATGTAATAGATGCATAGTATTTTACTACTGGTTGATCATTTGCGCATGTAATATAATACATGAGGTTTTACTTTCGGGTACAGAACTCGCGGATTGTCTTCATTCGCGGGAGGGGCTGGAACCAAACCCTGCGAATATCGAGGGCCTACTGTGTATATATACCAACCAATTTTGGGCTACTGTGATGGACAGACAGGTGAAAATATTCCAGCACAACCGATTGGTTTTCTAGACTTTTTGCCATGAGCTGGTGGTATCTGAAATCTCAATCACTCAACAATAGCTCAACACTTCTGTTGTGTCACTTAGGTGCTGCTAGTAAGACTTATATTAAAAAGAAATAGTTTGCCCACAAGTGGCACAACAAAAAAGTGTTCTGCCAATTATCTGAAGATTGCTAGTTTAAACCCCTAAGATGTTGCATTCATCTGTGGCTGGGAGCTCAAGAGAGCACAGCCATGCTCTCAAGCAGGTAGGGAGGTGTGGCATACATTTTCCAGCGAATCACAAGCTTCCGTGAGTTTATGCATGTAGAAGTGGGTAGTGTGCTGTAAATAGTGTGAGAATAGTGTGCTGTGCTGTCCATGAAATTGCATAAGCACTGATACTGAGGCTTCTACTTTCGTCTTTCTCTACAAAACATTTATTTGCTCTTTGTTTACATCCATAATATACTCTACTCAGTCCTGTCTCTGAGTATCCAGTGCTCACTGTGTCACCTGTGGCTATGTTTGACAAAAAGACAGGGAGAGGGTAATGAAGAGTGCTTGGCATGCCGTTCTCTCTCTTCCATCCTGTTTATTTCATTTAGCGCATGCCGTAGCCATATGGTGACACTTCCCCCGCAGCCTAGATCTGACGCCACCACACGAGCCTAATAAATGAACAGTCACCACAAAAGCAAGTGTGACAAGTGAACGCATTGAGTTCGCTCTGATTTAGCACAAAGAAAAACAAAAAAAAAAAAAAAAAAAAAAAAAAAAAAAAAAAACATTCTGTATAATAATCTGAACCAGAGCCAAAAAGAATAATAATAATAAGAAGAAAGAGCAAGGAAAACGGCGCGATTGCGGAGAGGAAATATTGATCACATGTTGGAACTGAGAATTTGATCAGACTGGTCTTTTCTTGGTGAAACAGCACATATTTTATCAACGTTCCTTCATCCTCCATGTCTCTCTCCACTCCGCATGTGTGTGCAGTAAATGAGAGAGATGTGGGGTTAGCACATGGGACACACAGATCTGCTACAGTTTGCTTATCAGCGGGGGGCAATGCGGAGAGATGTGGGAAGCAGGGAATGCTCTGTGCTCCGGAACATGCTGTGCACGACTCTGAAAATTAATCACTCACCCATTCCTAACTCATTTGAAAGGAGAAGAAGAACGACAGAGGGAACGTGAGAAAGACTGATTGTGCTAACACTACAACCCAGCGAAAAGCATCAGTAATGCAATGTTACTCAACTATTATGTGAAATTTTACATTGTGGGACATCACTTTAGTAAAAAAAAAACTGACTTTAATTATTAACAGTAGCTCAAGTAAAAGCTAGAATAACTGTTATATAATGATTGTTTCAATCTAAATTAACATAGGCATGGCCTAAAAAAAACAAACAAAAAAACCTCCCAAAGCTTACAATAGATAAATCTCAATTAAAAAAATGTCCAAGGCATTTAAGAGTAGCGCAGGTCCTTTAACAGCTGAACAGTTTCTGGTTTTATCCACATTAGCACAAACTACATTCCTGGACCCCGAAGCTACTGCGCCATAAGGCGCACTGGACTACAAGGCGCATTAAGCGAAACAAAAAGTCAAACCAGTCAAACTTGATTCAACTCTCACAATAACTGTCAACACTGTTCAGTTATAACACATAAAATAATAACACACTTCCCAACAACTCTCAACACTGTTCAGCTGCAACAATAAAAACCAATAAACTCACTTTTTCCGTTCATTCCTCTTCCACAAATACATCAAATTCTTCATCGTCAGTGTCAGAGTTTAACAGTTGCACGAGTTCGACATAAAGCCCGGATCCCTCTATTATTTTTTATTATTTTATATTAGAATATTTTATTATCTATTATTCCGTCACGCATGCAGTCAGATCAATAGAGAAGGAGATTTGAAGTCTTTCTGGGTCGTGACCTTCTCTCAGCCACGCCTCCTTAAAGAGACAGCGCATTAGTATTGTGTTCATTACAGAATGGAGGTCATTATTCTGAAGAAACTGTATCAGTGTAACTTTAAATTCAAGAAGGTTAATCCGAGGTCTCAGGAGGACACCTGTAGCAATGCTTTATCCCGCTATTTGGACTTCCCGGATCCCTCTAACTTACGACCTGGACACCAATATCTAGCGGTTGAAGTTCTTTAGTTAATCCAGCAGAACGATGGTAAACTCTGAATTATTTTGCTTCACTCAGGTTTTGACGGTGTCAATGAGATGGAGCCGAGGCTGCACCCACCCACCCACCCACACACACACACACACACACACACACACACACAGTACACCATAGTATAAGGCGCACGGTCAGTCTTGTGAAGATTAAAGGCTTTTTCGTGCACCTTATCATCTGAAAAATACGGTAAATAATACATTTCCTTGTGGTTTCCCGATTCTGGTCTGAACAGAAAGCATGAAAAGTTAAAACTGAGTTTTGTTCACATTTCATGCATTAATTTAATTTGTATTACCTGTCTCATTTGTTTGATTATCCATTTAACGAGTTTATGTTTCATGCACCTGTGCATGTTGTTTTTCTACACGAAAGTCTCTCTGCCTACCTCACTTGGATGTTTTTTTTTTATTCTGTGTGAGTCTGACTAGTAGTATATCAGCTTCTTTTTTGGGGTTTTAGTTCTGCTATTAAAATAATATTTATTATTTATTATATTATTTATGTGCTCATTGTCATGTAAGTCAGTGATACAGTCAATAAGACTTATCTCAGTGATGCAGCGGTCTTATCTGGTTGTCCAGTGGTGTACATGCAGACCTATAATGCTTCACTTAGGACTTTAAACAAATCCAAATTTAAAGAGTCTATGTGTAATTTTAAAAAGTGTTTCCAGACCTGGAACAATCATATAATTTTAAAGATACATTAAAATGCATGATGTAAAGCATTTCCATTAATGAGTCTGCTTTCTTTTATCTCATTTCAGGGCTATATTTCTTTCTTTCTTGCAATGAAATTAGCTTCACCGCTTTCCCATAAAAGACGAAGTGTATCTCAAAGCATATGTACATTTCAGCACACAGATTCCTCAACAACCAATCAGTGTTGTTGCCTTGTGACGGGGTAAAATCCCTGCTTGAATACCTCCAGACATTTTCAAAACCTCCATGCCCAGCACGAGTGAATTCATTTCCAGCTCTGATCAGAAACATTCACCAGTGTGGATATTGTTAGTTTGCGGAATGGTGATTATGTCCCTTGCGTACTGTAAGCGGATCCGCAGGCTTTGGCAAAACAAAAGCGTGTCCATTATAGCCACATGGTCCAGGGGAACAGTGGGGCATTGTGGGGAGCGTGCTGGGCAGGAGGGGGAAGATGAGTCAGATCCAGCAGCGGATAAAAGCTTTACTCAAAGACAACAGGCACTTTGAGTTATGAGTCTAAGTCTGGCCTGGAACATGATGGAACTTAACATTGGATATGAGTGAGCCGTATAATAATAACCGAGCAGTTAAAAAAAAAAAAAAAGCTGAGCATTAAGAATCATAATTACTGCCTTCTGTAGACGTTAATAATGTTATTGTCAGTGTGTAAGTGGTTCTAATTGGCCGGGGGACCAGTTATCTTATCCTAAGCGCCTAGCAGAGGTTTTAATAATCAAATTAAATTAGAAACACGTTTCTAAAAACACAAGGACCGAAGCTTGGACTTTCAACCTTTGGTAGCTAGCACTGTGTAGTACAAAGAAATATATAATGCCCTCACTCACTCTTTTGCTGAACCGCTTAATCCTACTAAGTTTGTGGAAAATCTGGAGCCTTATTTATACACTTTTTGGCAAAGGGCGGATGGATGTTGCAATCAAAAGGAAACTACACCAGCCTGGGGTGTTAAGTTAAACTTTTATATTAGCAAAATCGTTCATCTTCTTTAACTGCTTAATCCTAAATAAAGTCGCAGGGAGGCTGGCGCCCATCCCAGGCTGGCGCTGACTCCGGGCGAGGGCAAAATACACCCTGAATGGCGTTCCAGGCCATCTCAGGGCGGAAACACGTTGACGACTATGCAGCTACTCTTGTCGAAAGTCAGTGATGGTTCTTTTACATGAACCTCCCACCACAGACAGTGAGAGACATGGCCGGCCTTTGATAACCCAGGTAGCTGCACTGGGGGCCATTGTGATGTTCTGTGGTTAATTGGGAGCGAGATCTCCCCGCGACCACTGAATTCCGCAAAGTAGGATCAACCCCCCCGACTGACGTATACATACATGTATTATGTGTATATATTATCGATAAATACATATTCAATGCTATAAATGCTTATAATAACAGTTAAACATTCAAAAATAATGCATAAGATGTAAATCAATTATAAATACACACACATACAGATGCGCGCACGCACGCAGGTATGCACCTCGCATAAAAATGCAAGTAATTTTGATGGGGGGGGGGGGTTGTGTTTTTGTTTGTTTATTTTTGCAGGATTGGTCTTGTTTTGCTTTGCAGCATTTTCCTTAACTTTTCCCCTATTCTTCTTTCATTTCCTTATTTTTTAATTCGATGAATATTAAAAAAAAACAAACAAAAAAAAAAATGCGATGCACTGAAGCCGCATGAATTGAAGCGCGAAGTGGCGAGGGATCCCTGTGTACATATAGATATACATATATTTGTAGTGAAACGTATGTAGTGTCCATTGTTCAGTGGTGAGGGCGTTACTTGTACCTATATACATTTTGTGTGTTTAGACATTAAAAATATTTTTTTACAAACTAGTTACCTTTATGAAACTGTGTGGCACATTAAAAAATCCAAGATGGTCAATTTTTGACCCTTTGATGCACCATGTTGTCACACTTGGGTTATTTTAAACTGACTGCACACAAAAACATTAATTGGAACTAATTTCAGAACTTGGTTTCTAACGGAAATCACTGCTATAATCCAGACCAGGCGATTACTAAGGATAAATAAAAAAGAAGAGAAAACTTAACACTTTGCATAGCGATGTGCGGTACTAATAAAATTGGTCCTTCTGTTGTCCAATAAGCTTCACCTCAGCCTGCTCTCTTGCACACCCACAAGCATCATATATCTGCTCGCTTATTCAAACCCACAAGCTTTGCATTTGACTGCTCATTTGCACCCATGAGCATCATATCCAACTTCCCGCCTGCTCCTGCAGAGGAACAAAACCTCCCACTTGCATTCCTTTTTGGGTTTTCTTTGCATTGTATGTGATCCCGATCGTGATTCTCACCTTTAATTCACAACCAGAAAAAACAAACAAACAAACAAACAAAAAAAACAACCCCAAGACCATAACTTCTCCGATTCATATCTGTTTAAAACACAATCGTTTCTTATATTCACGTCCATCCCATAGCGTCACCACCCTGTACTAGCTCGTAGAGCTTGTGGATATATACACATCGCTGCGTATCACTGAGAACTGGCAGAAAAGTAGTGAAGATTGTGAGCTAAACAAAATCGGTAAGACGAAACAAAACAACAGGCAGCGTATAAACTGACGGAGAGATAAGGGGCGAGTCGAGCTCGATCTTAATTCACATGGGCAGAAAAGAGAGATGAAGCACAAAAGAGAAAGGGAAGGTTATCTCTGCCGTTCGTACTCATCCTCTAGCCTCTCCACAGTCGACTAATTCCATTTTCTGCAGTGAGTTCATGCGTCTTTCTTTTACTATATCTCTTTTCTTTGCTCTTTCTTCAGATTCATCATGAGCCGTATCTCACCCACCCACTTTAACCTACACTCCATCTCCTCTTCTCTCTCTCTCTCTCTCTCTCTCTCGCCCCCCAGTCTTTTCTGTCTTGGTCTCTCTGGGTACACACTTCAGCTCGACTTCATTTGCCTCTTGTTTAATGATAGGCTGTATGAAAGTGTGTGTGTGTGTGTGTGTGTGTGTGTGTGTGTGTGTGTGTGTGTGTGTGGAATAAAATTAAGTGAGAGGGGTGTGTACATGCAGCGTCAAGGTGTTCTATCCTGAAGATGAGTTCATTATCTGGTGAAGAAGAGCCGAGGGACAGAAAGAGAGACGACCAAGATGTAAACAGTGGAGTTCAGAGACAGATACGACTGGATGAGACTCTTTTTTAACGTCCTCTTCTGTCCCTCTATCTCGTTCAGTGCCTTCCTCGCCCTCTTTCTTTCGCTCACCATCAGCATGCTCAGGCTGTCAGGGAAACAAATGTGTTTGCTTTGTTCCAATTAGCGTGCCGTGTGTTGTGGCTCGGTGCGAAAGCGTGTTCGCTTAATGAAAGTATTCGAGCTGTGGGCAGCATCCTCTAAACACTCCGCCACTCGCGGTGCCAGCACACGCATCCCAAGCTCGTTCGCACTTATTGGTTCAGACAGGACCCAATAGCAGAAGACGAGGCTGCCTTTGTTATTATTAGGTGGCAGGCTGCACGACACAGGCGTCTCTCTTAACCCCGGCTCCGCTCGAGCGTGACAGTCCTATTGCCCCTAGTTACGTCTCCTAATCGCATCCTTCCCAGCTTTTCCTGGGCTGCGGTGAACAGCACACATGTGTCAATCAGCTATACGGCTGGCTGGGACGAGGAAGGCTGGCGTGTCAATCTCACTCCCAGCTCTGGGAAGAAGCTGAGAAAAAGGAAGGTGTGATTGGCACGCTCTCGACGTGGGCGCATCCCTGCTAAAATCAAGCCTCCGCCGAGCTCCTAGCTATCAGCCGTAATAGGTGGGATGAGTTTCAGCCAGCTCCCGAAGCAGCAGGCATGGGGTTGCTTTCTCCATCTTCGTTTCGCTGCATCTGGGAGCGCTTGGGTTACTCGCATGCATGCAGGATGGTAAAGAGCAGAACAGTGTAGTTCAGCAGTCATTCATCAATCACCAAGTCTGACAAACGAGGTCAAATCAGCATGCAGCTAACATGAACCATGCAGGAGAGGGGGTGGGGGGGGGGAGGGGGTGGATGACGAACGATGGAATAAAAGATTCAATGAAATAAATCATCAGAAGTGGTGTGATGCGGATGCCAGGGTTTGGAATGGGATGACAGGCTAATTCTGCTTTGCTCGTGCCTGTGATGGCCTTCTGAGAGGTTCAACAGAATTCCCGAAGAGGACGGGGAGAAAATATTCCGAGTTCCCTCACCAGTCAGTCACAGGCAGAGCAAAAGAGTTAGCGTCCTCGCTATGAGCGTGTGTTAGTTTGTTTCTCAGAACAAAAACAGATGTAAAATTAGTGGGATATCAAGGTCCCCAAGTAGAAACACCGCTTGGAAGGAGACAGGCATTTCAGTATAAGATTTATTTTTATGTTTTTTTTTTTTTGTTTTGTCCCCCCCCCCCCCCCAAAATGAAGCAATATTAAGATCAGATTGAATTGACTTTGGTGTCATTTACTTAAGAACCAATCTAATCAGCAGCTAATAATCTGGAGAAGGAAACCCGATTGAAGCCTAGTGTTTATTCTGAGAGCTAATATTCGAAGCTGTGACATACGCAGCACAATGGAAGCCGTTAAAATGCCTGTCTGCAGGAGGACCGTAGAGGAACTACTACGTCTAATCATGCAGGGAGGAAGCGTACAAGTCTTGTTGGAAAAGAGCAAATGTACTAACATTGTACAAAGGTGTTTACTTACAGGTAATAAGTGTAGGAGTGATAGGTTCTTCTGCCGAGTGAGGTGGTGGTGGGGTATAAGCAGTGGAAGGGGGAGGGGGATGGAATGAAAGGAAAGAAAAAGTAAAAATATTAATGCTTGAAAAAGAGATATAAAGATGAACAAAAGCAGACATGGCGGCATACGTGTATGACAGAGAGAGAGAGAGAGAAAGAGAGAGAGAGAGAGAGAGAGAGATTTGACCTCGCATGTCAAGAGAGCTACGCTGATTACTGAGTGTGTCTCAGACATGGTCACTGCGTCGTTACAAATAAAATACGCCACACATGTCACTAGAGTCATCAGAGTTGTTCTCCACAAATAAGACAGCAACCAGACTGAACTCTTTTGCTTCGGAGTCGAACTTTTATTTAATCCAAGACACTCAGGACACCAATTAGGGTGATGCTTTATACAAACTTGTGCTTCACTCTTTGGCAATTTACCCAGGGCTCTAGTTTAAATAAAGGCAGCAATTATTCCTACTGATGTGCACTTGATGAATACCAGGCGAGTCTCGGAGAGAAATGAGCTGCAAGCATTTAAAATGAGCTTTTTTTTTTTTTTTTTTTTTTTAAATAAACATCCCTGATCACACTACAGGGCAGCGTTGCGCCGATGGTAAGGTGCTGTATTACCAATCCCAAGGTTGGGGGTTTAAAGCCCCACTATCAACGGATTGTCCCTGCTGTCCCCCCCCCCAGTGCGGCTAACTGGGATATCGAAGCTGGGCCGTCCCTCTCACTGTCTGTAGTAAGAGATTCATGTTAAAAGAACCATCGCTGACTTTCATAAACAGGATCTGCATAGCTGTCAGCGTGTTTCTGCCCTGCTCTGGCCTGTCGAGCTGTACTCTGCCCTCGCCTAGAGTCGGCTGAGATGGGCGCCTGCCTCCACATGACCTTAATTCGTATTAAATGGTTCGGAAGATTAATGATTAAAGGATTTTTAAACTAGTACGCCAGCGTTTTTTGTCTCATTCTTATCTTCGTCGAAGGCAGATAACATGAACACAGACATTCACTCTCTCACTCATGCTGACCGGTTTAATCCTATTAGAGTCACAGGGAGGCTGAAGGCTATCTCAGCCAACTGTGGGCAAATAGGTGAGGTACACCCTGAGCATCTCACTAAATCAGTGCTTCTCCATTATTTTCGGTGCCGCCCCCTTTAGGAAGAAAAAAAAAAACGTTTCATGCCCGCCACCACCCCGCGAGCAACTATAAATAGTATTATTTGTCTATAAAATTGTTATTAGTACATCTCTGCATAACACTGTATCTTTATTAACATGAAAAACAAAAAAGAAATAATTATAGTTCAACTTACAATAAAGAAAAACTTCATTAACATTGTTTTTTAATTTGTAACAGAAAACATTTAAAGTGACCAATGTGCCTGAAATAAAAAAAAATTTACATCCTTATTTAAACTCATTCACCTTATTATGTCTTAATATCTCCATCAATTTTCTGTGTTGTTTCTTGAGGGGTTGTTTACTGCACTTCATATCATTTGCTCATGCGAAAAACTGCTACACCATCACGTGACAATGAGAGCGTCACTGCCAACTAGTGGAGCGGAGGTGCAATTACACTTAATTATTGTCCATTATTCCAGAAAAGCATGTTCCCAGGGTCATACGCACTCCCCCCCATCCCCCCCCCACCCCCCCGGCATCACACCGTACCTCCCCTGGCATCATACCGCACCCCTCAAAGGGGGGCGCCCCCCCTCTATTTGAGAAGCACTGCACTAAATCACTGTATGGCGACATACACACAACCAGTCACACTAACACTCACACCTAGGGCCAATTTGGAACAACCAATTATATTGTATTGTCTGAGGAAAACCATGAAATCACGAGAGGAACAAACAAACTCCACACAGTACTTCGAGAACCTAGCCCGGGAATTAAAGCAGGCATGGTCAAATGGTTAGAGAAGCAGCTTTGGGTCCTAACGGCCACTGCTTCGATTCAGAAAAAAAATAGGTATTGACGGGAGGCACCTGCCCTTCCGCCACGTTCATGGCTGAAGTGCCCTTGAGCAAGGCACCTAAACCCTAACTGCTCTCTGGGCGCCCCCATTGTGTGGCAGCCCACTGTGAGTGTGTGTGTGTGCTCACTGTTTACGTGTGTGTGTGTGTATGTGTGTGCGTGTGTGTGTGTTCACTTTGGATGGATGAAATGCAGAGGTAATAATTTCCCTTGCGGGATTAATACAGTGTATTAAAAAAATTAATAAAAAAATCATGCTGCTTGCAACAGAATAGCTCGGCATTGTTTTGTTCTAGTGCTAAAAATTCAAAAAAAATTTTGATGAAGGCATCTTTTGCAAGACTTTACATCTAAGTCAGCATATGACTCTTGCTGTCCTACCCTGCGTCCACATTGGCAGTAAACAGTCAGGAGTAGTTGGCAGGGACGGCGCTATGTTTCGACTGCCCATTGGTCCAACAGTCTATAGTTCCAACAGCCCGACTCATATAAGTTGGGCACCTTGTTTAAATCAGTTGGGCACCCAACTCAATTGAGCTGGGATAGGGTTAGGGCTGTCAGCCCAATGAGCCGTAACTGTTGGACTGTTAGACCAATGGGCCGTCGGAATATAGGGCTGTAACTACGGTAGTTTTCTATGGTGAAGTACACGCTTTGTTTTCCGACTTTAATGGTACACAATAAACCACTGGAAAGTCTCATTACTTTTGACTGACATGTTTGCCTATTCAGCTTCATGCTAGCTTCATTGGCCAATTAGCAAAAACTTCTCTTGAAGAACTTGCTATGTTGACTCAGTAGAGGCACCAGAAATCTCCGCTCCCATCTTCCAAGCTTTTTTCCCTTCATATTTTCCTTGGTGTACATTTCAGGAGAAATATACAGTAAGATCAGATAAAACCCCACAGTGATAAAGTTTACTTTGATTTTTGTAAGCTGTAAATGAGAACTAGATTCATGTAGGAGGTAGATTTTCGAGCGGGCTTTTCTTGTACCGTACCTAATTTGCATAGAAATGAGAAGTTTTCAGTGATAATTGGTGCTTATTATCTTCACCATGGATATTATATTTTCCCTTCGGCTTGTGTGTTTGTTTGGAGGATTACGTGAAAAGGTGTGTCCAGGTTTTCAGCATTGTTTGTTTTTTTGTTTTTGTACCAGAGGCGGGGCTTTGGACAAGGAAGACTCCTTTTGATTACAGAACAAATTCATCATTCCAGAATTCAGAAATTTCAGACATTTTTTGAAGAATTATTTAACGCTGTGAGAGATGTACCTCTGGTAACTTTTAGGTCGGTAACTTTTTAGCTATACAAGGATCCCTCGCTACTCCACGCTTCAATTCATGTGGCTTCAGTGCATCGCGTTATTTTTTTTTTTAAATATTCATTGAATTAAAAAATAAGGAAATTAAAAAAAGATAGGGGGAAGTTAAGGAAAATGCCACAAAACGAGGCCAATTATACAACAACATAAAACCCACCTCCAAACAAACAAAAACAAAAAACAACCCAAAACCTCCCATCAAAACTACTTACATTTTTATGTGAGGTGCGCATCTAAGCGCGTGCACGCGCACATCTGTATGTGTATTTATATTTTATTTACATCTTTCGCATTATTTTTGAATGTTATTATTTAATTTAATTGTTATTATAAGCATTTATAACATTGAATATGTATTTATTAATATTATATACACTTATACATGCTCATATACATCAGTCGGGGAGGGGGGGGTGTCCCTGTATACACAAACTGTTATTTTAACTGAAATCGTTTTTACACCACTACAGCAATCAATAACTCATGAACTTTAAAAACATCTCCAAAAATCTGTTATATGTGTAAAAAATTGACCAATCGTTCCCCACCAATCACTAGGGTGGTTTTTGAACGATCTTTAAGGGAGGGGAGGGTTTAGCCAGAGCAGTAGAGATTCTGTGTATATTATATTGTTTGCTTTCCAGATTACCAACCCCAGCTTTAAGGAATCAGTAGCCAATCACGGGTGTATGTGAGCTCATGCATAAAAGAGGCTGAAGAGCGCTTCCCCTGAAGTGTATTACACTGTCTTTGAATATGTATGAGTGACAGCTTGAAAAAAATGTGGACAGCTAGCATCACATGCCTTGGAGAGAGCATGTGCTTGCCTTCAGCCTCTTGATTGATGGTGATGATATGTTATACGAAATCATACCTGACAAGTGGGCATTGGTGATGGAGACAAATTTGGGGGGGTGAACTCATCATGAGATGGGACGCTTTTTGACATACGGGTCTGTCTGGGTGATTGCTGAGCTTTGCATGCTCTTATCATTATATCATTTTTCGTGTTGATTTTTTTTTCATCAACAACTTTATATAGACCAAATTAAAATAAAGGTGCACACATACTGTACAGGGCGGAACGGTAGCAAAGTGCTTAGTACGTCCGCCTCACAGCAAGAAGACCCTGTGGTCCATTCCCAGCTCAAACGTTTCTGTGTGGAGTCTGCAGGTTCTCCCCGTGCTTGCATGGGTTTCCTCCGGGTACTCCGGTTTCCTTCCACAGTGCAAAAACATGCACAGTAGGTTAATTGGCTGTTCCAAATTGCCCCTAAGTGTGAATATGAATAGTTGTGTGAGTGCTGGTCCTGGGAGGGCCTGGTGAGTTGTCCACGTTGTACCCCTCCCTTACCCGGCCAGAGTTGGCTGAGATGGGCGCTAGCCTCCCTGAGACCTTAAGTCGGATTAAGTCTTTCAGAAAATGAATGAATGGAGACATACTGTACACTCCAGTACTTTTTCAGTAAATAGAGTTCAGGTTGAGTGGCACAGTGTCACAAAAAGAAGGTCCTGAGTTCAAGACATGCACATTAGGATTGCCGGTGTGTGTTTGTGTGTATGTGTGTGTGTGTGTGTGTGTGTGTGTGTGTGTGTGTGTGTGTGAATTGTTGTGTGTGTGTGTGTGCGTTAGCCCTGTGATGGTCTGGCGAGCTGCTCAGCTATGTACACCAACTTAACCGAATGTTAGTTGAAATAGGCTCCGACCCCCCACCCCCCACACATAATGGGAGTAAGCGGTTTGGCAACAGGGTGGTGAAAGACATTGGGTTAAAAAGAAAACTTTTTGTTTTTTAAATAAAGATCCACTATTCAATCCCATGGGGAAAAAAAGTAAATAAAAGAAGTTGAACATGCTAAGAAATATTGGTTCTCCATCGCCATAGGCCAGTATGTGAACAGGTAGTCGAGACACGATCTCATGTTTCGGCATTCTGAACAGCCCTGTGTCTCTTGGGCACAATTCTAAATGGTAATATCAATTGAAGCACGAGTCTAGATATAACATGAGGATTAGCATGTCCTGCCTCACTTCCATTTCTAATCTAATCCAGTTAATTAAACCGACAGATTCAAACTCGGCCGTTCATTTGATTAAGTTATATTGAGCAGAATTCAATTAAAAGGATTGTGCAGAGTGAGCATAACCTTCGTCGGGTCGCGAGAGGTGTTACTCTGATTTTTTTTTTTTTTTTTTTTAATTTAAAAAAATATTTTTTTTTTTCTCACTGTATGCCTAACCCAAAAATCTGACTAATAAACTGTGTGTGTGTGTGTGTGTGTGTGTGTGTGTGTGTGTGTGTGTGTGTGTGCGCGCATCAACTAGCGGTGTCAAGGAGATCAGTTTAGGATGGCAGCAGGAGTTATTGTAATGAATATCTGATATTAATTCCGTCACTCTTTTCAATGCAGCGCTTACTCTGTGCCTTTAATGGTGGCTGGTTTAGAGATACCTGCTAATCTGAAACAAATGCAAATAGCAGTGTGTGTGTGTGTGTGTGTGTGTGTGTGTGTGTGTGTGTGTGTGTGTGTGTGTGTTGGGGAGGGGGGGGGTGGGGTTTAAGAATTGAATATTTGCTCTGGTTGTTTATACAGTCCTCTAGGTTCTTAGAGAGGGCTTGAAGGGACTTGGGCTACTGGGACCAAGCTATTGTAAACTAGCCTGCAGCTAACCAATCACTCTGGCGCTCCATACCTTTCATCACCAGCTCTCTCTCTCATTCCCATTTTCCCTCTGTTTCTCTCTCATGCTGTTTTGCTCTTTCTCTCACTTTCTCTCATTAAAAAAGACCAACTCCCCCCCCAAAAAAAAAAAAAAAAAAAAAAAAAACGTCCCTCTCCACCAAGCCGCTGTAAACTCATTTTAATAGGACTTAAAGAAGTTCCATTAATTATTCAGCATCAAACTGACAATCCACTGGCCCACAGGTCAAAAATGAAACAGACGTAGAAATCTATTATTAATAGCTGGATTCCAAATCCCTGGCGCTGGTGTTGAAAATACAGGACACTTCATATACTGCATCTCAATGTGATTATGATACACTGGGTTATAAATGCCACTGTTATGAGGAACGAGGTCGCCACTGAATGTTGCTTTTGAATTAATTTTTATCCCGGAATGTGAGCTGCAGCCAATTCCTCCTCCTTCTTCCATCTGGCGAGCTCACAAAATGATTTCGAGTGTTTCTTTTAACACACAGCTAAACTGAGAAATGAGCGATATGATAAAAAAAATATATATATATTGTGATACCTGATCATAGCAGGTTTCAGTTCCTTTGTGCGTGTTCTCCTCGTGCCTGCGTAGGTTTCCTTCGGGTATTTTGCTCTCCTCCCACAATCCTAACACTTTCACATTAGGCTAATTAGCTGGTCCAGAGGCCCGAGGTGTGAATGCGAGTGTGAAAGGTGATGTGTTTGTTGCCCTGCAACTGTTCAGAGGACACCCTGTCATTGCTCAGAGTCAGCTGAGATAGACTCTCGCCTCCCTGAAACCCTTTTATTAGTGTGTGTGTGTGAGTGATTGATCATAACCAGAAGGTCCCAAGCTGAAGTATCGGTATTAAGTTTGCATGGATTCCCCAGCCTTGTGTGGGTATCCTCCGGGTACTCCAGTTTCCTCCCACAGTCCAATGACATCAGTGTAGTATGCAATGTTACAAATTGTGTTCAAGGTGTGAGTATATGCGGTTGAGTGTGTGTTGCCCTGCAACAGTAAAGTGATCTGTTCAGGGTGTACACCACCTTTCCCAACTGCTGGCTGAGATAGGCTTCAACATGGCTGCATTTTATGCATTCAATTAAATCAGCCTCAGGGTGACCCAAGTGCCACAGAGTGTTCTTAGTAAGTTTTTTTTTTTTTTTTTTTTTTTTTTTTTTTTAAACATGGCGTGTTGCCAGGTCTTTCCCGAAATCTCCACATTAACTTGGGGTGGTACGCCAATGGATCCGCATTCAGCTGTGTTCCTAACGTTGGAAGACATGGACATTGGCTGTTACATTTACACATAGGGGAAACTGGAATAGCCAAAAGAGGAAACTAGGACACCTGGAGGAAGCCTATGCAAGCACAGGAGAAATACGAGAACTCCACACAAACAACCTTGCTGACCACTGGCTTCGAACCCAAGAAGATTTTTTTCTGAGAGGAGAGCATACTAACCACTACCCATCCCACCCCACTCCACCTCTCCCATAGTTCGGTACAAAGAAAAAATAGCACAAGGCAGTTTTTTAGACAAAGTCAAACAAACAAGCCAGCAAACAAACAAACAAAAACATTTCATTAATTAAGCATTTGAGGTTGAGGGAGAGTTTGAGCCAGAATCCAGACTACTGACAGTGCTGGTGTTTCAAATTTTTTTCAGTGTTTACAACTACAGGGACCCCTCACTTTCCGCAGTTAATTGGGACCAAGACCCCCCCGCGACTGTCAAATTCAGCAGAGTAGGATCGACCGCCCCTGGCTGGCATATACGTACATGTATATGTGTTTATAATATCAACAAATACATATTATAAGCATTTATAGCATTGAATAACAATTAAACATTCAAAAATAATGCATAAGATGTAAATAAAATATAAAGACACACACATACACATAGATTTTTATGTGAGGTGTGCACCTAACATAAAAATGTAAGTAGTTTTGTTAGGGGGTTTTGGGTTGTTTTTTTTTTTTGTTTTTTTTGCATAATTGGCCTTGTTTTGTGACATTTTCCTTAACTTTCCCCCATTCTTGCTTAATTTACTTATTTTTTAATTTGATGAATATTAAAAAAAAAAACGAGATGCACATGAGTTGAAGCACGAAGTAGCGAGGGATCCCTGTATTCTTAGAGGGATGACATTATGTCCATATCGATTAAAAAAAATTGCTCCTAATTACAGTTTAGACCCCCTCTAAACCCCCTTATAAACCTTATACCCCCCCCCCCCCCGGGTATATAAACCACTGTACACTGTCCTATCACATAATGCAATTCCACCTTACTAAGCGTTCAACTCTGCATCCAGTCATACACATATTGCATATCATTTTAAATATGATTTCGCTGGAAGTCTACGTCTCAATACTTACCGTTTCTTCATCAGAAGTATCACTCCGAGGAAGATGATGACAAAGAGCAGGATGCCGGCTATGACGCCGGCGATCTTCACCGTGTGGTCGGTCTGCTTCTCGGGCTCCACAGCATTCGGTTTGTGTGTTGCAGAGCCTAAAAATTGTACAAAATGAAAAGTCGCATCAATTATGAAGCATTTCGGAAGAATTAAGAGCTAGCGAGTGAAGGCTTGGGATAATAGCTTGCTCTTTAATTTGGCAATAAAATCTCTTAGTGCTGAGATATTTCTGGCAGTGTCAGAGGTACAAGCGAAGCATAAACCGGAGTACGACTGTCAAATTATCAGAAGAGAAATAGTGTGGAATGAACATGAGTTTGGGTACAGTGGGCCTTAAAGCTGCGCATCTACTCGAGTGTTTTAAAGGATTGCCAAAACAAAAATTTAATTAAAAGAATACTCCTGCGTCCGTTTTTATATCAGTCTCCACCCAAGACAAGTATACAGTGTGTAGGGTTATGACAGGCAGAGATTTGATCACATTTCAATATCGTCGAGGGTCGGATATCGAAGCAGGCACTTCTTTATATAAAGTACTTTTATAAATTTTATTACAAATGTATTTATAAATGTAGGTGGCACGGTGGTGTAATGGTTAGCACGTGTGCCTCACAGGGCTTGAGTCCTAGGTTTGGTCAGGGGCTTTCTGTGCGGAGATTGCATGTACATCCTGTGCTTGTGTGGGTTGACTCTGAGTACTCCTGTTTCTTCCCACAGTAGGAAGAGGGGGTTAATTAAACAGCATTTTTCATGATAAGTATTTTGGGGATACAGCGGTACCTCACCTTACGACATTAATCCGTTCCAGAAGTGGTTTCGTAATCTGATATTTTCACAAGTTGAATAGCATTTTACATGTAAAAGGCCTGATTCGTTCCAAGGCCCCTAATACTACCCCTAAACCCTTTAAAAATTATAAAAGTATACCTTTTAAGGCCTCCTTCTGCTTCAATATAGTACCGATGATAGACGGGTTTCGACCATATTCCTTTGCGATATCGCTCAACTGCATGCTACGAGCCCGCTTCTTCTTTTCACTCGCACCGGGAATCGCTTTCACCAGGAATCACACGTGTGTGTGTGTGTGTGTGTGTGTGCGCGCGCGCGCGTTTGTTGACCATGTCTTAGCAGAGTTATAATCTTACAAATGTTTATGCAAGGTTAAAAGCCTGAGCCAAAAAATAAAGTTGCAATGAGCACACTTGAAAAACTCATGAAACAACAGTAACTCTGTCCTTTACGCATGTTAGAACTTCGTGATGAACAATGGGTTGAAAGCACACGAAAAGCATCATGGTTATTATGGAGATACAGCTCCCTCCTAGCCAATGGGAGGCCAGCGGGGCGGGGTGAAGGGAGATAGCCAATGGGAGAGCAACTCGCGCATTGTTTGAATTTTTGAGATGGCGTGTTTCGTAACGTGAATTTTTATCGTATCCAGAGATGGAAATTTTAGGTGAATGCGTTTTGCAACTTGGATTTTTCGTTTGTTGGGTCTTTCGTAAGGTGAGGTACCACTGTAACTTGAAAATATGTAGAAAGGGTTCTTCTTCCTCTCAGAAGATGCCACCCCC
>CM045743.1:8468939-8503939 GCA_024760905.1 Plotosus lineatus
TACAGAGACACAGAGCAGCCTTTTACAGAAAGCAAGCAGTGCCGCCACTGTCAATCTAAACAGCAGCTTACTTTACGAGCATGGGCGGAGAGAGGATGAGAGCGAGTGAAGGTGGAGAGGCAGCAAGGAACAGAAAAGAGACGGGGGTGGGGGGGTGGGGTGGGGGCAGGGGGATTGAGATATGCATCCGGAGAGAAAAGCGAGACTCGGAAATGCTTTAAGCGGTACTGTGTTAATGTGTCTGATGGATTCGGGTGCACTCTGCGCACTGTGGCCATGTCACTCACAAACTCTCATCCAGAAACTTTATCTGTCAGGGCTGAGGTTATTTTAACCCGAGTTCTCCCTCCTACTGAGAGAAAACTCTTTGGATTGGGTGGGGGCCTTCCGAACCTTCCACCAGACAAGGTGTTTATGAGGTACGAAAAAAATGGCCTGGTGTAATTCTGATGTCGTGGTTCAGACGAAGAGTCTGGACTGGCTGTACTTATCCGTAACGTCATTGCGTTCTGCTTTAGCAGAAGGTAAAGTGGAGAGATGCTTTGTGAAGGACACAAAGGTCTTCCATCAATTTTTTTGCATGCTTCCCTATGAATTCAGCTTCAAGTCAGGCCAATTCTGACATCTCAGCCTCAAATAACATCCATTAGCACTGAAGACATTCACTAACACCAATACACTGGCACTCAGTCAGCAGGTAACACACTAAAACACTCTAAATACGTTATATCCCTGCTCTCTGGCACCAATGCCAATGCTACCCAGTAGGGTCATGCGCCTAATGGGCCAGGTCGTCTATATTCTGAAAACCAGAGGCAAATACGTTTAAAAAAAATATACTTACAAAAAAAAAAAATGATAGGGAGACTGGGAAAAATTACAAAACTAAAAAAAAAAAAAAAAAAACAAAAAAAAAAAAAAAAAAAAAAAAACCCAGAGTTCCTCGCCAGAGTTTTTTCTATTTTTTTTTATTTTTTATTTTTTATCCCCCTCCATATTAAAGCATGTCTTAAAGCTGCTGTTCACGGTGCAGAAATCTGTCGCGTCACAGCAAAAAGACTCTGGTTGTGGGCTCAAATGTAGGCTGCTTGGGTTTCCTCATGCTGATTTGGTTTCCTCTGACAGTCTAAAGACATAGATTAGGTCCACTTGCTAGTCTGTATTTCCCATAGACGTGAAGGACAAACTGTTGCTCTGTGTTAGTTTGATAGACTGGCGACCTGTCACCTCTCACCCAGTGTTAGCTGAGATTTGCTCCATTTGACCTCCAGTCATGTTTACGTTAATGGTATTTGGCTGACGCTCTTATACAGAGCAACTTACATTTATATCTCACTGAACAGTTGACGGTTCAGTTCCCAATAGTGGTACTCGGACCTGAGCTCTCAACCTTCTGTCAGAAACCCACTGAAACACTATTGCCCTGTGACGCTTAATGAATAAATGGTGTAGAAAACTGCAGCCTCTGCTGTTAAACGGAGCCTGTACCGATCCATCGTCGTGAAGAAGGAGCTGAGCTGCAAGGCGAAGCTCTCAATTTCCCAGTCGATCTTCGTTCCAACCCTCACCTATGGTCATGAGCTTGGGGTAGTGACCTAAAGAACAAGGTCGCGGATACAAGCGGTTGAAATGAGCTTCCTTCACTGAGTGGTGGGGCTCTACCTTAGAGAAGCGCTACCATCCGGGGAGAGCTCGGAGTAGATCTGCTGCTCCTCCGCATTGAGTGGGGCCAATCGAGGTGGCTCGAGCATCTGGTTAGAATGCCTCCCAAACGCCTCCCTGGTGTGGTGTTTCGGGCATGTCCAACCGGGAAGAGACCCCGAGGTCGACCTAGAACATGCTGGAGGGACTATGTCTCTCGGCTTGTCTGGGAACGCCTCGGTGTCCCTCTGCAAGAGCTGGAGGAAGTGGCTGCAGAGAGGGATGTCTGGGCCTTTTTGCTTAGGTTTCTGCCCCTGCGACCCAACTCCAGAAAAAGCGGAAGACGACGAACGACAGTATAGAAAACGAGGAAACGAATTTCAAGCAGATGAAGACAAAGAGATAAATTGAAGTGGTGAGAGGGATTGGCATATATTTTTGGAGATAAAACTCTGTGTGTGGTTTAGAATGGGCTGGTAAAGGTTTCTTACGAAATTAGCCGGGATTCTTAAAATGTTCGGTAGGCGTGTCTGAGATTATCGAACGTGGGTGTCAGTAAAACTCTGTAGAGGATGAGATAGGATTGTTCAGACTTTATGGAGGGGTTGGAGGCATGATCAAGCATTTAAGGATGTGAGGAGGGGTAAAGATATCTGTTGGAGATGGTACAGTTGGAACAACTTTTTGCATCAGCTACTGGGGTTGGTAGAATTTTTTGTGGAGACAAATGTACACCCAGAGTTGGATAATCCAGTGACACTTTGTCAACAAATGGCCAGAATTAAGAATAGGAGTATACGCAGGATTTACAAGCCCAGCATTCTTCCTTATTTCTTAACTGCAGGGGTTTCATCTTATAGCTAACAGGCTGTTAGTAAATGCTATTGGTACTGGTTGCACTGTCGGGTTTCAGTTCTGCATGGCCAGGATTAATAATAATAATAATAATAATAATAATAATAATAATAAACAGATATGTCACATTATGTCATATCTAGTCTATTGTTAAGCCACTAACAGACAACCCACTGACACCCACCCCATTAGCTGTGCTGACGGCCTGGTAGTACACACTGTAGCTCTTGTGGGGAAGCAGCGGTGTATTCCAGAAGCCACTGTAGGTTCTGTTGTCCCCCACTGTGAAAGGCAGAGGGGATGGGATGCCTCCAGAAGGGAATTCTGCTGTGAAATAGTACTTAGAGTTGAGTGAAGTTGCATTCTGGTAGTGGACAGGGATAGGGTAGCATCGCAGGATCTCCGCTTCACCGCCCCGTGTCCGTCTGGGCCTCTCTTCCTCCACCACTACTTGATATACACTGTGAAACAGACAGTTGGACGAATGAGGAAACATATACAGTAGAACCTCAACTTACGAAAGCCCCAACAAATGAAAAATCCAGGTTACGAAAAACATTTTCCTAAAATGTTTGTCTCTGGATATGAAACAAATTCACGTTATAAAAGCACCATCTCAAAAATTCAAACAATGCACGAGTTGCTCTCCTATTGACTACATTTCCCAACATTCCGCCTAGCTGGCCTCCCATTGGCTATCTCCCAACATCCCTTCCCGCTGGCCTCGCGTTGCTATAAGATAAGATAAGATAAGATACAGCTTTATTAATCTCACAATGGAGAAATTCACTGTTACAGGCTCTTGAGGTACTATCAGTAGGGGGTGCAAAAATAGATACAAGTACAAACATACACACATACATATATTATATAAGTAAATAAATAAATAGATACATAAATAGTATAAATTACTAAACAATAAAAGAAAAGAATGGAGAAAAGAATGGAGCAACTTTATAGACTGGCCTATATTAAAGTGTAATGTATCTGAGGGCAGAGTAGATGGGTTGATATGGTTCACAGTGGGGTAGATGTGGTTGATTAAAGTGCACTGGGTTTTTATTGCACATAACCGGTATTTTCACAGACAGTTACAAAGTGGCGTTGTACAGTCTGACAGCGGCGGGAATGAACGACCTGCGGTAGCGCTCCTTCCTGCACTGAGGATGCCTCAGTCGTCCACTGAAGGAGCTGCTTAGCTCCTCTACAGTCTGGTGCAGTGGGTGAGAGCTGTTGAACAGGATGGATGTGAGCTTTGCTACCATCCTCCTCTCACTCACCTCCTCCACAGAGTCCAGTGGGCAGCCGAGGACAGAGCTGGCCCTCCTGACCAGCTTGTTCAGTCTCTTCCTGTCCCGCTCTGTGCTGCCCGGGGCCCAGCAGATGTCAGCGTAGAGGATTGCAGAGGCTACCACAGAGTCATAAAATGTCCTGAGCAGAGGTCTGCATATGCCGAAGGACCTGAGTCTCCTCAGAAGGTGGAGGCAACTCTGGCCCTTCTTGTACAGGGTGTGCTATTATGGAGCACCCATAATGCTTTTCGTGTAAAGGACAGAGTTACTGTTGTTTCGTGAGTTTTTCGAGTGTGCTCATTGCAACTTTATTTTTTGGCTCAGGCTTTTAACCTTGCATAAACATCTGTAAGATTATAACTCTGTTAAGAAGACATGGTCAACACATGGACGCGCGTGTGATTCCCAGTGCGAGCGAAAAGAAGAAGCGACCTCGTGGCATGCGGTTGAGTGATATTGCAAAAGAATATGGCCAAACCCGGCTACCATCGGTACGATATTGAAGCAGAAGGAGGCCTTAAAAGGTATGTTTTTATGATTTTTAAAGGGTTTAGGGGGTAGTTTTGGGGGCCTTGGAACGATTCACACGTTTTACATGTAAAATGTGGTTCAACTTATGAAAAATCCAGGTTACAAAACCACATCTGGAATGGATTAATTTCATAAATTGAGGTACCACTGTACTGTTATATGACGGTGCTACAAAATGCACACATAATAATAAAAGCTATATAAATAACCGGATATGTATTTTAAGATTCCGAGTTCTTCGATGTAGGGATGAATTTCAGTCTCAGGTTCCACTGTCCTTCAGGTTCAGACTCAGTGCTCAAGTATAATCTACAGCCCAGTACTCCATACTCTCTGGTTTGCCTTTCATCTATCACTCGGCACACTCAGAGACACCACAAGTGTCTTCCATCATGTGTGCTTTCTTTAACTTGGTGCACTGACTCACGTCCAATATTCGAGAGTACCGCAGCGACAGAGCGGCCAACATTCTCTGCAGGAAAGCAACAAGAAAATATCCCTAGGTGCTGCTTCACCTTTAAACATGTGAATAATTAAAGACCAAACATAACCGCGGCACTGTGGTATAATTAGATATAAAATTGTACCATATACTTGTACCGTGGTAGACATTTGCACTTTTATTATTGAGATTTATTATAGTAGAGTATCCCTCGCATTCCTGTTCAAAAATATGGAGTAACTACTGAACCTTAGGACACCAACCATGGCTTCATGTCCCAATAGCATTGTTCTGTACGCAGAACATTATGACAGGATGGCATTAATAATTCATATAATTTAATACCGAAAGTAATATTTAAAGTTTTCGTTTAGGGAGAGTAAGCCTGAATCAATGAATAACTACATAATGTGAACAAATAATGTAATAGTGCCAAGATTGTTTGGATGTATCCAATGCAAACACAAAAAATATTTATTAAAGTAGAGCACCAAAAAAAAACAACTTTAATTTTAATTCAAATTATAATTTCACTTTAATTGATTGATTTTTATTGAATTATGCAGTGCAGGGAAGAAATCCAAATAAATTTGCATTAAAGCTGGTTGTGTTTTTGTTGAAAAATTCATTCATTTTTTAAAAAAAATGTTTTTCTTTTTATTCCACTTAATCCCACAGAAAGCTTCCAATGATATATGACCAAATTTGAAATACAGTGCATGCTTCATTTAGAAATATATCTGTCCAATTATAAAACTATGCTCTCTTCCACATGTAATAATCAGTAAAGAAAAAAAAAAACACTCAAAATATTTCATTAATTAATCTTACAATATACAGGTATCCCTCAATTTCTGCGGTTAATTGGGAGCGAGATCCCCCGCGACCACCAAATTCCACGAAGCAGGAACCCCCCCCCCCCGACTGACGTATACGTACAAGTATATGTGTATATAATATCAATAAATACATATTCAATGTTATAAATGCTTATAATAACAATTAAACATTCAGAAATAATGCATAAGATATAAATAAAATAACAATACAAACATACAGACGCGTGCGCACGTGCAGATGCACGTGCACACCCTAAGATGCGCACCTCACAGAATTTTTTGATTGGGGGGGGGGGGGTTGTTTTTTGTTTGTTTGGTTGGTGTTTTTTTTGCATAATTGGCCTTGTTTTTGTGGCATTTTCCTTAATTTTCAGCTCTATTCTTCCTTAATTTTCTTATTTTTTAATTCGATGAATACAGTGGTACCTCACCTTACCTCACCTTTGTTCCAGCAAACGAAAAATCCAGATTATGAAAAACATTTTCCAAAATTTTTTCGTCTCTGTATACACAACAAGTTCTTCTTACGAAACGCGCCAAACGAACCATTCAAACATTCAAACAATGCACGAGCTGCTTTCCCATTGACTATCTTCCAACATCCCGCCCTGCTGGACTCCCATTGGCTAGGAGGGAAGATGCAGCTACCTCCCATTGGCTATTATGGATCTTCTTCTTTTCCTTTCGGCTTTTCCCTTCAGGGGTCGCCACAGCGAATCATCTGCCTCCATCTCACCCTATCCTTTGCATCTTCTTCTCTTACACCAACGACCTTCATGTCCTCCTTCACCACATCCATGAATCGTCTCTTTGGTCTTCCTCTAGGCCTTTTGCCTGGTAGTTCCAGCCTCAGCATCCTATTACCAATATACTCACTATCCCTCCTCTGTACATGTCCAAACCATCTCAATCTAGCCTCTCTGACTTTGTCTCCAAAACGTCTTACATGTGCTGTCCCTCTGACGTGCTCATTCCGAATCCTATCCATCCTCGTTACTCCCAAAGAGAACCTCAACATTCAATGCTTTTCGTGTAAAGGACAGAGTTACTGTTGTTTCATGAGTTTTTTGACTCAGGCTTTTAACCTTCCAGAAATATTTGTAAGATTATAACTCTGCTAAGAAGACATGGTCAACACACGTGCACACACACACACTCACACACACGCACACTGGTGTGATTTCCGGTGTGAAAAGTGAATGAAAAGAAGAAGCAGGCTCGTGGCATGCGGTTGAGTGATATCGCAAAGGAATATGACTAAACTCGTCTACCATCGGTCCGATATTGAAGCAGAATGAGGTCTTAAAAGATATACTTTTATAATATTTAAAGGGTTTAGGGGGTAGTATTGGGGGCCTTGGAATGAATCACGCATTTTACATGTAAAAAGCGGTTCAATTTACGAATCCAGGTTAAGAAAAAGGCTCTGGAACGGATTAATTTCGTAAAGTGAGGTACCACTGTATTTAAAAAAACCCACAAAAAACACGATGCACTGAAGCTGCATGAATTGAAGCGCAAAGTAGCAAGGGATCCCTTTATTCCTGTAATTAAGATTATGTTCTAGATAACCCAAAATTAGACAACAATAATAATAATTATTATTATTAATATTTTCTAAGCCAGTATGTAATGTTAGCAAATAAATAAAATCTGTATTTATTATTTAAAACAAAATAAATTAGACTGGCAGTGGTGCTCTGGTGGTGAAGGTGCTGGATTACTGATCGGGGTTCAAGGCCCACTCTCAACGGGTTGTCACTGTCCCCCCCAGTGCAGCTAACTGGGTTATCAAAGGCCAGCCATGTCTCTCACTGTCTATGGTGTGAGGTTCATGTAAAAGAACCATTGCGGACTTTCATCAAGAGGAGCTGCAAAGCCGTGAGTGTGTTTCCGCCCTGCCCCTGCAATCGCCTGGCGAGCCGTCCAGGGTGTACTGTCCCCTCGCCCAAGGTCGGCTGGGATGGGCGCCAGCCGCTCCACGACCATAATTAGGATTAAGCGGTTACACTAAATGAATGCATAAATTAGCCAAATCATATGTAAATATTTATTGTATCTATAAATATCCTTATGTAAACAACATATTTAATAATAAAGTCCATAATGAAAGGACTGTCTTGATTCATAAAATTGCAATAATTAACTGAAAAAAGGAGGCTGAATATTTATACTCAGATCCGAGTTCAGCTAATTATCAACATTAATTATTTAATTTAATGGTGTGATTTAGGCTCAATTCATCCATGGCACATTTTGCCATCAGCATAATAAACCAATAAAAGCGTATTAAGTAAGCATACTTTAAGCGTACTTAGTTTTGCACTACTTTCTGAATAGACCACAGTTTGTAACTGACTATTAAAAAAGATCATGTTTAGATTGTGTAACACCAGCTTGATATAGCTGTGCTAGATTTTATACTAGGTTCTAGAGGAGTAAAATGAATTGTGGAGATTTGAATTTGAACAGCCGGCAGATTTATTACAATTAACAATATTACAAGAAACAGTGCAAACAATGTTGTAGAACTTTCTTTACAAATTAAAAATAAAATAAAATAAGCTTAAATCTCTAAGGTTTGATTCGTGTGAACCCGGGAGTCTTTTCCAGGATTGTGATCCGTTTGGGATAAAGGTGTTTTTATCTGTTCTTATCTGGGATCCTGTGATTTGAAGTGGTTGGGTCTGTAGATCTACTCTCGCATCCAGAGAACAGTTGGCCACACTGCTTCTGGATCCACCAAGAGTTCTCACTGGATTTGGCTCGCCATCCGTGTCCGAAACCAGCTTCAAGATCAAATCCAGAGCCACTAAAAAACCAGTCGGAGTTTCCAAGAAAACAAACTCTCTCCACCCGGTTCGATTGAGAGAGAACAAAACACATACAAGGCTTCGTGTCGCTTTTCGAGGGCTCTGTATGCGTCCTGCTCTTCACGCTCTCTGCTGCACTCTCTGCTGGTCGCATGCAGGCACGTGCCTATGATGCGTTCAAGGGGACTAGGAAACTAGTGCTTTCAGGGAGTGTTGGAACTAGGGTTTTTTCCAATAAAATTAGTAACCATGTGTTTACCTGTGTTACACCCTCCCCCCTTGAATAAGCATGAGTCCCGTCATGTACTTAAATGTTTGTTTAAACATCATAGATCTGATGGTTTTCATAGCTACTAATTGACTCTAGGGCTTGGTTAAAGTTATCCAAGAACCGTTGTGCAAAAGATATCAGCGGTTGACCCAATTGAGGGTAATGAAACCGTCCTGGGGCTCGCTTTAATCTTTCGGATTTTCTCACATTGGGAGTTTCATTTGTTGTTTCAATTGTCTGTTCTGTTTGTTGGTCAATCACATCACCATTTTGCTCTGTGTCCACAATATTAACGTCTGGTCCTCCTTGTATTTGGTTTTCATCATCTCCTCCTTCCATGACATCTGAATGTGATTCCTCTTTGAGTAGTTCGGCCTCATTCTGATTTTCCTGTTCATTGTCCATCTCGTCTGTGTCTGTCTCAACTGAAACTGTTGGGTGCAAGGAGGTATCCTTATTGAGTGAGAGTGGTTCATTTGAAATATCCGAGTTTGTTGTCTGGTTTCATTACATTTGATTGGTCTTGATTATTGTCATAAATCTTAATGAATGTCTCTGTTTCGATTGAAGGTTGTCCTGGCATGGGTTCATACTCCTCCTCTGATTCTGACAGATCTGTGTCCTGGGGTTCGGAAGGACTTTGTCAAGTTTTGCGTCTACGTGGAGGTTTTGGTCTTGTCTCAACTTCATCCTCAATGTCTGAGAGGTCACCACACGCAAGTAAAAGGTCTCGGTGAAGAGTTCTACTTGGACCATCACCTCTCTCTGGTCGAACCACATACACAGGAACATTTTCCATTTTCTTGACAACACGGTACACCATGCGTTCCCATTTGTCGGCAAGTTTATGTTTATTGCGCAAACGGACATTTTTGACTAAAACTCTATCTCCTGCTTCAAGAGTGGATTCTCTGACTTTCTTATCAAATCTGCTCTTATTGCGCTCTGCAACTTTTGGAGTTTTCAAGGGCAATTTGGTAACTTTCTTCGAGTTTAGCCTTTAGACTGCGCACATACTGAGAATGGGATGCAGGTGAGTCCCCTGTAACGGGCAACCCAAAGGCAAGGTCAACTGGTAGCTTAGGCTTACGGCCAAACATCAACTCATAAGGACTAAACCCAGTAACCTCACTCTTTGAACAGTTGTAGGCGTGTGTGAGAGGCTTGACAAAATCACGCCAATGAACTTTTTGGTCATCCTTCAGAGTACCTAACATACTAAGGAGGGTGCGATTGAATCGCTCTACAGGGTTACCCCTCGGGTGATAAGGACTGGTTCTCACTTTTTTGATGCCCGTAATAGCACACAGTTCCTTAATCACATGTGACTCAAAATCCCTCCCCTGGTCACTATGGAGGCGTTCGGGGAACCCGTAGTGAACCAAAAAGTTTTCCCAGAGATTTTTAGCCACAGTGGTTGCCTTTTGATCACGAGTGGGCAAGGCCACCGCATATTTTGTAAAATGATCTGTGATGACTAACACGTCCTTGGTACTCTTACTATCGGGCTTAATCGAAAGAAAGTCCATGCAGACCAATTCCATTGGTCGCGTGGTTTTAATGTTAACTAAAGGCGCGGCCTTTTCAGGCAAGGACTTTCTTCGAACACAACGACCACAGTTCTTTATTTTGGTCTCAATGTCATGACCCATCTTAGGCCAATAAAATCTTGCTCTCACTAGTTCATGAGTCCTCTCCCACCCCATATGACCCATGTCATCGTGGAGTAACTTTAGAACAGTGGGTCTAAGTGAGACAGGGAGTACAAGCTGGTAAGTTGTATCTGGGTCACATTGTCGTCTCCTGAACAAAAGGTCATCCCTCATTTCAAGACGTTTCCATTCTCGGAGCATCAGTTTTATTTCAAATGTTTCTCTGTTGTTATGTGGAACATCTGCTCCAGCTTCAAGTAACTGAATGACACGATTGATGCTTGGGTCAGATCTTTGTTGTTCTTTAAGCTCATGAGCAGAAAACAAGGGAACAGTTACTTGACCAGATGTTTCAGCATCACTGTATACATCAGGAATTGCGTCAGCATTCATAGCCAAGGACTCAACAAGAATGACATGAGGTGAATCTTTGGTTTTCTCATTGAGAAAATGCTTGTGACATACTGCTGCAATAGTATCAGGACATAAATCACTACATCGAGGAGCGGATCCGAGAAGACGTGAGGTGAGTTGTTGTATTCGGTTCTCCTCTTCTAATGTCACATAATCCGCAGCTAGTGTTTGGTGGGGCCTTCGTGATAGGCCATCTGCGTCCTGGTTAGCCTTTCCAGCTCTGTATTTGATTTGGAAATTGAAGGTGGATAGCGCTGCTAACCAGCGATAGCTAGCTGCATCAAGCTTTGCAGTGGTCAGAATGTATGTAAGCGGATTATTATCCGTTACAACTGTGAATTCATTACCATAAAGGTAATCATGAAACTTTTCTACAATGGACCATTTCAGAGCTAGAAATTCTAGCTTATGAGCTGGATATCTGGTTTCGCTTGGTGTCAGCCCCTACTGGCATAGGCTATGACGCGCATTTTACCACCTTGCTCTTGATAAAGAGCGGCACCTAGGCCTGTAGAGCTGGCGTCGGTATGCAGAACATATTGGAGCTTTGGATCTGCAAAGCCCAATACAGGAGAGGATGTTAATTTCTCCTTAATGCATTCAAAGGCTGACTGACAGACAGATGTCCACCTCTCGGCAAAAGGTTCTCGAGGGTTGAAATACTTAGAAGTGTCGGTTCGTTTCTGGACTTTTCTATAAGGTGGGTAGCCACATGTAAGGTCGTTTAAGGGCCGAACTATCTTTGAATAATCTTTAACAAATCGGCGATAGTAGCCGGTGAACCCTAAAAACGACTTGAGTTGCTTCAAGTTTTGTGGCACTGGCCAGGTCTTAATGGCTGCTACTTTTTCAGGATCTGTTTCTACGCCATTTCTTGAAACAATATGGCCTAAATATTTAACCGATGTCTGAAAAAGGCGACATTTCTGGGGGGACAACTTTAAGCCATATTCACGAAGACGGTCCAAAACATGCTTTAGCCTCTGTTCGTGTTGCTCTAGGGAGTCTGAGAAAACAATCAAATCGTCTAGGAAGACGAGCACCTCCTTAAGATTAATGTCTCCCATGCACCTCTCCATTAACCTCTGAAAGGTGCTGGGAGCATTTGTGATTCCCTGAGGCATTCGATTGAACTCATAAAACCCTAGGGGGCATACAAACGCTGTTTTGGCCTTATCTTCCTCATCCATCTCTATCTGGTAGTAGCCCGACTTTAAGTCCATGACAGAGAACCAGTTTGACCCAGATAGAGCGGAGAAGGTCTCTTCAAGATTTGGTAACAGCGTGGCGTCTTTAACCGCTTGTACGTTAACCTTACGGTAGTCCACACAGAGACGTACCTCACCCGTCTTTTCTTAACTACAACGATGGGGGACGAGAAAGGGGATTCTGATGGTCTTATTACCCCGGCATCGAGAAGCATTTTGAGGTGTTTCCTAACAGCTTCGTAGTCATTTGGGTGAATAGGCCTCGATCTCTGTTTTATGGGCGTTTCGTCTTTAAGCTTGATTTTATGCTTAACTCTAGTGGCATGGCCAAAGTCAAGATCGTGGCATGCGAAGACATCACTGTAAGCACTCAGACTCTGTGTGATGCGACTTTTCCACTCCTCAGGCAGAGGTGAATTTTCAAAATCAAAGTCAACTGGTCCTTCGGTGATGAGGAGTCTGCAGACAAGCGACAACAACCTGCTGAGTTGGTATTGGACAGGTTTTGAGTTTCCAAAACTTGGTCTGCAACATGCAGTTCAGCAAGGACACAGTTGCCAGGAAGCATAATGTCATGATCGGTTTCATTTCTTATCCAAACAGGGTGCTTGTAAGGACTTTGACTTGGCACTGTGATAAGACAGCAGTCAACAAAGATTCCACCTGGAAGGGCTGAGGACATTGGCTGCTCTACTACTGCCCATTTGTCTGTGAGTGGCGAACTTAAGTGGGCACAGCTTTCAAGACAGACCTTCTCGTGAGCTGGAATAACATAAGGTGTGTTGCCCCTCAGTGTCATTAGCCCAAGCTTCCCTGTGCTCTTTGTTTCGTATCTGTGCTCGAGGATTTTTAAAATCTGACTATAGCCATAGACAGCTGGTAGAATGGGAGTGTCTCGACAATGTTCCTCATATAAAACATCGAGGGCATTTGTACCAATTAACACTGGCAAGTCTGTGCTGGAGCGCAAATCAGGTACTATTAGAGCTAATGTAGAAATTTGAGGCTCAGACTCAACAAACTCTTTTGGAAAACCAACTGGAACTTCTACATAGCCTAGATAAGGTACCGCCTGACCGTTTGCACCCTCAACATCTAGGTCACTGATCAGCTGGATTGGAAAATCAACCAGGTGTCTCTGGTAAAAGGAGTGTGAAATAGTCGTAACTTGCGACCCTGAATCTAATAGAGAATTGCAGCTAACGCCAGCTATGTTTATATTAGCAGTGCACTTCTTACCTATTAAGCCCTTGGGAAAGCTAGAATGGTGTTTACTCGTTAGCGTACAACTCTGTTTTGGCTGGGGTTTCTGAGTGGGACTTGTGTCGCTACTAGTTCCAGTTTGTCCCTCAACTGAAACAGGAACTAGTTTAAATCAGTGTTACATTGGTTCTCCCAAGCCTTTTGTTTTGACCTAAGCTCTTTGCGCTTAGCTTCAACAGCTTTGGGGTTTGGGTCACTGTCACAAGAGGGGACTATATGGCCATCCTCGCCACAGTTAAAGCAGAACCATGGGCGAGGCTTTTGTTACCTTTTCCAAAGCTTTCACTTTTCGGGCGGTGAGTTCTGAGTTTGTGTCCCTTTCCGCTGTTGTTTCTTTGCAACTTTGGGGGACTTTGTCTGAGGTTTCTTTTCAACTGTCTCTTCCATGGACGCTTTTAAGTAAGTTAACTGTTCTTGCAGTTGAGCAATTTGGTTCTGCAGTTTCTTGGTAGACGTTTTACTAGAATTGTCTGCAGCAGCAGCTTGAAACTCAGTGTCTGCATAAACATTTAAAGGGTTGGACTGTACCTTTACTTTTGAAAGTCCTAAGTGCTGCTTCATGCGAATGGACTTAGCTGCTTGTTTATCCTCCTCTGTTCGCAGCAACAAAAGAAGTTCAGAAAAGGTGGGTGGGCTGGATTTCTTTTGTTCTAGATGGAGGCTGGCAATTAGGTTATCATCCCAGCACCCCTACAGAACTGTTTTAAAAGCTGTCGATCAAAATCACTGACTGTAACGCCTCCCCCTTTAGCAACTTTGCTTAATGTAGTCTGGAGCCGGTGCAAGTATGTTGAAGGTTTTTCTCCGGCATTTTGGTTTGTGCTCAAAAATTTCACAAACAGCTCATCAGTATCATCTACATTCCATTATGCAGAATCGAGCAAGCTCAAAAAGTCTTTTGGGCTGGACAAGGGGCCCAAATGTTTGACAATATTGGCGGCTGGTGGTAAGAGACTTTCAATAATTTTTCTTACTACCTGTCTTTCAGAAACAGAAGAGTCGGCAAGATAAAACTCAACATGACTGCGCCAAGTGTCATAATCTACTTCCGTATTAGGGCACGGAAATTTTCCGAGAGAACGACCTGAACTTGGAAGAGTTCAGATAAGTTTGGGACGTGTCAGCACTTTTGACAATGTGCTCGACAATCACCCTCTGGACTTCAGGGGTGCTCAAGTGTTCGGGATTTAAAATAGGAGTTGGTCTGCTGTTGATTGGAGAACTGGGAACATCAGAGTTTGAGGTAGTTGTGAGAGTTTCCCTATTTGTTTGTGTCACAACAGAATCACCTGTTAAACTTTCAGTTACTGGAGTAGCGTCAGTGGAAGCTATACCTTCACTTTCAGCAGCAGAGGCCTGAAGTTTGTTAAGTTCACCAAGCAACAATTTCTCATAATCTATTCCGCTTGCTTTGGCAATTCCCTTTAAATCAAAGAGAAAAGACTTGGTCAGGTCAGCTGTTAACTTATCACTATAAAGTGGGGATAAGAGCTGAATTTTGTGAACAACCTTTGGGTCAGATGTTGCTCTTTGACATGGTAGTTCAGCCTGAATTGACTCAATAGCAGTGCCATACTCAAACTCAACTACGGCTGTATTTTTAAAGTCAGGGTCAGAAGTAGTAAGTTTCACTGTTCGTGTAATAGAACCATACTTTTCTAAAAACTTAATAACCTCTTCATCAGTCTCAGTACCAGAAAAACCACTAATTAATACAGCATTTGGTACTTTGATACCTTCACGTTCAATGATATCCATATTTCTTTTGTGGGAAAAGTTCTACAAAAACTGTCATAAAACTGCCAAACTGTATGCCAAATTATTAATTTAGAGGCAAAATGTAGCCAAAACTCCTCCTGGCTGGCTCGCCACTTTGATGTAACACCAGCTTGATATAGCTGTGCTAGGTTTTATACTAGGTTCTAGAGGAGTAAAATGAATTGTGGAGATTTGAATTTGAACAGCCGGCAGATTTATTACAATTAACAATACTACAAGAAACAGTGCAAACAATGTTGTAGAACTTTCTTTACAAATTAAAAATAAAATAAAATAAGCTTAAATCTCTAAGGTTTGATTCGTGTGAACCCGGGAGTCTTTTCCAGGATTGTGATCCGTTTGGGATAAAGGTGTTTTTATCTGTTCTTATCTGGGATCCTGTGATTTGAAGTGGTTGGGTCTGTAGATCTACTCTCGCATCCAGAGAACAGTTGGCCACACTGCTTCTGGATCCACCAAGAGTTCTCACTGGATTTGGCTCGCCATCCGTGTCCGAAACCAGCTTCAAGATCAAATCCAGAGCCACTAAAAAACCAGTCGGAGTTTCCAAGAAAACAAACTCTCTCCACCCGGTTCGATTGAGAGAGAACAAAACACATACAAGGCTTCGTGTCGCTTTTCGAGGGCTCTGTATGCGTCCTGCTCTTCACGCTCTCTGCTGCACTCTCTGCTGGTCGCATGCAGGCACGTGCCTATGATGCGTTCAAGGGGACTAGGAAACTAGTGCTTTCAGGGAGTGTTGGAACTAGGGTTTTTTCCAATAAAATTAGTAACCATGTGTTTACCTGTGTTACAATTGTCCTTAAGATCTTTCACATTTACAACAAACAGTACAATATAGACAGCGGCATAAAATTTCCTATTTATTGAGTAGCACGGTGGGTAGAGGATCATGACTATGGCTGTTGTAGATCTTGTGTTAAATGATCCTCATTCATTTATTTTCTGGATTGCTTGATCCCAATTAAAGTCGCCAATCTCATACCACCATTTCACTGGAGCGCAGAATGCAATGATCGTGGCGGAAAGGCGCAAAACGCATTCTACGGAGAAGCTTCGGCATTTTTACACGGAAAATGGGTCAAAAACCTATGGAAAATTGTACCTTCGGAACACCATCGAAACGTTCATGGAATGTGCGGAAAAGACATGGAAAGACCGCGGTACAATGTCGGAATACATGCGTAAACACGCTCGGATTACCTTTGGAACCAGTACAGATTGCGTGGATAATTCACAGAACGTTCATGGAAAGCAAGGAATCTCGAGGAATGACTACGGCACTACTCCATTTTAGAAGGAAGAGCTATGGAATGATTGCGGAACAGGCGGAATGAAGGCGGAACGTTCACGTTCAACACGGAATGACTGAGGAATACCTGGCGTAACCACATTTCAGTGAGGAAAATTCAGCAAAGATCAAAGGATTTGCTCCTGATTCCACCTATAAATACGCGGATTCGACCAAGGAAGTTCATTCTCTCATTCATACTATATGTTTATAATGTATAATATGTTTATAATGTACAATTAATTTTAATTTGAACATATGTTTGTAATGTACAAGATGTTTATTAAAGTACTATATGATTATATTTTACAATATGTTTATAATGCACAATAAATTTAAAATGACAGAATGTTTGCAGAAGGACTGCGGAACCAAAGGGACCACTGTTGGAAGATTTTTCCATGAACGTGCTTTTAAACATGTTAAAAAGCACGCTCGCGGAAGATTTTGGCCTGCCGGAAGTGGAGGAATATATTCAGAATTATACGGAAAGACACGGAAGATGACGAAATGACTGAGGAACGTTGGAGGATGATGACATTTTTGTTTCCGCGAGTCTGCCGTTTCCAGTGAAATGGGGGTATCAGCCAACTCAGCTGAGAGCAGAGCACACCCTGGAGAGATCGCCAGGCCATCGCAGGACAGAAACAGGTTACTCTTGATGAAAGCCAGCAATGGTTCTTTTACATGCCTCTCACCATATATAGTGAGAGACATGGCAGAACTCTGATAATCCAGTTAGCTACACTGGGTGGACGAAAGTGACAACCCATTTACACCGTGGCTTTAAACCTCCGACTTTCGGATCAGTAATCCTGCACCCTACCACCGGGTCACCACTGCCCCGTGTTAAGTGATTGCTTATATTAAATAGTGTACAGCTATAGAATATGATTATTTAGAAGACTAATTACAAGACAACTTTGACTCTTCAATGCAGCCTACAAGACTGATATATTTCCAGAAGATATATGGGAGATCACTTCGAGAAGAAGAAGACGAAAAAGATATGGGAGATCATTTCGAGTGCCTGTGGTATTACTGGTTAAAGTGGGCTCCTAAATATTTTCTCTGTTAAGATCATATGCAATTTTTGACATCATTTGGAGTTACATTATCTGAGAGTTTGGGCGAGTCAGCCTTGCAGTGGTTAGCAGCTAGCAGAATGAGTGTTGACTGATGCTAATCTGACCTTTGGGCTGGCTAATCTGTAATAAGTCTGGATTTGTTTGTGCTTGCCAGCTAAAGGTTATCTGTGACTATAAAGAGCAAGGTATATAAATATACTGTAGTTAATGAAATTACCAAAGTCCACATTTATATGTGACTGAAGCCGACCGCTGCCCTTTTCCACGGCTTTCTCATTAAATAAAAATCTGAAACAGCAGAAAAAGATTTTTTTGTTGTTGTTGCTTGAAGCATCTCTATATTACAATATGGTCCGAGCTTTACATCTCACCAAACAGCACCGAAGGGTGCTTCTAATAAATAACCATGACACAACAAGCCTTTATGCATTCATGAAAAGTGAAACTTCTGGCTAACTCCATCATTATGCGTCCTGCAGCTTTGAATCTCTTTTATATGTTGGCATCAGTCACTGGGCCTCCTGTGGCTAAGAGGCGAGTCCTCCTGTTTAGAAAAGAAATATGATATGATGAAATATTTATTCTGGTAACGCTGTGCGTCTGAGAAACTGAAGCTAATTAGCACCTGGTCTCATAGTGAGGTTAGAGGTTAGAGGCAATGAGGGCATCATATGGCAGGTCTATATACTGATTGCAAATAACAGGGAGAGAGAGAGAGAGCGAGAGAGAGAGAGAGAGACAAAGCAGTAAGTACTACTGTATAATGAGATGATAGTGATCATTAGAAATCATGTTACTGACCACCGTCTCAGTCTTTCATTCAGTATATTGATGTTTCATGACCTGAATGCACCCGGTTTTTACTGGCTTAAATCTACAGCTCATAAATCACAATTAAATAACTGACTCTGGGTCAATATCACAGATTGGATTTTGAATATTTTTGTTAAGTAAAATTTTAGTAAGTAATCCTGCTCCGTCCTATTCAGATTTATCACCAAAATGTCTCCGCAGGGTCCTAAAGAAGAGACCAGTCATGAGATTGAGATGCATACTCCACACTGATACTATAATCTGATCGCATATTATAATGTGTAACATACACCTGCTGTATGTTCATTTAAAAATTGCCATGAAATAAGCAAACAACACACAGTAAAACATGAAAGAAGAAAAACTGTTGCATATGAGAGCACTTCAACTCAGCGAGCACTGAGCACTGAGACATGTACACTGCTGAGACATGTACACTGCTGGACGACACCGTGTTCACAAGACAAGACATAAATTCACAGCACCTTGGACTAACTTGTATCTCAGGCCTTGCATCATGACCTAATGGCTTTGGGTTTGAATCTCACACTTTTCATAGTGGACACAGGTGAACTCCAAAAGCATCTGGACAGGTACAAGAGTTGTCTACTGGTGTCTCATAAAGTCTCTTTAAGTGTGTAATAATATAATAGGTAAAAAGGTAGGTGAGTCTGTTGGGTTTTTACACCCGAGCCTCGTGGCTCATCAGGCCGGTGCCTATCCCCGGTTTCCGTAGCGTGAAGCGACCAGGAGTTCAACTCCCCCTGGATGGGACGCTAGTCCATCGCAGGTTACCTTCCCAGTATATTTTTACTCGTACCCATTTATACTGCTGGGTGAACAGAGGCACACTGTGGTGGAGACCTTGCCCAGGGGTCTGAGCACAGTGAGGGTCTCAGTGGGATTCGAACTCACAACCTCCCGATCATGAGCGCAGCACCTTAACCACTACGCCACCGGCCCCACTAATAATATAATAACACAAGTAAAAATAAATTTAAAAAAGATTTTCACAATTTATATATTTTAACCGTGACAGAGGCAAGTCAGGTGAGCTCTGCGAACTATTGTTGTATCAACTGTGTAGTGTAGTTTTAGACATACTTCAAGGGCGGCAATGTGGGGTAGTGATTAGCACATCCACCTCATAGCAAAGTAGGTGGAGGAGGAGAATATTGTGCATGTGCATGCTACGACTGCCAGCGAGGAAAGGCTCGTGGTGAGCTCCCACATGGTCAGTGCTTCTCAAATGCAAATTCTACCTGTTCCTATTCTATTTTGAAACAAGATGGTTCTGGGTTTGATTCTCAGCTTGGGCAGTTTCTGTCTGGAGTTTGTGTGTTCCCCTTTGCTTGCGTGGGTTTCCTCCGAGTACTCCGGTTTCTTCCCACAGTCCATAAATATGTGCGGTAAGTTAATTTGTTGTTCCAAATCCCCCTTAGGTGTGAGTGTGAATGGTTGTGTGAGTGTTGGCCTTGCAATGGCTTGGCGAGCTGTCCAACGTGTACCCCGCCCAGAGTCGGCTGAGATGGGCGCCAGAGTTCCATGACCCTAATTAAGATTTAAACGGGTTACAAAATGAATGAATGAGGTCGTCGCACCGACTGGTAATATTAAGTTAGTCTCATTTATTACTGTCTACCGCACTTTATCAAAGTTTTATGTCCCGATCTTTAATTTAATGACATTATTTATATGTAAATATAAATTATCTTTGTTCTACACCATTCCTTTGCATGTGCCTAAAACCTTTGGCCAGTACTGTACTACACAGAAAAACAAGAAAAGACAAACCCAAACAATATTTTAATGATTTATTTTTCCATTTTAAAGTGATGTGATAACTCCTCTAAGCATTATCCACTCAGAGTAATTTTTTCCCCTGAGATTGGACCAATCAGAGCCTGTGAAGTATATACTAATGAATATTAGGTTAAACCTTCTGGTATCAGTATTAATATCAGTATTGACTTAAACGTACAACCTGTATGTTGATCTGAAACCTGTTCTCAGAGAGCATGGCTTCCTTACATAGATCTGAGTTTAAATTTAAATAACGACGGGCTCTGTATGACAAGCGCCAAGAAATGATGTTCATACAAAGAACTCTTAATCTTTCCCATTTCATACATTGAAAGCCACGCATATTTCCAAATCTAATACTCTTCTTTATGAATGCTGAAGGTCTCACTAAAAGCTTCTGTGGGCAAGCTGAGCTATCAATAAATCTGATCCCGTTTCTACAATCGAACTACGTTCCTCTTCCTTCTGTTACCATGGAAACAGATATTTGGTTTACCCATTTTTTTTTATTAAGAACACTTAATATTCTCCCTAACTACATAAAAGTGAAGTGAAAGGTCTCATGATGTTTGGGATTCTGAAGTAATGGTGTGTGTGTGTGTGTGTGTGTGTGTGTGTGTGTGTGTGTGTGCTGTCGTGATATGTGGGGTATAAAATGATCCCCCCTGATAAAGCCCTGAGGCAAAATGAAGATCGCCAACGGCTACAAAGATCCAAGGGTGCATGCTACATGTTGTCTTTGCTTCTGCTGTCAACTAGTTCTTGTTTATGTTGAGGAAAAGCGGAAAGGTATTTTATCAACAACATTCCACACACTCGATTAAAGTACATGCGCATGAGAAAATTATATATATTATATATATATATCCTGACGATAAGAAGATCCTGGATTCAAGTCGTGGACTCGGCGAGGCCATTTCGGTGTGGATTTTGCACGTTATCCCTGTGTTTGTGTGGCTTTCCTCCAGGCACTCCAGTTTTCTCCTACGGTTCAGTGGCATGCACATTACGCTATTTTATAAATACTTTAAATTGTCCCAGTTGTGAGTATGAGTTTGTGTGTGTTGCCCTATGGCGGTCTGATTCACCTTTGTGCAGTGTCAGCTGAGATAGGCTCCAGCCTCCTGATGACCCTAATATGATTAAGCAGCTCCGTAGATGAGTGAGTGAGTGAGTGAGTGATGCTAATTTAGTTGCTCGTACTTCATCCACGTTCTCATGCAAACTACAACTGTGACCCCTTTCGGCAAAATTAGCATTTTGTTGTTCCGCGCGATGGTGGAAAAACCCGTTTTTTTTGCCGAATCGAGTTTAACAGTCTATGAAAATTTCACATTGCAGCTCTTTGGAAGCAATGAGTCTGAAATGGAACTACCATGCCTGAGCGAGTTAAAATGAAAACAAAAGCCAGAAAAGTGTACAGTCCATGATTTTTAACTGTGACACGCGGCCATCATTGCGCAATCACGCCTTGCATTTCACAATTAAACACGGCGGCGCACGGCCTCGCACTCGTTCTACACCCCTCATGTCTCTTCACAATGCCCGACTAGAGTCAAACTCAAAGGGGTCTTCTTTCCCCGCTGATTCTGCCAAGCCCGTTTCCTAGGCTGTGGGTTTGGTAGATATCAGGCAGTGACAGTGAGAATCTCGTGCATCCGTTCATGCGCGTCACTAATTAGATGACGAGGCATTCGGCTCCCTCGCGTACTTGAAGGCAGATTTCTCAGTTCGCAGGTTCCAGACACGACCATGTTTAGAGTCTGGGTGCTTCACGTCTAGATGGACTCGGGGTTCATGTTATACGTCATCTGAAAGCTCATATAATGTTCTATCGTCATGTGAACTCAAAATTCATCTACATGGGACTCATTTTGATGAGAATTTAGAAACCTCGAAAATTCTTTAGACGATTAGATAAAGTAATATTTTGTATGATTGAAATGGAAACACAACCATTCGAAAAGTATAAAGTGCATTACAGGGATGCCTCGCTACTTCGCGCTTCAATTCATGTGGATATTTAAATTTTTTTTTAATATTCATCGAATTAAAAATAAGGAAATGAAGGAAGAATAGGGGGAAACGTTAAGGAAAATACCACAAAACAAGGCCATTGATGAAAAAAAAACAAACAAACAAAAAACCCAAACAAAAACAAAACAAAATAAAAACCCAAAACCTCCCATCAAAACTACTTACATTGTTGTGGGGCGCGCATCTGAGTGTATGCGCGCATGTCTGTATGTGTGTGTATTTATATTTTATTTGCATCTTATGCATTATTTTTGAATGTTCAATTGTTATTATGAGCATTTATAGCATTGAAGATAAGATAAGATAAGATACAGCTTTATTAATCTCACAATGGAGAAATTCACTGTTACAGGCTCTTGAGGTACCATCAGTAGGGGGTGCAAAAATAGATACAAATACAAACATACACACATACATATATATTATATAAGTAAATAAATAAATAGATACATAAATAGTATAAATTAATAAACAATAAAAGAAAAGAAGATTGAATGTGTATTTATTGATATTATATACACATATAATATACATATAAGTCAGTCATGGGGGGGGGGGGGGGTGTCCTCGGTCCCAATTAACCGTGGAAAGTGAGGGATCCCTGTATATGATAATACGGCGGAAATATACTTACTGGAAACACAGCCTTTCCACTATTAAAACAAACAAACCAAAAAATCGGTAAAAGTGTAAAGGGAACCCCCGGCTTGTGATGACGAAAAAAATCTTCCGAATTGCGAAATAAAAATCTCATCCGCAACTGTACATTTAAATCCATTTATGCTAAATGTTTGCCGTGTACGTCCTTGTGAACATTTCGACGGTAATGATTATACATTAGACCAGCAGCTTTTATATAAAACTGCTGTGCCTTGCAGCGAGACCCATCAACATCAACAACTAAACAGCATAATTACCAAATAAACAACCAAACTGTCTTCATTACAAGAAAACAAACTTCCTAATGCCTAATGATTACGTGCTTGCTTGCCTGAGCAGCGCTGACATGCGCCTCAGACCCCACTCTGTAGACAGAGTGACGCCATCCAACCATTCGGTTATTTGCCTAATTCAGCGTGACACAAACTCACCCAGATGAAGATAAAAATACAGAAATAAACAGCGACAAACACAAAGGCCGTCTGAGAAACGAGGTGTTCCGGAGCATTACATGTTAAATTAACAGCAGCACTATTTACGATTATAAAATATGCCCTGAAATGAAAGTTATTCTTGGCATGCAGGCCTTTAGGCACTAAGTACCATCATAAACATGTAGCATATGCTCCAACGAACTCATGTATAATCTACGAAGAAAAAAAAAAAAGTGCAGACGATTGGGTTTGACATGCAGTCTCGCTTGATGACATCAGCTAATCCTCAAGAGGAAGTCAGGAGCGCTACTGTGGTTCTTCCTGTGATGGCCAAGGGCCAAGCGGCACCGGAGAGGAAGCAATACGCTCTCACATTCTCGAACCTGTCGCTCCCTTGCTTTTGAGCTTGACATGATGCCTCCCTGCGGCCCTATGACTAATTGATTAGAACCACTGACTGTGCAGAGAGCTGACACACTGCTCCTGCATCAGGGAAACGAGCGAGAGAATGGAACGTACCACGGAGCACCTGCTTATGACCCCAAACTTCCAGCGAGGTCAAAATGTCCAATACAGAATAACCAATAATAATAACAACCGTACTGAGTGCTTTATTACAAGAAGTCACTAAAAAAAATTCACTCCTGCATTTGCTGAGCTACATCCTGGGTCTCAATTAATGCGAATGGCGACCAAGTCAATACAGACTTCTGAAATAACAAATTTGCTCTATTTAGCTTGAATTACATTTTACTATTAATAATTAACGATATTCATCTATGTGAAGATATTGATTTGATTTAAAAAAAAAGCAAAAAAATTAGATGCCGCTAAATGGAGAGTGGCGCTACTCATACTTGTGGGCAAGCTGGTGCTTGCAGGCACCATGTTGGTGACCCCTGGCGTAGGCTGTCGAGTTGCTGTCGGTATGTTTATTCCCTGCGATGGCCTGGTGAGCTCTCCAAAGTGTACTCTGCCCTCGCCCGGAGTCGGCTGAGATGGTGACCAGCCGCCCCATGGCCCTAATAGGATTAAGTGGTTCAGAAAATGAATGAATGAGTAACATCTCTCATTATTTATACGTACGATAAGATTTTGCACTATTCCCCCCCCCAATATTATATCAATTTAACATTGAGATATTAAAGTTTGAATCCAGGCAGTGGTGGCCTGGTGGTAAAGGCGCTGGATCACCGATCCTAAAGTTGGGGGTTCAAGTCCAACTCTCCCCGGGTTGTCACTGTCCCCCCCAGTGCAGCTAATTGGGTTACCAAATGCCAGCCATGTCTCTCACTGTCCATGGTGAGAGGTTCATGTAAAAGAACCATTTCTGACTTTCAACAAGAGGAGCCGCAAAGCCGTCATCGTGTTTCTGCCCTGAGATGGCCTGGCGAGCCGTCCAGGGTGTACTCTGGGGTGAGCATCAGCCTCCCCGCGACCCTAATTAGGATTAAGTGGTTACAGAAAATGAACTGAAATTTGATTCCATTCATTCATTCACTTTCAACATTTATCAAAAAAAGCTTCAAGTTGGGAAAATAAAAGCAAATGGTACTACAAAAAACAAACAAACAAACAAACAAACAGGTGGAATAGTGGACACCTAATTTGGTTTATTAGCAACAGGTCAGCAATATGACTGTGTATAAAATGGACATCTGGGCAGATGTTCAACAATCTGCAACAAACCTAATCAATTCAGAATGATGTCCCTCAGTGTGAAATTGCTAAGACAAAGATGAAGTGGTGTCGTCTCCTCTGAGCCAGAGCTCAAGTGGAAAATTATCTGTGCTCAGACAAATTAAAACTTGGTTTGATTTGGCGGGGGCGCAACGTCGTAAACATGTAAACATGACATTTTAATGGATGGAATCTTATTCCCACCATTAGTAGAAAAAAAAAAAGATTTTATGCTATGTTAATGTGACAGTACCTGTACTCAGGTCATTCATTCATTCCATTCATTTTCTATAACCGATTAATCCGAATTAGGGTCGTTGGGAGGCTGACGCCCAGAGTACACCCTGGAAAGCTCACCAGGCCATCACAGGGTAGAAACACATTGACGGCTTTCCAGCTACTCTTGTCGAAAGTCAGCAATGGTTCGTTTACATGAACCTCACACCATAGGCAGTGAGAGACACGGCCGGCCTTTGTTAACCCAGTTTCTTGCACTGGGGGGACAGTGACAACCTGCTGAGAGTGGAGCTTGAACCCCTAACATTAGGATCAGCGATCCAGCACCTTACCACCAGCCCATCACTGCTCTGTACTCAGGTCATTTGTATCCAAAAACAAGGATTCGATTTTGTTGACTTTGGACTATTGCATTCCCTGAAGAGTAAACATCTTCAGATATGAGAAGCACGTCGGTATCCATTTCCATAAATTTAGCTTATATCGCTAATAAATGAGGTAGAGATATAACATATTGAGTATATGCACAATAGAGCACGGCACAAAAGCAAAAAACATACAGTGCATAGCCAGCGTTAGTGTCCAAGTGATGCATTCTTGGGCATGTAGAGCACAAATAATGCAGTTTGCATTTTTAAAGGGAATAGAGAGTTAATTTGATGGACAAGCCGAGGTGTCGTCCTGAATGACGCCTCGCCTTCCTCGGCGCCCCCACATTTTGTTGGGAAGGTGGAACTTGGAGGAGACCATATAAGCCTTATATGCTGTTCTCCTCTCCTTATAATATAACCAAGGCGTGTCATAATAGACATATTTGGGGGGGGGGGGGGATTGGGAGGAGACCAAATGTGAGGCACTCCACCAGATGTAGGCACTTGTTGCAAGTGACATATGGTGCTTGTGAGACAAAGCGCGGCTTATCCGGACTTCCGATCTTCCAAGTGAGCAAGTGCACGTTGAGTACTCAACCTTCACTCTCTCACTTGAAAGATCGGAAGTCCGGATAGGCCGCGTTTTGTCTCACAAGCACCATACGTCACTTGCGACAAGAGCCTACATTCGGTGGAGCGCCTCACATTTTAGGCTTACATGGCCTCCTCCCAGTTCCACCTTACCACCCAAAATGTGGGGGACCGAGGAAGGCGAGACTGGGATATCCCAAGCCATCCAACCTTAACTTATTAATTTGCCACTGAAGCTGGTTTCCAGGACAGACCCGGAGGAAAAAGCTATCTACCCTCTTCTGCATACATAAACTCTCAGATGCCCATGATTGGTTGGTGTCACTGTGATTGACAGGTGAAAGTATACACCATCTCTGCGTTTTGCAAACGTATTCTGATTCTGTAACACTGTTGTAACGAGTGACGGTTAAGGGTTAAGGTTTTAGTCAAGGAACCAATATAGGCAGCCTGGTGGTAGCAGTTCTTGAACCTCCAACCTTCTGATCAGAGCCTTAACTACTTATTCACCATTGCCCCGGAGACAGGAAAACTGCCAAGAGCCAAGCAAATAATAATAAAAAATAAAAATAAAAAAAAGGGGTGGGGTGATGCGCTCATTGGATCAAGAATGGATGGAGAGAAATTACTGTAAAAAGAAATGAGACAAAAGAAAGAAGAAGCCGTGAGGTAAAGCCACACCTGTGCTCTGGTAGCCCCATCACCAATTAAGCTTCCTCCAGCTCGCTACATTCGCCAATTATAACCGGATTGACTGGGTATTGACTGGAGGGTGACCTGAGAGCCTGATTTACTGCCTTGTGGTGTGAAAGCAGCCGGAGAAGGAGATAGAGTCTGCACTGATATTGAGAGGAAGCATCTAAATCAGACCTCATCCTGGTCCCTGCTCCTCTCTCTCTCTCTCTCTCTCTCTCTCTCTCTCTCTCCCTCTCTCTCTCTCTCTCTCTCTCTCTCTCTCTCTCTCCCCCTCCCCCCTGCATTCATGCTAATCGTATCTCCTAGCTGTGTGCCTGAGTGATCAAACAGGCAGGTTGTGTTGCTGTAGGCTCTATATCTGCCTGATTTAAGAGCCATGCTGACACACAGGTCTGACACACAGGCCTCCTACCTTTACTGCCTCTCCACTCACCCCATTCTCTACATTTCCTTAGGGACATTTAAAAGTGCTACCAGTTGCAGCGCTTTATCCCACTATACTATAAACCTCTCTCTGACTCTCTAGCTCTTGCTCTGTGAGTCGCTCGAGTCATTTCGCTCCCTCCCAGGTGCAATTTAAAAGCAACAAGCACAAGAACGCGCACAAGCAAAGATCATCTTTGTGCTTTAATCTGAAATCTCTCACTGGAACAACAGAAACTAAGTGATATAAGGGCACACAGATTCACACACTGCAAAGTCAATCGCTCTTTGTCAGAATTAAATTAAAACGCAAAGCCAAGTTTTGTGCAGAGCGCTAACGTAGACGAGAAGTTCCTTTGTTGATGGAAAGGTATACCGTGCCTGCACCGGCAGTCTAAAGAACGGCATTTAATTCCACCCTGAGGCTGAGTTTGTGATTTTGCCACCAGATAGAACACAACACTGACACCTCGACGTTTCAGGGTAAGTGTAGTGTACAAAGGGGCACATGTGAGTCTGATTGGTTCGTGAGTATCCTTGAAATTTGGAGACAATTTGACTAGATCGCAAATCCATATTTCTGACAGAAATCGACTACAGGGGCCAACGAATGGCACATCGACAATTTACGCGACTATCAACCTTTAGATCACAACTTCAAATCTGGGTGGATCCCAAACTCATCATGACCGGGAGTCACAAATGGTAAGTCTGTTGGGCTTTTTACACCCGAGCCTGGCGGCTCATCAGGCGGGTACTTATCTCCGGTTTCCATAGTGACGTTATCTTTATAGAGTTCAACTCCTCCTGGATGGGACGCTAGTCCATCACAGGTTACCTTCCCAGTATATTTTTACTGGTACCCATTTATACTGCTGGGTGAACAGAGGCAACCTTGTGGTTAAGACCTTGCCCAGGGGTCTTTGCACAGTGAGGGGGTTGGGGTGGGGGGTGGGGTGTCTAACTAGGATTTGAACGCACAACCTCGTGATCATGAGCCCATCACCCTAACCAATACACCACCGGCCCCACCCGGGAGTCAATGGCAGGGAGCTAATTAGCTAAGCGCTAAAGGAAAGGGAGCATATGCTGATGTCCCTGTTAATCACAGCGATATCCAGTCCATCACGGGCGTCTCTGAGCTCATTCACACGAGGGGGCGGGTCGCACCTTCCCTCAGTGTGTTAGACCTTCCCCAAATACATGTACAAGACAAGAAAAGGGGTGGGTGGTAGGATTGCATGTCACGGTGGGGACATGTGCATGCTTACGCCGCCCCAGGCTGGTGGCGATTGCGTAATAGGGAAGATAATACTTGATGGGTGGAAACTGAATACGACTAAAAATGGGGGTGACGGTGACTCCGGGAACCTCTAATGAACTGAACACGCACAGTCAGGAGGCGTGCAAAAGCTACTACCGACAGAAATCTCCAGACGCTAATGGTATCTTTACCTGACAGGACTGTCAGTTGTTGAGATGGGGAAAAGCTGCATAAAGGAATATACTGAAAGAATTTACGAGAGTAAAGAGAAGGAAAGTGGGAATAAGGAAAAGACAAAAAAATGGGAGAAAGAAGAAAAAAAAAAAGGAGAAAAAGAAGTGAGGACCAAGAATAGTCAGAAATTACAAGAGACTAAATATGAAAAGAAGAGAAAAGACTGAGAATAATAATAAAAAAAAAATACATGTGAGAAAGTGAACTCGAGAAGACACAAGAGGAGAAAAGGAAAGGGACAAGAAAATAAAAACAAAGGTGGAGTGGAATCAGAGGGCAGCTTCACAACCCGAGTTTACTTTTTGGGTTCACAGGAGCTCAAAAATAAAACTCCAACTTTTTTGTGGTTTCTTGTTACCAGTCAACACCTTACGAGACTAGAATATTATGTGTGAAGTATCAGAGCTGCAGGTCTAATGATGTCTCGGTTACACTAGGTGAAGTATAACGGTGCAGTATAGCGTCTCTAAAATAACTCGAATTTAAAATCAAGCAGCACTTGTAAAGAATTCACAGCATTAAGAATTAAAGAACCTGAGCAGGTTTCATGTAGCATTAGTTCTATATAATATTAATTGCAGTAACAACAGCATCAGTAAAAATCATTGCGGTTTTCCGGAGAAGACACTTTTGGACGAGCCGAGTTCCACCTCTGGACAGAGAGGATTTCACATTCAAACCCAATCACATTTTTAGCAAGCTATTCAGCACTATGCTGCTGTAGAAAACAAACAAACAAACAAACAAACAAACAAACAAACAAACAAAAAAAAACAATTAATATTTGACGAAAGGCTCTGTCCACCACATGTAATGTCTACTTTCCAGAGGAGACATTTTTGGACAAAAGATATCAATAAAGCCACTTAGATTATAAACAGAGCTTACAAGCAGCAGAACATCTTCTTCTTCTTCTTCTTCTTCTTTTCCTTCCGGCTGTTCCCTTCAGGGGTCGCCACAGCAAATGATCTGCCTCCATCTCACCCTGTCCTCTGCATCTTCTACTCTTACTCCAACGACCTTCATGTCCTCCTTCACCACATCCATAAATCTTCTCTTTGGTCTTCCTCTGGGCCTTCTGCCTGGTAGTTCCAAGCTCAGCATCCTACTACCAATATACTCACTATCCCTCCTCTGTACATGTCCAAACCATCTCAATCTAGCCTCTCTGACTTTGTCTCCAAAACTTCTAACATGTGCTGTCCCTCTGATGTACTCATTCATGATCCTATCCATCCTCGTTACTCCCAAAGAGAACCTCAACATTTTCATCTCTGCTACCTCCAACTCTGACTCCTGTCTTTTCCCCAGGGACACTGTCTCTAAACCAACATCTTCAAAGAATGAAAATACCCCTCCAGAAGTAAAAGTTCGTTAGTAATTCGGAAACAATTCAGAATTCTATCAGGTAAAAACAACTATTTTTATAAAGATGGAGAGAATAGAATTCTGTACTTCTGATTTCTTCTGATTGCTCTATTTATGGGGATTGAGAAAAGATTTTAACTGGTGTAGCTGGAACTCCTCCTCCTCCTCCATACAACAATAAACAAGAGACAGGCATCACGTCTGCACATGCTCCTGTAATTAAAGGGGTTCCTTGTTTCATTTTAAAAAGACAACCCTGACCATGGACAACCCGAGAGGAGACACGATTAAAAGTGACTCAAAACATGTGAGGGAAAAATAAGAGAAAGGGACAGGGAAAAAAAAAGAAGAGAGGTAAAGCTGAAAAGGGAAGACGAGGAGACAAGAAAAGAGCAGATAAGAGGAGAGAAGAGGAGTAGAAAAGAAAAGAAGAGAAGAAAGAAGAGAACAGAGGTGTACAAGTTGGTGAGCACTGATGAGGCGCCAAATCAATTATATAAACACACCCAGCGCGGACATCGCGTTACAGACACTCAATTACATCGCCCATCTCTCTCTCTCTCTCTCTCTCTCACACCCTCTCACTCTATCATTATCTCTCCCTCCCTCTCTTTTCCTCCCCCCTCTCACTCTCTATCATCCTCTCATTATCTCCCCTCCTGCTCTCTCCAAGCATCTCCCTCTCTCTTTCTCTCTCCTCTCTCTTTCTCTCTCCCTCCTCACTCTCTCTCATTACCTCTCTCTCCCCTCTCTTTTCCTCTTCCCCCTCTCACTCTCTATCTCCCTCTCACTATCTCTCTCCCTCTTTCACTGTCTCCCTCTCTTCCCCCTCTCTCACTCCTGCTCATTATCTCTCTCCCTCTCTCTTTTCCTCGCCCCCTCTCTCTCTTTCACTCCCTCACTCCCTGTCATTATCTCGCTGCCTCTCTTTTCCTCTTCCCCCTCACACTCTCTCTCTCTCTCTCTCACTCCCTCTCATTATCTCTCTCTCCTTCCCCCCCTTTCTCTCGCTTCCGCTTTCAGATTCTCTCACCCTTCTCCCTCTCTTTCTCTCCCCACTCTTTCTCTGTCTCATTATCTCTCTGCCTTCTCTCTCTCTCTCCCTCTCTCTCTCTCTCACACTCCTTCTCCCTCTGCTCCCTCTCTCTCTCACACCCTCTCACTCTATCATTATCTCTCCCTCCCTCTCTTTTCCTCCCCCCTCTCACTCTCTATCATCCTCTCATTATCTCCCCCTCCTGCTCTCTCCAAGCATCTCCCTCTCTCTTTCTCTCTCCCTCCTCACTCTCTCTCTCATTACCTCTCTCTCCCTCTCTTTTCCTCTTCCCCCTCTCACTCTCTATCTCCCTCTCACTATCTCTCTCATGACCTCTCTCCCCTCTCTTTTCCTCTTCCCCTCTCACTCTCTATCTCCCTCTCACTATCTCTCTCCCTCTTTCACTGTCTCTCTCTCTTCCCCCTCTCTCACTCCTGCTCATTATCTCTCACCCTCTCTCTTTTCCTCGCCCCCTCTCTCTTTCACTCCCTCACTCCCTCTCATTATCTCTCTGCCTCTCTTTTCCTCTTCCCCCTCACTCTCTCTCACTATCTCTATCTCCTTCTCTTTTTCCCCCCTCTCTCTCTTCCGCTTTCACATTCTCTCACCCTTCTCCCTCTCTCTTTCTCTCCCCACTCTTTCTGTCTCATTATCTCTCTGCCCCTCTCTTCTCTCTCTCGCTCCCTCTCTCACACTCCTTCTCCCTCTGCTCCCTCTCTCATATCTCTCCCCCCACCTCTCTCATATCTCTCTCTCCCCCTTTCTCCTCCCCCACCCTCTCTCTCAACGTGTGTGTTTGTTATCAGCCCAGCTTGCTTTGCCTCTCTTGCCCTAACCTGACGATGCCAGAGCAGTAAAGGTGGTAAAAGGAGTAAAGCGTGAACGATAAGCCGAAGCATCCCGAATCTGTCTTTGTCCACCGCACTGTGGTGGTGGAGTGGTGGAGGCGTCTTCTGGCCCGTCGCCGGGCCGTTCCAAACATTATTTTAACACTACATGACATGGCTAATCCTCTTAAACCACCATCACAGCAAACACACTCTCCTCCCTCTGGTCATGAGTGTTCCATCAACTGTGAGTGTGCATGTGTGACAGAGAGCGAGAGTTCATGAGTTGCTGCGCGAGTGAGAGAATGTGTGTGTGTGTGTGTGTGTGTGTGTGTGTGTGTGTGTGTGTGTGTGTATATGTGGTAACAGAGATTAGTTGTCATGGCCAAGTAGAGTCGAGGGAAATTTATCTGCATGTGCATGTGTTAATGTTTCCTGATTACTAACCATGAATATTAAAATGACTTGTTCGCTCTTGGATGAAACCGCGCACTACAGATCGAAAACGAAAATGTGGCCGATTGACCGCAAATTCTCGATTCCTTGCAGCTCACCTGCTGTTTTTAATTCTGTTGCGCATTCTCTGCGTTATCTGCTATTTCCTCCTCCTGTACAGTGAGTGTGAGTTTCTCTTTGAAAACTGTAGTTTGCTTTCGCTGGCAGATGGCCGCTTTTGAAATGGCGAGGATTCCGAGCGGTGTTCCCCAAATCCAAATCCAATCAGCATCAGGACGATTTCTTTATCATCTGAAACTGCATCACTGCTGAGGAAGGAACGACTAAACAACCTCACACACTGTGATTATCCTCACAAAAACAACGGCACAGCTGTAAAAACGGGCCACGATGCTCCTTCACCGCCTCGACATTGACTCAGATATTTAATACGAATATTCCAGTTGACTTAAGTGTTCAATCAGAGCTCGCTCACCCACCCACTCACTCATTTTCCGAGTCGCTTATTCTTACTAGGGTTGCGGGGAAGCTTGTGCCTATCTCAGCCGTCACTGGGTGTAGGCAGGGTACACCCTGAACCACTGCAGGGCAACACAGAAGCATTTACACTCACAGCAGGGGGCCATACAGAACAGCCAGTCAGAATAATGTGCATGCCTTTGGAGTGTCGGAGGAAACCGGAGTCCCCTGAGGAAACCCATGTATGCACACAGAGAACATGCAGACGCCACACAAAGCCTGGGACTCAAACTCAGGACCTTCTTGCTCTGAGGTGGACATGCTACCTGTGCCACCCCAATGAGACTTTTAAATACAGGATACACACACAAACACACACACACACACACACATAGTTTGCATTGGGCAAGTCGAGTAGCAGCTCTAAGTTTCTTTGGGTCTTGCGAGGGAGCAGTGTCTCTGAATTTTTCAACGCGGCCGAAATCTAAAGCTCGGTGAACGTGGGTGAAAGAGAGTGAGAGGTGCCAGCCGGAAACGTCTTCAAAAGGAAAGGCAGAGAGAAGCCATCTTCAAAGGCACAGAGCTCATAGACTTGTAGTTTATTCTCTCTCTCTTTCTCTCTCTCTCTCTCTCTCTCTCTCTCTCTCTCTCTCTCACACATACACACACACACACACACGCACACATACACACACGCACACACGCACACATACACACACGCACACACCCACACACACACACACACACACACATATACACACACATATACACACACGCACACACACACACACTTACTTTTTCCTCTTTCAGGCTATGGCTAGACTGTAGTTAAAGAGACGTTGAAGCACAAACAGTCGCACCAATCTGGAGAGAAAATCAACATGTGCAGGAATATTTAAACTTATCCCGCTACACTCTTATACACAGACATGCGCACACGCACTCAGATGCGAACCTCACATTAAAATGTAAGTAGTTTTGATGGGAGGTTTTGGGTTGTTTTTTGTTTATGTTTGTTCGGGTATTTTTTTTATTTATTTTTTTTTTTTTGCATAATTGGCCTTGTTTTTATGGGATTTTCCTTAACTTTTCCCCCCTATAATTTCCTTACTTTTTAATTCGATGAATATTAAAAAAAAACAAAAAAAAAAACAACGCAATGCACTGAAGCCGCATCAATTGAAGCGCGAAGTAGCGAGGGATTCCTGTATCTGAATTACATTACAAGGTACTTCTATTTCCAACTGGCACAGATTACACTAATCCCCACCTATATCACGACTCACCGAGCAAACCCCTACTATATCGCCGGCTTTTTCTAAAACATACAAAATTCTTTCCTCGCAGATGTTCGCGATATCACAGGAATCTGTAGTAAAGTGCTAATACAGAAATATATCACTAATTCACGAGACATGGCATCACACACCATACATATAGCAGCAGTTAGTCCAAAGTCTCGTGTATTATGAGATGAAAAATGAGGCTTCGGATACTACACTAGCCACATTATTGGATGAAGAAGGAGACTCAACCAATCACAGCATGCTTTCAGTTTTTTTTGTGGGAGGTAACTGGCTGCTGCCAACATGAAGCTGTCTCAGATAGAAGTATCTCATCTTGGTCAGTTCTTTGTGTATCACTGTGCACTTTTTATCATTTCTGAGTGTTTTGTGTGAATTTAAGTTTTGTCTGAAGCCCTGTAATGCCGCCCTAATGCCCCGCATCTTCTAAAGCTTCTGATATTGAGCTCAAATGCCAATGGAAGGTCCTGACCAGGAGAAGGTAAAAGTTCTAGATATGATTAAAGAAGGAGAAAGTTACACCCGGCCAAGGCCATTATTATTATTATTATTATTATTATTATTATTATTGTGTGTTTAAAGAGTGTATAAGAAGTATTTTAAGGCTGAAACTATAAAAAAGAGGTGATTTTTTGGGGAGGTCTTTCTATGTTGTGGATTTTCAGCTATGGCTTGGGGTCTTGAATCTAACCCTGGCGATAATTAGCGATTACTATATATAATTTGCCATAGTCCCCCAGTATTGGGTTATCAAAGGCCAGCCATGTCTCTCACTGTCTATGGTGTGAGGCTCATGTAAAAGAACCATTGCTGACTTTCGACAAGAGGAGCTGCATAGCCATCAGCGTGTTTCCACCCAGTGATGGCCTTGTGAGCTGTCCAGGATGTACTCTGCCCTCTGCCCTGAGATGGGCACCAGCCTACCCGC
>CM045743.1:8508939-8511439 GCA_024760905.1 Plotosus lineatus
CTGTGTGGAAGTCTCCAACTTGGGCTCCCAAGTGGCGTATTGATCGCAAATTCGAATCCAGGTTAACGCCACAGCCGTCCATAGCCGGGAGTCAATGGGAGCGGATTGGCCGAGTTCTCAAGGGAGAGAGAGCATACACTCACTTCCCTATCAATCATGGGCATCTGTCAGCTCACTTGTACGAGGTGGCGGATACCGCTTTCCCTCCGAGTGTGTTACACCCCCCCCCCAAGTACACATGACACACGGCAGTTCGAAAAGAGGTGGGTGGCAAGCGTTGCATGTCACGGAGGGTATGCATGTGTATGCTTTCACCCCTACCAGGTCAGTGGTGGTCGTGTGATAGGGAAGGCGATACCTGATGGGTGGAAATTGGATACGACTAAATTAGGGAGAAAATGGGGGACATTCCAATAAAAAAAAAAAAAAAAAAAAAAGAGAGGAAGTCTGAAACTTGTCACAAGAAAAACAAATAATTTGTGAGCAAAACAATAACTTTGCATGCTTCCTGTGACATGTGCAGCCTGTCTGAGAGGAGTTTTAGACTACTCCGCGTCGGAGCCTTGTTTTGCCACATTCGCTGAAAATTCAAATGTGGTAGAACCAGGTGACCAAGATGCGATGCAGCGAATGTCGCACCAAATTTGGAAATGCGAAGCGTCAGCCGTGCATTTCTATCTCATGTCTAATGTCATCACCATTTTGGTGGTAATATCCAGAGGTTTCTGATTTATGTCTCCAATCTTGTGCACAGGGGCATCAATTGGTGGATGTGAAGCTTGACAGGCTCGTTCTGGTGGTCGTGACCAGTGCTGTAGTGGTCAAAAAATAAGTGAGCACACAATGGCAGCGAAGCGACCGAGGCACGCAGCAGCACCTCAGCCCACGAAGTGGGGAGGGTGCGGCTTTGGCTTTGAAACTATTTAGCACTTCATCCCCGCTTTTTATTAACACAGTCACGGAAATTTACATTGATCAACAATAAAGTAGACCAAATTAAGTCAGTACACGCAACACAGCCACTAAAACAAGTGGGTAACCTGATATACTTAAGTATGGAAACTAAGAAAGTTGTTCAAAATATGGTGCAGATTATCAGAAAAACAAACAAACAAACAAAAAAAAACATGTTGATGCGGGAATCTCACCTTACTGGTGCTCCTCTGCTTTGGGCAGGTTTGAGGAGAACAGTTACAGTGGTGTCCGTTTGGTTCAGAGACGTCTCCTGATCGTATGTTGGCATAGAAGGAGCTACGCATGCGCGCACACACACAACACACACACACACACACACACACACACACACACACACACACACACACACACACACACACACATCAGGGAAGTGAGTGTGAAAGGCAATGGGCCAGACAGTAACACCATATCAAAGCTGTAACAATAACAGTGTTATAACCCAGGTAAAGAAATCACTCTACATCCTCCTGCCTTTCAGCTGCCCATATGTTCTGTGTAGATAAAGCACAGACTGCTATAGATAGATAAAGACACAGAACGACAGACAGCCTGGCAGAGAACTAAACATCGAAAGGCCTTCATTTACTGCTGAGAGATAAACACAATGTGGTTCTGAAAGTAAAAGTCACCGTTGTGTGAAGCGCCCCGCATCCGAAACACAAACACTGAGGTTTGAGTGTACAATGTGGAAATCGATCTATTCAGAAATTAAATCCATTTATTCAGTCTGTTCCATCGCAACAAGTCAACCAGTAGCTGTTTATTTATTTGTTTAGAGAAATAAATCATCTCTATGTTACAGACCCGAGATCTTGGTGGTGGCCTGATTGATGGCTGGGGGACCGTAGCCTTTCGCTGTGCTGGCTCTCAGGGTGAAGGAGTACGTCGAGCCTGGATAGAGACCTAGGAACACGTGACTGGTTTCATTTCCCAGTTTGATCACCTTGCCACTCTGATTGGAGAGGTCCAGCGCCGGGTCGAATGAACTCACAGCTTTATACGAGATCTGAGCACACACACAGAGGAATTTGTTAATTTATTTACTTTTAGCTTTAGTTATAAATTCACACGCTTTCATTTATATACACACGAGACACAAGAAAGATGAGAATCCTGGCATGAATACAAACCCCCCCAGAATATTTCAGTGGACGAGAGAGAGACAGAGAGAGAGAGAGAGACCCAGTGTCCAAATGATATCAATATTTTACTGTTTCAAAAATAATTTGGATTTATACGCCCCAAGCTAAGCATATAATCCAATATCAGACTTGCAGGAAACAAAGAAACTGCTACTAACACCACCCAGAACTGTGAGAAACCCACAAACAAGGAGAACAAGCTACACCCCACACAGAAGGGTCGCAATCGTCCACCAAACTCATAAGAAACAATGCTAATCACTGCATCACTGTGTAGCCTGTTATTATTTTTATTATTATTATTATCATCATCATCATCATCATCATTATTATTATTATTATTAATATTATTATTATTTTATTATTGTTGTTATTATTATTAT
>CM045743.1:8516439-8518939 GCA_024760905.1 Plotosus lineatus
GCTCTCCGTAGTACGAGACGTTTTTACGTAGTACATAGACGTAGTACGCTACTTACGCATGACGGTGCATCCATTGTTTACATGGCGCTGCATCGTTCATTGTTTACTAACGACAGACTGAACGTGCCCTGCTTCTTCCCAGTTCACCGCGTGTTACCCCTGTATTAAGACGTCGTCTCTGTGATCTTTGTATTTACACTGTTTTGTGTATTTGTAACTCTAAGCAAATATGGTTGGTCAGAAGCGTAAGCCTACTAGTGATAGTGGTAATCAGAATCAGTGGGAATAAGTGAATTTCATTAAAATTTATTTATTTGAAATTATTTTGCTTGAATTTAATTTATTTGAAATAAATGTTGATATTATTGTACAATGTTATGGTTATAATAATTGATTTAGGGGTGTTTTATGAGATACGGTAATAGTATTTATGGATGTATAGTACAGTATGAACGTCATACGTCACTGGAACGTACAGTAACAACTTAGGTTTTTTTTCACCTTACGTTCGGCCGTTCGGAACTGAACTAAAACATAAGTTGAGGAGCATCTGTATTTGGTTCTCAAAGAGACTAATTTTGAACATAATGGCAGTATTTTCATCCGAAACCAACCGAAAACACGTCGCACTGTTTCGTTGTGATATCGCATATGTGTGAATCAGCCTTAAGTTCTTTTTTATACTTCCAGCTACGCTCTACTCACCTGTGCACATTCTTCACTAATTAAAGTAATGCTGGCCCCATGAAAGAAAGCATGACTTATTTAAAATAGAGGTAGATTTAGCATTACATACTTTTTCGGCGAACAGACAAAAGGACTTTCCCATTTTTCATTGATGTTTCACTGAAAACCATTGAAACCATCTACCACCACATGGCCAATATAGACGTAACATCACTTCCACAGTGCGGAAATGCTTGAAAGCAAGGAATTAGCTTCCATGTACGATATAAACCCATACAATATAAACTTTCAAACAGCTCGTGTGGTACATATGTGTATTTGTGCACTGTATGTACGTACAGAGACAGGGTTTGATGTGAAGCAGTACACAAATAAAAAACTCCTCTTGGTGAGGGACCGTGACGAGAACATTACTTTGGCTGACCCCTGACACTATTGATTGTAGCGTTATGAGGCTAAATCATGGGAGTGTACCGTACGTAAATGAAATCCAGAAGATTCTCCACAACCTTCAGTGAACTTGGTCACATTCATGTTGATATTTCTATGAAGTAAACTTTAATTCTATTTTTTTTGCACGGCGATGATTATTGTCAGGCTCACGACAGCATGGAATGTTTTTTCATGTCTCTCATATGTAAGGCTCACAAGGTCAGTCTTTCACTCTTTACCATGTTATGATATTTGATTTAGCCTCGTTTTCAAAAGATGGCGTTGTAGTTCGATTCCCAGGCTTGAACGTTTCGGTATGGAGGTCGCATGTTCTCCCCGTGTTTGCGCGGGCTTCCTCCGGGTACTCCGGTTTCCTCCCACCGTCCAAAAACATGCACAGTAAGTTAACTGGCTATTCCAAATCACGCCAAGGTGTTCAGGGTGCGTGTCTGCCCTGCAATGGCATGGCAAGCTGCCCAGTATACCGCACCCTTGCCTAGAATTCTCACCAGAAGGGTGTATGAACAAGGTGTGTTGGTATCAACCCATAGATCTCAAGTTCGAGTCCGGTTTAATGCCACACCCATCCGTGACCAGGAATCCTTGGGAGCTAATTGGCCGAGCTGTCACGGGAGGGAGGGATGACATATGCTCACTTCGCTGTCACCCACAGCGATCACCAGCCAATCACAAGCATTTGAGAGCTCATTCGTACAAGGGGGTTGGGTTGCATTTTCCCTGCGAGTGTGTTAGCCCGCCCCCAAAATACGCATGGTGCCGCAGTTCGAAGAGAGGAAGGGTGGCTAGCGTTGCATGTCACAGAGGGTGTGTATGCATGCTTTCGCCCCCTCCCTGATTGGTGGTGGAGGTGGTGACCATGTGATAGGGATGGCAATACCTGATGGGTGGGAATCGGATATGAATAAATTAGAGAGAAAAATGATGGGGGGGGGGGGGGTAAAATTAAAATTAATAAATAAATAAAAAATAAAATTAAAAATTAATTCATGGTTTTCAGATACATGTCACTGAAACAATGTGTAAGGTCAATGTGTAAAGTCCAAGATGGTGTAAAACTTTACATAGGAAGCACCTTAATTCTGGCTTTACTCCGCCCAAAAAGCGTAACTCCACTCACCACACGTAATTTCGAATGTGTGTAGTGTTTAAAAAGTGGGAACACTGGTCTATTAATATACCTCATACTGGGTGATGACACCATAGGTGTGAGCAGGTTCTCTCCATTTGAGGATGATCTTCTCTTCATACACGCTGGCCTGGATGGAATCCAGAGGAACCTCGCCCGGTACTGACAGGAAACGACATCACCAAATGTTAAAAGTTAATTAATTTATTAAAACTTTCACCTGAACTGCTTGTT
>CM045743.1:8521439-8658939 GCA_024760905.1 Plotosus lineatus
TTTTTAATAATACAGTATTGTCAATTTTATTCAACTCCAAAACCTACTGCTTGATATTTATCTCATCACGAGAGCACACAGTGTAATGATCACTGATCTGAAGCAGCACTAATTCCACACACTGCTGTTTTTTTTTTCTCTTTTCTGAATACTGAGGTGACTGACCTGAATATTTCTAGATGAGATAATTGAAGCTCGTTATTCTTTCTAGCATTCGGTGGCAGCTGCTCTGCTACGCGCAACAAACACCTCAGATAAACACAACTGTTGAATATTTCTGTTTTTAGATCACAGGTTTATGTTCATAATAATATAAACACAAGCACGACGCTTGGTTAAGTACAGGCGATCGTACAGTACGCTGGGCTTTGTGGGAAAATGTAGAGGAAGCCAGTCGTTATTGTGAAATAAACATTGAGCCTGCCTCCGCCAATGATGTGCACCAGTTTGTTATACAGAAATAAACCTGATTACAGAATGCAGTGACTGATCAATCACTCACTCACTCATTTCAGCTTAATCCTACTAGGGTCGTGAGAAGGCTGTGTCTATTTCAGCCGACACTCTGGGCAGAGTCCAGCACTGGGGACATCTGAAATAACTCACCAGACCACAATCACACTCTTCTGAGGTCAATTTGGAACAACCAGTTAACCAAACATGCATGAATTTGGACTGTCGGAGGAAACTGGGGAATCAGGATGAAACCCACACATGCAAATCCTTGCTGAGCCTGGAACTCGAATTGAGGACCTTCCTGCTATCCACCATGCCACCCACATTTCATGGCCCTATATTCATTCCTTCATTTTTCTGAACTGAAATGCTAATGAGAGTGACAAGGAGGCCAGAGGCCATCTCAGCCTACATTGTAGAGGACAATGTACAACACCCTGGACAGCTCGCCAGGCCACCACAGGATGTCCCTATATTTGTGACCAAAAATTGTGACTCACTGCATTTTTTCTTTTTATATTATTGGTTTCTGAATGATTGCGTACAAATGCCGTGACACACTGAGGGGTTAGGCGGCAACCCAGAGCCCAGAAAAACACACAGGGTTAAACGAGAAACTTTACAAAAGTGGAAAAAGGGGAAAAAGGGGAAAAAAATTCACTCACGCTGAGCGGCATTTCATCATTTATTCACACCACCAATAGGCTTGCGTGAAAAAGTGACATTTATAAAGGTCATGGGTACAAAGAAAAGAGCTGAGTAAGCAGATCTAGACCCACGCCTGCATCGCATGCTCATTGGCCGCAAGGCCCCGAGGAGTTGATCTCGGGGAATGGGCGTGCTTGCTCACACACGCCCTCGTATCTCAGCGTGCAGCTCTCAAGGTGGAGATTGGCTGTATCAATAAATAATATCCGCTGTGATGGATTAAAGCAATGTAGAGACAAAACATTCATGACATTACTTTTGTTTCATGTGGCCACTGAGTGTGTGTGTGTGTGCATGTGTGTGTGTGGGGGGGTAATATTGACGTTAATAACATCAATATAAAAACACTATTTATGTTGCTGCTTGAAAAAAATGTGTAACTGCTATTTAAAAATACAACATTGATTTTTTTTCCCCCCATAAGCTCCACAGAAAGAAAGACGGAAAAAAGCACATCTGTAGCACCTTTGAAATATTTTCATTTTTTCCTCTGAATCAAGTGACAACTTTAGAAGAAGAAATGTATTTCTTAAACAATCTCCAGAGAATACGCAGCCTGAATTCACATGCGGCTGAAACAAAGAACCTGCTATTCGCAAAATTTGCCAAAAAAAAAATTCTTGCTTTCTTATTTGCTGATGTTCCATAAAAAAGAAAAGGGAAAAAAAAAAACAGTCATCTCACAAAATCGAATGAAAGCGGCACAGTATCACACACAATAATAATAATAACAACAATAAAAATAATACCCTGTCATCGCCCAGAGTCGGCCGAGATGGGGACCAGCCTCCCCGTGACTCTCATTAGGATTACGCAGATCAGAAAATGAATGAATGAATAATAATTTTACTTTTAAAATCCAATCTTAATTCAAGCTTTAAAAAAGAAAAGTAAGAAACAAACAGAGTTTTCCAAGACGGCAGCACACTGCCCATACTTGTGGGTTTCCTCTGAGTGCTCCGGTTTCCTCCGAGAGTTCGAAAATATGTAGTAGGATAACTGACTGTCCCAAATTACTCCGAGGTGCATGTGAATCGTTTTGTGTGTGTGTGTGTGTGTGTGTGTGTGTGTGTGTGTGTGTGTTGACCTGCAGTGGTCTGGTAAACATTAAGGGTGCACCCTTAATATATATATATATATATATATATATATATATATATATATATACACACATACTGTATACAAGGATCCCTCATTTTCCACGGTTAATTGGGACCGAGATCCCCCGCGACCGTAGATTTCCACGAAATAGGATCGACCCCCCCCCCCCCGACTGACGCATACATACATATATATGTGTATATAATATCAATAAATACAACAGTGTTCAAAAATAATGCATATGATGTAAATAAAATATAAATAGACACACATACAGACGCGCACGCACAGATGCGCACCTCAAATAAAGTTTGTTTTGATGGGAGATTTTGCGTTGTTGTTTTTTTTTTTTCATAATTAGCCTTGTTTTTGTGGCATTTTCCTTAACTTTTTCCCTATTCTTCCTTCATTTCCTTATTTTTTAATTCGATGAATATTAAAAAAAAACAAACAAACAAAAAAAAAAAAACAAGATGCACTGAAGCCGCATGAATTGTAGCGCAAGTAGCAAGGCAGCCCTGTATTTTATATATATATATAAATATATATATATAAATATATATATATATATATATATATATATATATATAAAATCAGTGCTTCTCAATTATTTTCTGCCCCTCCCAACAATAGTCGTGTTATTCGTCTAAAAATTGTTATAAATAATCCTCTGCATACACTGTCCTTATTGACACACACACACACACACACACACACATATATATATATATATATATATATATATGGATAAATAAGGAAATGAAGGAAGGTGGGGTCTTGTATTTTTTAAGGGGGGGTCTGAGTAAATATACATGAGTGTACAGAAGAGACAGAGAGAGAGAGAGAGAGAGAGAGAGAGAGAGAGAGAGAGAGAGAGAGCGAGAGAGAGAAAAGAGGTGAGAGAGGGAGAGCCATCCAGAAAATAGAAGTTTAAAGCGTGTCCATTTGCGGAACTATCAGCTGACCACATTGAGTAGGCCAGAGGTGGTGGTGAGAGGAGGACACCACCAGCCAGGCACACAAATCACATTACACCAGCTCCACACACTCTCTAATGCACTAAAGTGTGTATCTGAGCCATGGGCCAGGGAGAGAGAGAGAGAAAGAGAGGGAGAGTGAGAGTGAGAGAGAGTGACAGAGAGAGAGTTTTAACATTCTCTTATTCTAAACTTTATGTAGTCAAATGCACTTAATGGATTAGGAACACTTCTTTCATGCCTATTTTATGCTATTTGCAAAGATTATTTCCCCATTACGCAGAGTGAAAAGTGTTACATTATATTCCCTGACTGTATCAAACTCGGAGGTTTTCCGGCAATATGTGCACTTTTTGCAGTCATTTAATGAGAGAGACAGGGAGGAGAGAGAGAAAGCGAGAGACGACAAAAAGAAGAATGTATGTCATCAGTCATCATGCACACAGTACACTCGACTTTAGTGAGACATTTAATACCCTGATTCTTCTCAGATTTTCTATGACAAACTTTATTTATTTATTTATTTACAACATAATTGTTGACGAAATCAAAAATCAAATTATTGTCTGAAAAAGCAGTCGGATGATGCCATGGCGGAATCTTATGCGGTACTACACTAACTCATTTGTTCACCCTGTCGAAAATTTGGGCCACGTGTAATTCACACAGCGATCCACAACTGAGAGCCCATTAGCGCTAATCATACGCTGGCATACGCTTTGTTACCTGTCACTCACTTGTGCCTCGAGCCAATCATGGGGTCTGGGAGGGCTTGTTTAAAAAAATGGGTGGATAGTGCTTTTCAACTGTCAATGGTTGTTCTTAGAAATGGCGGTCAGTGATTGGTCATTGTAAACAATGGTTGTTATTGATTAGTTATTGTGAATAATGATGGTCAGTGATTGGCTGTTGGGAAAAAATGGTGGTCAGTGATTAGTTACTGGGAATAATGGCAGTCAGTGATTGGTCATTGAAAATAATGGAACTTAATAATTGGTAATTGCAAATAATGGTGATTACTGATTGGTCATTGGGAAATTTAGAGATCAGTGATTGTTCATAGGGCAGTGGTGGTCTCGTGGTAAAGGTGTTGGATCACTGATCCCAAGGTTGGGGGTTCAAGCCCCACTCTGAACGGGTTATCACTGTCCCCCCAGTGCAGCTAACTGGGTTATCAAAGGCCGGCCATGTCTCTCACTGTCTATGGTGGGAGGTTCATGTAAAACAACCATTGCTGACTTTCAACAAGAGTAGCTGCATAGCCGTCGGCATGTTTCTGCCCTGCGATGGCCTGGCGAGCTGTCCAGGGTGTACTTTCTGCCCTCGCCCAGACTTGGCTGAGATGGGCACCGGCCTCCTCGTGACCCTGATTAGGATTAAACGGTTCAGAAAATGAATAAATGAATGAACGAATGAATGAATGCATGAATGACTGGGGGGGGGAGACAACCCATTAAAAGTGGGGCTTGAACCCCCAACCATATGGTCAATGATCCATCACCTTACCAGAAAGCCACCACTGCCACCGTTTTGTTGTTCCTTCTTGTATTAACTGTAGGTAATATTGTTATGTGTAAAGGAGAAACACGTCAGAAACTATAATGTTTAAATTTGATGATATGATGAGGTTTCCCTGTCCAGGTTAATGGTCCCACATTAAACTTCACAATGGTCTCACTGAACGTCATCATTATTGCAAAGTCTCTGTATGGTGTAAAATGAGCTACAATTTCAGTTCTGTTTGGTCCAGTTCATGTCTTTGAAGGTGCAGCGGCAAAACACTCATAAAAACGGGAGGGAGCAAGCAAGTGCGAGAGAGAGAGAGAGAGAGAGAGAGAGAGAGAGAGAGAGAGAGAGAGAGAGAGAGTTCATGAAGAGTGCTACACTGTAAAGTTGGTGGAGCAGAGAGTCTCTTTATATGCTGCCTGAGCGGAGGCGTGAAAGCTCTTCCTTCAGTGAAATCATCGTCCCGCACACAGCTGACTCGCCGCTCCTGGGTGACCGCAGCAGCAATGAGTTCTGCATCATTAAACTAACATATGAAGTTACAACGATCTGTGAATGGGGACATTTTCTAGAATATTAACGCAGAAGCTTTACAGGGCAACAGAAACTTCCTTTAATTAATAGAGCACTACGATTTATGGTCTCGTGCTCTGTTCCACTGTGACTGTCTAGCTGTCATTAGGAGTGCAGCTGATATGAACTCATTCATTCATTGATTTTCTGAACCGCTTAATCCTAATTAGGGTCATCCACCTCACAGCAAGAAGGCCTGGATTCGATTGCTGGGCTTGAGCGATTCTATGTGGAGTTTGTTTGTTCTCCATCTGCTTGTGCGGGCTTCCTTCAGGTACTCTGGTTTCCTCCCTCAGTCCAAAAACATGCACAGTAGGCTAATTGTCTGTTCCAAGTCGACCCTAGGTGTGAGTCTGAATGTTTGTTTGTGTGTTGGCCCTGCCAAGCTCTGTCGAGCTGTCCAGGGTGTACCCTACCCTTGCCCAGAGTCTGCTGAGATGAGCGCCAGCCTCCCTGCAGACCCTTAGAAAACTTAGAAAGCTTAGAAAGTAAATGAATGAATATTATTATAAGCACATCTTCCGTACAGGAAGTCCTGGGTCAAGTCCCATGCTCAGCAAAGGCACTTTTGTGTGGAGTTGGCTGTGGATTTCCTCCGGCACTCCAGTTTTCTCCCATAGTCGAAAGGCAAACACGAGGCTAAATGGTGCTAGGTATGAGTGTGAGTTGGCTCGGCAATGGTCTGGCGAGCTGTTTAGGGTGTATCCTGCCCTCACCAAGTGAGATAGTAGAATCCTAGTATAATAAGCGGTTTGACGAATGAGGGCAGTGGTGGCCTAGTGGTATAGGGCGTTGAATTGCTGATCCTAAGGTTGGGGGTTCGAGTCCCATTCTCCACAAGGTTGTCACTGTCCACCCAGTGCAGCTAACTGGGTTACCAAAGGCCGGCCATGTCTCTCACTGTCTATGGTGACAGGTTCATGAAAAGGAACCATTGCTGACTTTCAACAAGAGGAGCTGCATAACTGTCAGCACGTTTCTTCCCTGCCGTGGCCTGGTGAGCTGTCCAGGGTGTACTCTGCCCTCGCCCGGAGTCGGCTGGGATGGGAGCCAGACCTCCCTGCGACCCAAATTAGGATTAAACAGCTACAGAAAATGAACTGACAAATGAATGCGTGAATAGGTGAGTGAGAATTTATTAAACGTTTTATCTGAAACGGAAGCTAAAGTTAAATTTGTTAGCGATTTGTTGTATATTGTTTAAATATTTTAGTTCAAATCAATCAAACTGAGAAAAAAAAAGAATGGTTATAAATAATACATCATTGCCTGACATCCAGGTACACGATGGAGATGCTAGTCACACTTCGAGAAGAGGACCATTACAACAAATACTATTTCAATAATGACAATACAGCACAGCAGAAGTCACAAGTATGTGTAGCACATTACTATAAAAATAAATTATACAATTTTGAGAATGTCTGCTTGTTGCCAAGTCTGTACATTTCCACATTATTATAATTTTTTTTCCAATTTGGAAACTTTAAAATCACAGCTTTACCATTGACTGCTACATCAACTCTGAAGACTAATTCAATATTCACCAAATACACAGCTTCTAAAATATCAACATCATATGAACAGTTACACATATTTACTTCATCTATTCACATATGACTGCTGCCATTCAGTCCAAGCTCTATCTGGAAGAAAAAAAAATGAACATAAACATTTATAAACCTTAGGAATGAAAAAATAAAATCAAGACCTTCTGACCAATCAGAATAGAGAATTCAGTGTAACAGTACATATGAGGATTGTGTTATGCACTATAATGAGGTTAAACCATATTTGTTCTGCCAATAAACTTAACAACAAATAATTTTACTGCATATATATATATATATATATATATATATATATATATATATATATATATATATATAGGGGTTGTTTGTATAGGTTTGGCAACCCTTGGTATGTATTACAGTACATAGAATCTGCAGATGACTATGAGGGGGAAAAAGACGAAATTTAATTACACCCGTTGATGTGACAGATTATTCTTCATAGTAGATTTTTCATTAAGGAAAAACCAGTTGAGAATGTAATGGTGTATTAGCTGCATTAATCCCCACCACACGTGTTACAACTCGAGTGTGTCATTTTAAAAAGAACTTCATTCATCACTAAATTTCGACAAGTTCATCTTCTTTCTTCTTCTTTTCCTTTTGACTGTTCCCTTCAGGGGTTGCCACAGCTAATCATCTTCCTCCATCTCACCCTATCCTCTGCATCTTCTTCTCTTACACCAACGACCTTCATGTCCTCCTTCACCACATCCATAAATCTCCTCTTTGATCTTCCTCTCGGCCTTCTGCCTGGCAGTTCCAACCTCAGCATCCTACTACCAATATACTCACTATCCCTCCTCTGTACATGTCGAAACCATCTCAATCTAGCCTCTCTGACTTTGTCTCCAAAACCTCTTACATGTGCTGTCCCTCTGATGTACTCATTCCTGATCCTATTCGTCCTAGTTACTCCCAAAGAGAACCTCAACATTTTCATCTCTGCTACCTCCAACTCTGCCTCCTGTCTTTTCCCCAGCGCCACTGTTTCTAAACCATACAACATCGCTGGCCTCAACACCGTCTTGTACACTTTTCCTTTCATTCTTGCCGATACCTTCCTATCACACAGGACACTTTTCTCCGACCATTCCAACGTGCCTGCACATACTTCCTCACCCCTTTTCCACACTCTCCATTGCTCTGGACTGTTGAGCCTAAGTACTTAAAATCCTCCACCTGCTTTATCTCTGCTCCTTGTAACCTCATCGTTCCTCTTGGGTCCTTGTCATTCACACATGTATTCTGTCTTACTGAGGATAACCTTCAGTCCTCTCCTTTCCAGGGCATACCTCCACCTCTGTAGATTTTCCTCCACTTGTTCTCTGCTCTCACTGCAGATCACAATGTCATCTGCAAACATCATAGTCCATGGGGAATCTTGTCTAACCTCGTCTCTCAGCCTGCCCATCACCATAGCAAACAAAAAGGGGCTCAGAGCTGATCCTTGATGTAGTCCCACCTCCACCTTGAACTCTTCTGTCACGTCGACAGCACACCTCTCCACTGTCATACATGCCTCATACATGTCCTGCACCACTCTAACATACTTCTCTGCCACTTCGGACTTCCTCATGCAATACCACAGTTCCTCTCTCAGCATCCTGTCATATGCTTTCTCCAGATCCACAAAGACACAATGCAGCTCCATCTGACCATCTCTGTACTTTTCTATTAACACCTCAAAGCAAACATTGCATCTGTGGTGCTCTTTCTTGGCATGAAACCAAACTGTTGTTCACAAATGCTGATCTCTGCCCTTAGTCTAGCTTCCACTATCCTTTCCCATAACTTCATCGTATGGCTCATCAACTTTATGCCTCTGTAGATGCCACAACTCTGCACATCTCCCTTGCTCTTAAAAATATACACCAGCACAATTCTCCTCCATTCCTCCGGCATGCTCTCACTCTCTAAGACCTTGCTGAATGTTTTTGACAGAAAGTCTACTGCTTCCTCTTCTAGACACTTCCATACCTCCACTGGTATGTCATCAGGACCAACAGCCTTTCCATTCTTCATCCTCTTCGATGCCCTCCTCACTTCATCCTTACTAATCTTTGCTACTTCCTGGTCCTCAATGGTCACCTCTTCTACTCTTTGAAGAGCTGATGAATGAGGAAAATTAGAGAGAACAAAGTACTCTTTCCATCTTCCCAGCACACTTCTGTCATCAGTCAATATAGTTCCCTCTCTGTCCTTAATCACTCTAACTTGTTGCATGTCCTTCCTATCTCCATTTCTCTGCATCTAACCTCACATACAACTCATCATACGTCGTCTGTTTGGCCTTTGACACCACTACCTTCGCCTTTCGCTGTGTATCTCTGTACTCCTGTTTACTCTCTTCAGTCCTCTCAATGTCCCACTTCTTCTTAGCTAACCTCTTCCTTTGTACACACTCCTGCACTTCCTCATTCCACCACCAAGTCTCCTTATCTACATTCTTTCCAGAGGAAACACCAAGTACTCTTCTACCTCACTTCCTAATCACATTAGCTGTAGTTGTCCAGTTATCTCTAAGCACCTCCTGACCACCCAAAGCCTGTTTCAACTCATCCTTAAAGACAACACAACACGCTTCCTTTTTCAGCTTCCACCACTTTGTCTTTTGCTCTGCCTTTGCTTTATTCACCATCCTCACCATCAGCATCATCCTGCACACCCCCATCCTATGCTGTCTGGCAACACTCTCACCCACCACTACTTTTGCAGTCTCTGACTTCCTTCAAATTACATCGTCTACAAAAGGTGTAGTCTACCTGTGTGCTCCTACCTCCACTTTTATAAATCACCCTATGCTTCTGTCACTTCTGGAAGAAAGTATTCACCACAGCTATTTCCATCCTTTTTTCAAAATCTATCAACATCTGTCCTTCTGTGTTCCTGTCCTGGATACCAAACCTGCCCATCACTTCCTTGTCCCCTTTGTTGCCTGCACCAACATGTCCATTGAAGGCCCAATGACCACTCTTTCATCTCTGGGGGTACTCTGCATCACTTCATCTGACTCACTCCAGAATCTCTCCTTCTTTTCGAGCTCACATCCTGCTTGTGGGGCATAAGCATTAACAACAGTGAACATCACGCCTTCAATTTCTAACTTTCCAACATCCAAAGTCCATACTCTCAGTCCTCGACTCATGCCTTTCCTCTTCTCTCTCTGTCTATGGACATGCCTCGCGCCTCTCCTTCTTCGACCAACAGTAGTCCAGTTTCCACCAGCACCCTGTTTGTTAACAGCACTGATGGCAGTTGTTGTTAACCCGGGTCTCAACCGATCTGGTTTGGAAGTCATATTGATGATCTACATAGTAGATAGTAGTGATATTGATGATCTGCATAGTAGATTTGGCACTGGTTTTACGTCAGATGCCCTTCCTGACACAACCCTCAGCATTTATCCAGGCTTGTGACCAACGTGAAAAAGAACACTGACTTGTCCCCCCCTCGGCTGCATTTGCATCAACACAGCTGCATTTCATCAACACGCTTTTTCCTTTTTCTGTTTTTTGTTTTGTTGTTTTATTCAGTTAACTATTTCCACCATTTCACAGTGGCATTAAACCGTGTGCCTCATGCAGAGTGAATTTAGTATGTGCCCCAGGTGCAGTGTGATGAGCTGCAGTCTCAGTAAACTCAAGGCTAATGTCACACGCCTCCCCAGCACTTCCTGCGGCTGTAACCTAGTCCAATTTCTCACAGGCTCGGTGCGCTGTGCTCTCATTAACCTTTAATTTTATGATTGGGATTGTTTTATCTATCTATCCATTTATCCAGCTGTCCATCTATCCATCAATCAATAAATTCATCCATCCATCCATTCATCCATTTATCTATCTAACTATGCACTCATCCATCCATCCGTTTAACTCTTATAGTTAACACACACATATATACACACACACACACACACACACACACACACACACACACACACACACACACACACACGCCTCAACTGTGAATGATCTTGAGAAGAGGGACTTGATTTGGCACTTCCATTGCATCGGTGTGAAAGCTCCTCACGTCCTCCTGTTCAAAGCAGGTCAAGGTTGGTTGTGAAGATGAGAGCCACGCCGCCCTATGCCGCTGTTCTTCGATGAAGGGATCCGGAAGAAGAGAGAAACGCTATGATGCTGAGATATTCTGTTTAAAAGTAAGCAGCAGTGACTTATAACACGTGGCTGTCTCATCATTTTGCGATGGGATGAGTGCAGCTCATGTGCAGTCACACTTTCAAAAATTTCGAAAATAAAAATGAAAGACAGAGAAGCTGTCACTGCGGAAACTAAAGCAAATAAAATTGATTGGAAAAAAATTGTCTTCGAACACAGTAACAAAAGTATATGTAAATAATCCTTAGATGAAAAAACAGTTGGCGGATATCTGATTATTTTCAAAGCAGACATTACAATAAACTAGATATTTGCAGAGTAAAGTAATTGCAGCTAACAAGTTCACACACACACACACACACACACACACACACACACACACACACACACATGTGCCCACACTCACACGCATGTGCACAGATGCACACACAAACACAAGGGGGCTAGATTGATATTCCTGGCGCTGCCCCTGGCCTGAAGATGTAATTGAATAATTCCAATTTGACATTTAGATAGAACTATTAGTGAGGTTTTTATCATTACAGCGTGACATTTAAATAATGATTTCTAAATTATCTCCACATTATCAGCTCCTGTTAATTCTAATGGCCTGTCCATCTTATCTTTATCATGCAAATAGATAACATGATTATACAAACACGAGAGAGAGAGAGAGCGAGAGAGAGAGAGAGAGAGAGAGAGAGAGAGAGAGAGAGAGAGAGAGAGAGAGAGAGAGATGTCAATAAGCACGAGGGACAAGCTTATAGGGCTAAAAGAGAAAAGAAAAGAAGAACTGAAGGGGAGAAAATAAAAGATAAAGTAAGGAAAGAAGCAATAAGACAAGAGAAGAGAGGGAAACTGAGGCAAAGAAAAAAGAGAAGGAAAGAATGTAGAAAAGATGGTCACAGAAGAAGCAATGAGAAGAAAAGTAAAAAGAAAAGAGAAAAAAAGGAAAGAGAAAAAGAACGCCAATGAAAGGAAAGAGAAGGAAAGAGGAGGAAAGGGAAAAGAATGAAAATGAAAACGAAAGAGAAGGAAAAGAAAGAGAAGAGGGAAGAGAAGGAAAGAGAAGAAGAAAGAAAAGAAGGGAAGAGAAGAAAGGAAGAAGGGAAAAGGAACGAGACGGAGTGACTCAGAGAAACATCATAAGTGAGTAACCACGGCTTTGAAGAGGCGCCAGTCTGACTCGTGTCATCATCCCCACACTCATTCACATCCGGAGGCATCAATCCAGATGCAGTGGGCGGTTCGGTGGAGAAGTGATTGACACGACGGCCTCACAGCAAGAAGGTCCTGGGTTTGAGTCCCAGTCTTGGTGGAGGCGTTTCGGTGCTGAATGTTCTCCCTGTGCATGCATGGGTTACCTCTGGGTCTTCTGGTTTCCTCCACAGTCCAAATACGTGCACAGTAGGATCACTGGCAGTACTAAATCGCCACAAGATGTCATGCCAATGCATGAGTGTGAATCGGCCCCCCCAGCAATGATCTGGCAACTTGTTAAGGGTGCCTTCACCCCATGTCGTTTGAGATAGGCTCCAGCCTCTCTGTGGCCTCAATGAAATTAATCAGTTTGGTGGATGAGTGAGTGAGTGAGAGACGATATGAATATTGAGAACATATCTGGTTTATCATTGTACAAAGAGGGTCAGAGAGAAAAGAGTAGCCACAGGTGAAAAAAACACACTGTGGACTCAGGAGTGAAGCGGAAAGAAAAAAAGAGAGAGAGAGAGAGAGAGAGAGAGAGAGAGAGAGAGAGAGAGAGAGAGAGAGAGAGAGAGAAGAATGGCTGCAATGCATCAGAAGACATTAAATGTGGGGTGGGGTGCTCAGCACCAAAAGTCCAAGAGTGGAGACATTAGTTCTAGATGAAAGGGAACAAATTGGGCATGTCTTCCACAGACACACTTGAGTGGATGATGATGACAACATTTTATGTAAGTGTGTGTGTGTGTGAGAGAGAGAGAGAGAGAGAGAGAGAGAGAGAGAGAGACCTCTTCCGCTCTCTTCCTCCCTGATTACTGTGAGTGATTTCCTTATCAGATCTGCCTCTGAGCAGCTCGACTCCTGCGCTCTCTCTCTCTCCCTCCATCATTCCGTTCTAACCGCGCTCCACAAATTCCCAGCTCACTCGTTCTGACATGACACTGCCTTCATCCCTCAGTCTGTTTCGCTGCCCTGTTCAATTACGGCCCTCAACACAATCAATGCCTGCTTCACCATAATGGATCTGTTCGCTCTGCAACCATCTGTTAGCTGCGGCTCGCTCCGTCTCGCTCTATCCTACAGCTCTTTCCCATGGAGAGACGGGTCTTGTCACTGATACAGAGCTATAATAGATGATCTGGTGTCAGGCGTCGGGCGGCTTGCGTGCGTGTGGGCTGACCTAGCTGTACAAAGCGCTGAAAGAGCCAGGCTGAGGAGGTGGACCTGCTGCAGGGTGTCGAGCAAACTCGAATGTACTACAGAAGCGATTGTTGAGCACAGGCGACGATTTTTGACACGTCGCACGCTGCAGCGTATGGATGCAAGCGAGTCATGATGCAGCGTTTGGGACGGGATTCAATATATTTTTGTCCGCCATCTGAGCTGCATCTGACTGCAGTGCAATTTCATAATAGATCCAGTAAACTGAATTCAGGGGTAATACATAGGTTTCAGTTTTTTTTTTTATTTATTTACAAGGTATCAGCATTCAACATAATGCAGGTGTTCTAGCAGTCCCTGTTGTATTTGTTCCTCATCTCATCTGCTGCACCGCTTAATCCTACTAGAATCATGGGGAGGCAGGAGCCTATCTCAGCTGACACTGGGAAAAGTCGGGTAGAGCCTTAGCAGCTCGCCAGACCATCACAGGGAAACAAACACTCAACCATTCACACTCACACCTCTGGGTAATATGGAACAGCCAATCAGCCTAATGTGTACAGTGCCTTGCAAAAGTATTCACCCTCTTGGCTTATTACCTATTTACAACCTATAAATTACTATATTACAGCCTGTAAAATAATTGTTTATAATACAAATTTTAGAGGATGGATTTGCATAAATAGTCTAAGTTGGTGAAGTGAAATGAGAAAATATAAATAAAAAGGATTTTTAAAAAGAAAATCCTGAAAATGCACATGTGTGTATGTATTCACCCCTGTGCTATGAAGGCCCTCGAAAGTTCTGGTGCAACCAATTACGATCAGAAGTCACATAACTAGTGAAATGAAGTCCACCTGTGTGCAATTTAAGTGTCACACGATCTGTCAGTATAAACACACCTTTACTGAACAGCCCCAGAAGCTGCAACACCACTAAGCAATGGCATCACACCATACAGACCAAGGAGCTCTGCAAACAAGTCAGGGACTGATCTGTAGAGAAGTACAAGTCAGGGTTAGGTTATAAAATAAATCCAAATCTTTAACGATCGTCTGGCACATTATCAAATCCATCATCATCAAATGGAAACAAACTGGTACCACAAACGAACCTACCAATACTGAGCCACCCATCAAAACTCGCAGACCGGGCAAGGACGGCATTAATCAGAGAGGCATCACAGAGACCAGAGGTAACCCTGAAGAAACTCCAGAGTTACATTTACAGCATTCGGCAGATGCTCTTATTCAGACAACTAACTTACAATTATCTTTTTTTATTCAACTGAGCACTTGAGGGTTATGGGCCTTGATCAATGGCCCAACAGTGGTGAAGATGGGGATTGAACCGCTGACCTTCAGATCAGTAACCCACTAAGACAATACTGCCCTTGCTGCATCACAGCAGAGATTGGTGTAGCTGTGCATGGGACCACAATAAGCTGTATACTCCATCAAGCCGGGTTTTATGGAAGAGTGGCCAGAAAAAGGTAATGATTTAGTGCTAAAAATAAGAAGGCATGTTTTGAGTTTGCCAAAGGCATGCAGTTGACTCTCCAAATGTATGGAGGAAGGTGCTCTGGTCAGAGGAGACTACAATTGAACTTTTTGGCCACAATGGAAAATGTATATACTGTATTTGGAAAAAGCACAACACATCCAAATACCCCAAGAACACCAACCATACAGTGAAACATGGTGGTGGAAGCATCATGCTGTGGGGAATGTTTTTTCCACCAGTAGGGACTGTGAAACTGATCCAACTCGATGAACAGTTGGATAGTATTAAATATAGGGATATTCTCAAGGAAAACCTATTTCAGTCTGCTTGTGATTTGAGACTGGGATGGAGGTTCAAAATCCAGTAGGACAATGACCCAAAGCTTACAGCTAAAGCAGTGCTTGAATGGTTTAAGGGAAAACAATAAACAGTTGGAATGGCCTCGTCAAAGCCCAGACTTCAATCCAATTGAGAATCAGTGGTCAGACTTAAAAGACTGCTGTTCACAAGCGGAAAGCATCCGACATAAAGGAGCTGGAGCAGTTCTGCCTTGAGGCAAGGGCAATGATCCCAGTGACAAGATGTGGCAAGTCCATAGGCAAGCTGAAGTTGTCTGTTATTGGTTGTTTGCTTTACAAAAAAAAAAAATAAAAAAAAAAATAAAAAAAAAAATAAAAAAAAAAATAAAAAAAAATCACATCTTCAAATTTGTAGGCATATTCTGTAAATTAAATTATTCAAACCTTCAAACGACCAATTTTCATTCCAGGTTGCAAGGCAACAGAGCATGAGAAATAACAAGGGGGTGAATATTTTTGCAAGGCACTGTATGTCCTTAAACTGCTGAAGGAAACCAGAATACCGAGAGCAAGCCCAGGAAGAACATGCAAACCCCACACAGAAATGCCCGAGCCCAGGACTCATGACTGACTGGCTGTACTTCAGACATGCTAACCATGATACCACCATATGGTCCCTCCTGAATCTGTAAGTATTACTAAACATCTAACCCCAACCCTGATCCAATCATTAACCCTAACCTGTGTCTAACCTAAAACATAAAACTAAATTTGAACCCCAGAACAGTCCTCTGAAAAAGTGAGGACTAGTCAAGTATTCTGTTCCTCAACATGTAGCAATTACACACACACACACACACACACACACACACACACACACACACACACACACACACACACACACACACGACCTTGGTAATAACTGACAGAACTTGTGTCTGAACTCTCATGGCTTGTCTTCTGATTGTGAGAGAAAACCAGAGTACCCGGAGGAAACCCATGCAGTCAGGAAGGGATCATGAAAACTCCACACAGAAACACCTGAACCTGTGACTCGCCCCTAACACTAATTTATTTTTTAAATAACTCTTCCAGTTGCTCATTTGTGTCAAATGTTTGAGAACTCTTCCTACGAAAAATGACACACTTCCCCTATTAACACCAACGCAATCAATCAATCAAGACTGCATGTGCTTTCAATTTGTTTCTTAAAGATACAAAAGTGATGTCGCTAACATTATACAAGGTTTACAGCCACCATTTTACCAATTTGTCACACCCCCACACACACACACACACACACACACACATTCCAGACATGTTTTGTCTGACATTGACACATTGTTATCGACAAAAATAGAAAACATGATTGTGGGCGTCAACTTGAGCCAGGAATTGCTTTCTATTCTCAGCACATCATTTAATATCTTATTGCCAAATTCTTTGTTGCAGCTGTATACATAAGTCTGTGCACCCCTAACCAAACTGCATATTGGATTTTCACAAATTTTGGGGTAAAATAAAAAGACGGGAACACAATCTCAGCTGCAAACTACAGTATTTACTTACATCCCCCACACAATTATTTCCTGAAACACTTAATTCTACTCTTAGGGTCATGGGGAGGTTGGAGCCCATCTCAGCCAACTGGGCAAAAGGGGGTACAGCCCGCATAGCTTGCCAAGACCACTGTAGGGCCAACACACCCACACACACAACAGTTACAGACCATGTGTCTGACAGCTGCAGCCCATTGAACCGAAAGTTACAGCAATTTGGTTCTACAATTACAGTCTACTGGTCTGACCTTAATGGCCCACTGGTCTGACAGTTACAGCCTATTAGTCCTACAGTTACAGCCCTCTGGCCCTACAGTTAGAGCCTACTGATACGACACTTGCATACCATTGGTACGACACTTACAGCCCATTGGTCCGAAACTCGCAGACCACTGGTCCGACAGTTACAGTCCGTTGGTACGACACTTGCAGACCATTGGTTCAACAGTTGTACCCCATTGACCAGCCACTTGCATACCATTGGTACGACACTTACAGCCCAATGGTACGACACTTGCAGCCCATTGGTACGACACTTGCAGCCCACTGGTATGACAGTTGTAGCCCATTTGTCAGACAATTACAGCCCATCGGTCCCTCAGTTACAGACCATCGATCGGACAATTACAGCCCATCGTCCAAAAGCTCCAGTGCATTCATCTGACACTGACAGCCCATTGGTCCGAATGTTACAGTCTATTAGTCCAACAGTTACAGCACATTGGTCCGACAGTTACAACCCATTTTTCCAACATTTGCAGCCCATTGGTCCTACACTTACAGCCTATTTGTACAACACTTACATCCCATTGGTCCGACAGTCACAGCCCATCAATCCGACAGTTTCAGCCCATTAGTCTGACACTTACAGCCCATTGGTACAACAGTTCAACAGTTACAACCCACTCGGCCGACAGTCTGAGACTTTTTTGCTGTAATGCGGATGTGCCGTCCACTACCCACCATTCCACCCTACTTTAAAACTAACTTTTAAAAAAATCCCAGATATACAAAGATATGCACATAGATTTTCTCGAGGAGCTCCTGAGACACAGTAAATGGCACTGCTTTCTCTGGCTTCACTGATTGCACTTGTAAATGGTTTAGCAATTAGCTAATGAGCTCAGTAAGATGTGTTTACAGCAGGCACAATGCTATGCTGCGCGCTGCTGAGTGCACAGTTCAACAGCCTCACCATTAAAAGCAATAGTTTAATCAATTGGGGAATTTGTGAACTTCTCCACCTCCTGATCACTCCGCTTTATGCTAATTAGGGAATTATAGAGTGCACTTTCACTTGGTTTAGAGTGTTTCTTGCATCCAAGAAAGAAGGACTACTACTCTATCTTGCATCAGAAAAATGGGGGGGGGGGGGGGGGTCAAAGACGAGATGAGCGGGAAGACCGAGATAAGGAGAGACAGAGAGAGGCTGTGGGAAAGAAAGAAAGTGCGATAAAGAAGCGATTCGAAGAGTGAGAGACAGAAGGACAGTGAGTGAATAAGAGATGGGGAGGTGGAGAGATAGGATGGAGAGCAGTGGTGACCTGGTGGTAAAACGTGCTGGATCGCTGATCCTCGGGTTGAGGGATTCAAGTCCCACTCTCCACAAGGTTGTCACTGAGACCCCCCCCGTCCCCGCCCCCCCCCCACACACACACCCAGTGCAGCTAACTGGTTATCAAAGGCCGGCCATGTCTCTCACTGTCTATGGTGTGAGGTTCATGTAAAAGAACCATTGCTGACTTTCGACAAGAGGAGCTGCATAACCACCAGTGTGTTTAAGTCCCTTGCTAAAGGGTTGTGTCAGGAAGAGCATCCGACGTAAAAACCTATTCGAAATCGAATATGCAAATCATTAATATAACTTTCATGAGGATGGAGGCAGGTGATGCACTGTGGCGACCCCTGAAAGGGAACAGTCAGAAGGAAAAGAGGAAGAGGTGGAGGGATAGGATGGAAGAGACGGGGATAAATAAGTGCAGGAGGAACAGGAAAAATAAAAAAAAGTGGAGAAGAGATGGAGAAAGAGAAAGAAGACACAAGACAAAGGAAAAAGAATGGGGGGAGAGAGAGAGAGAGAGAGAGAGAGAGAGAGAGAGAGAGAGAGAGGTGAGAGAGTGGGAACAATGAGAGCGGGAAAGAGCTGAATAGAGATGGCGTGAGGAGAGAGAGAGAGAGAGAGAGAGAGAGAGAGAGAGAGAGAGAGAGAGAGAGAGGGAGAGGAGGCACAGAGGAAAAGAAAGAGATGACAGTGGTAGAGTGAGGGGAAAGAGTGAAGAAAAAGAGGCAAAGTGTGATAGGAGTGATAAAAGAGGGGAGAGGGGGACCTAGTAAAGCAGAAAAATAGAGAAGGAATGAAGGAACGTGAGAGATTGAGTAGGAGAGAGAGAGAGAGAGAGAGAGAGAGAGAGAGAGAGAGAGAGAGAGAGAGCGAGAGAGACTGAGAAAGGAAATGAGAGATTAATGAGTATCACCTGATCATGTGACATGAGTAGAAACTAAAAAGCTGGAGTGGGAGAGAGAAAAAGTGACCAAGGCGGGCAGAGAGGGAGAAACAGGGGGATGAGACGGAGATGTTCTTTAAGTGGCAGCAGGAAAAGTATTATCACCACTTATCTGTCCATTTCAGAGTAATTATTCATGCAATCATTTTAAATCTTGATATTCTCTCTCTCTCTCTCTCTCTCTCTCTCTCTCTCTCTCTCTCTCACACACTGTGTGTATGTGAAGTTCTATACAGTCAGCAAGGAGTCTCTAGTGCACAGCTTTCTGCACTTATAAAACCGTTTCCATATCCACCTGCTTTTGCGACTCATAATAGCTTTTGATAGCCGACACTAAAACCCTCATCACCTGAGAGATGGAGAGAGAGATATGCAACAAGCATCGTGTAGAAGAGCTCTCACTCATTACGCAGGAATGCAAACACACACACACACACACACACACACACACACACACACACACACACACACACACACACACACACTAAGCCTTTAGCATCCAGGCGCAAATAATAGGGCCGATTTATTGAGCTGATGTGCAGGCAGCTCACCCCCCCCCCCTCTCTCTCTCTCTCGCTCTATCTCCCCCTCTTTCTCTCTTTTTTTCTCTATCTGTCTGATTAATGGAACAGCTCTCGGTTCTTTTTGGAAAGAGGGCAGGCCATATAGCAAACACAATGTGTAGATCTTAGCGGCACCTAGTTTTGTGATTAACACCCTAAAACAGCAAAGGGATGAGCTACAGAGTCAGTCAGAAATCAGAACTGTAGTAATCATGGTAAAACACACAAAAGCGCATGCGCACACACACACACACACACACACACACACACACACACAGACACGCACCCACACACACACACACACCCACACACACACACACACACACACGCACACACACACACACACACACACACAAAGCTAAGTCAAAGTTGAATGTCAAACCCTTAACCCTAAACTTAAACCTAATTCTAACTAAACCCTAAAGCCACACCCCTCCAAAATCCAAAGTGGAAAAGCCTAAATGCACTTCCTTAAAATGTTCTTACTCTGTTCATTAATATCACATTCTGGTCTTCGGTATGTAGTAACTTCTCTCTGTCTCTGTCTCTCTCTCTCTAGACATACTTTGGCATGAAGCATTTATTAGCCCATTCCCCAAAATTACTCACTCAAGGGGTGGGGGTGGGGCTTGCCAGACCATCATGTGCCAACAAGCACAACCATTCACACACACATCCAATGGTAATTTGGAACAGCCAATGGGTAAGTACCCAGTGCAACCCACAAGAACACAGGAAGACCATAAACATTTCACATAAAAGCCCCCCCCCCCCATGCCCCCCCCCCCCCCACCCAGTCCAGAACTCGAACCCGGGATCTTTTTGCTGTAAGGCAGATGTGCTGAGTCCCGATTACTATGTCTCTAATCCCAACCATTTTGCCCAAATATTAACCCTCACCAATGTCTAACCTGAACCATAAAACTAAGGCTTAACCCCTGAGTACTATTTAAGATGTGAGGACCACCAAAATACTCTGACTCTCTCAGTGGAAAACGTATTCTGGCCTTCAACATGTAGCAAGTACACACACACACACACACACACACACACACACACACACACACACACACACACACACACACGTTAATGATTGACAGATCTTGTGTCAGTTGCTACCTTCTGAGGTTCCTGTGTAATCAGGCAGGTTTGGATAAAATCTTTCATCGCAGCGTGGTATTGATCTGCGTGCTGCTGAGCGTGACACCAAAGTTGAATGAGCGACAGCTCATCTACCGATACTGCCTGAGTCACAGCTCATGATCTGATTACGATTGAAAACCGGTGACCCATTGGTCAGAGATTCTACGGAACATCACCCAAGAAAATGTCTTTATAACTTACAGCGCTGCACATGAGTTCACATGAAATCAACCAAAAGCTGCAAAATGTAATGAGTGTACAGCAGAGTGGGTGGATTCTTAATTCTGATTGGTTGGGAAATTATGAAGGCTTTTCCGTAGCAGCAAGATATGAGTAATTCAAAGGTCACATGGTCTAAAAATAAGGACGACAGAAAGCATAATTGTTCAATTGTTCATATGGTGAAGCGTCCAAGTCCTTAAGGCCATGTGTTTACTACAAGTGTTTTTTTTGTTTGTTTGTTTTGTTTTTTTTCGTACACTCTCTTCGGAATGCAGCGTTGGAATCACTCAACAGCCTTGACACAAATACACCCCTAGCATCCTGTATTTATCCCCCACTGCACTTAGGGCAACTTTGAAAATATAAAAGACTTTAAAATTCTGCTGTGCTAGTCAGTATCACTTATCTCTCACTGACCAATTAAAATAAAAATGGGTGGGAATTAGATCAACATGTAACTCCCAGAAAGCACTCTCAACATGTCAAAGGGTATAGGGACCATCACAGACTAAAAACAGCGTCCAGCATGTCAGCAATGACCCTACTCTGCCAGATACCCTGAACAGCTTCTTTGCACACTTTTAATCATCGAGCAGTCCCGCGTCCTGCAGCGGAACCAAATCATCAACCATGAATAAACAAGGTCTATCTACCATTTCATTCAAATGGCTCAAATAGACTTTGTTAATTCTCGGTTGACTAAGTGTTTTCTACTCTGTGGAAGATCAATGTTAACAGGGCTGCAGGACCAGATAAGGTGTCGGGCCGGACCCTGAAATAATGCGCAGACAGCTGGCAGGAGTTTTCTTCTACATTTTTAACCTCTTTCTGCAGCTTGCTATGGTCCCTGTCTGCCTCACGTCCTCCATCAATGTGCCTGTGCCCAAAAAAAAAAAAAAATCATCCACCACCTGCCTCAAGGACTATAGACTGGTTGCCCTGACCACGGTAATCATGAAGTGCTTCGAGAGGATCCGCCTTCACCACATCAAACATGCTACCCCTGCAGGCCTGGACAGCCTTCAGTTCCCCTACTGGGAGAACCGTTCCATGAGCTTGCTGTCTTGTGAGCACTCCACACAGCAATGACTCACCTGGAGCACCCAAACACTTATGTCAGGAAGCCATCTGTGGCCTTCAGTTTAGCTTTCAACACTGTTCTCCTGTAGAATCAGGTACTGAAGCTCTACAACCTGAGACTGTCTGTCACTCACTGGATCAAGGACTTTCTCACCAATCGACTTCAGGTGGTGAGGATAGGGAACTCTACATCATCCACCCTGATCCTGAACACCGGAACACCACAGGGCTGTGTGCTCAGCCCGTCCTTCTTCAGCCTCTTAAAAAAAAAAAAAACACTTGGTGATGAAAATATATGTTCAGCTGTACAGGAGAGTTTGGAAAACTTTCTTTTATATAATTCTTTCTTTAATGTTCAGTTGGTGAATATTATAAATTAAATAGAAATTGTAAATTTCTCTGGATAGGGATGTCAAAATTAATTGAATGTTAAAAAACCATATCAAATCACAAAAAACAAACAAACAAACAGACAAAAATATCTGCAGGCTTCTGAGTCACAAGCTATATTGTGTGCTTTCTGTCTTATTAACTTCCAAGAAAAATTATGTAATTGGCAGTTTTTAGCTGCTATGGCATAAATGGTAGGAGAAACCAACAATACATAGATTGAAATATTACGCAGCAGAAAAGCATTTACCTAATCACCTCACAATCATCTTGGTCTGTGAGCCAAAACCACACCTCTCACTGTCAATCACAGTGACACTAGCCATTCTTGTCCATCTCTGGCCTCAGGCATGAGACAAAAAAAAAAAAAAAAATCAATAAGGTTGATGATTTTCCCATATTAGCAAGCTTCAATATCATGAATTGTAAAGCGCCTAAAATGAAATATACTTTGACAGACACCTACATCACCAATCCAAAGCACTTTCACACAAACTGAAACAGACCCATCTGTTGACACACCTATTCTAGTAGTCAGGGCAGGCAACACACACCACAGTCGCAATCGATTGCTCGGTCCACTTTCACTGTAGTGATTGAGGTCATGGGCGCTCCCGAGACTCTCCTAGCTCTGTCTTGAGTCGAACCATGACCACTCTGGCAACCTTTAACCTCCTGGAGCAATGTAATATGTTAGTCTGACAAATTAGAGTGAGGCTGGTGTTCTGTCAAAGCATCTGATGAGTTAGGAGCTGCAGGGAGCACTGCTGATTTACTTCCCTTAAACGTGTTGATATCGAGCAGCTTAGGAGTCAATCTCATTAAATGAAATGAGGTTTGGAGATTACATTTTCCCCAGGATAAGGATGCTGAAAGTTTTCTGTTGGCATGCGACGTATCGACGCGTCTATCGAACGAAAAGCGAGCTGAAAGTACAGGACCTGATCTGGTGCAAGAAACCTAACACCAAAACAACTCTGCTCGCTTAGGGTGTACGCGCTCATCTATCTGTTAGACTCTCATTCATATTAGACGTTTATTTGCTGATCGTCTTACATCCTCAGCTTTAGTCGATTTCGTGTTCAGACTTCTCGAAATGGCATCAGGCGGCAAATCTGAGTGTTTGGTACAGACTCAGCACCGACTCTGTAAAGCTGCTGGAAACGTGAATCTCCTAAACAAGATGTTCGCCGCACCATCAGGAAGCTCAGCGTGGCGGAAATGACAGCTCATAGATTATGACTGACTGATTAAGAGAAAGATAATGTTTCAAGCAGCCCACTAAGTGTCAAGTGTACAGCATTTCCCCAGCATCAAACTCCCCCCAAAAAATGTCGCCAATCATCCAGGAGCAAATTCATCATCGTTAGCGAGGGGCTCGTCGGTGCTCAGTCGGCCCACGTTCCAGATGATGAAGAATTTGGAAGTCAGATCAAGAAGTGAAGCATGGCGTACAGCGGCGTGCGCCGGACCTGCGTGACTTAATGAATGGAATGAGCTGGTGTTTAATCGTGTTTAACAACTCAGGATTCAACCTGATGTCTGATTTATTAATCATGAGAAGAGAAGAGAGAAAAACAAGAAAATTGAAAATTCAAAGAAGCAACAAAGGAAAAAGACAACAAAAAATAAAGAAGAAAACAAATTTAAAAAGTAACGTATGGGATAAAAAATTAAAAATTAAGAAAAAGAAAAAAGGAAAGGCAAAAGAAAACCAAAGAACCACAGCAAAATTAAAACAATAAAAAAGAAAGAAAGAAATGAAGAAGGAAAGAATATTTCAAATGAAAGAAAAAAGAGATTAAAAACAACAAGGGATGGGACAATCGACTTATGAGTGTCCCTTATAATGAATTTTCCATGATACAAGCTTCGATCTCCCCAAAGATCTGCCCTAACCAATGAGTAAATTTTTGATTTACGAGCTCTGCTGGGGAAAGAAATGGCGTTTCCGGGCCGATTAGCCTCGTATTCTTACACATGTATTCTTCCGCGCTCCGAGAATGCCTTGTGCGGTGCTTCTGAATTATTTTCTGTGACGCCGCCTATGGGAAGAAAAAAAAAAAATTCACGCCCCCCCCTCTAACAATTATTTTCATAGGAAATAACAGAAAACCAATAACAGCGGTACCTCACTTTACGAAATTAATTCGTTCCAGAAGTGGTTTCGTAACCTGATTTTTTCGTAAGTTGAGTATCATTTTACATGTAAAAGGCCTGATTCGTTCCAAGGCCCCCAATACTACCCCCTAAACCCTTTAAAAATTATAAAAGTATACCTTTTAAGGCCTCCTTCTGCTTCAATATTGTACCGATGGTAGACGGGTTTCGGCCGTATTCCTTTGCGATATCACTCAACTGCATGCCAAGAGCCCGCTTCTTCTTTTCACTCGCACCGAGAATCACTGTCACCAGGAATCACATGTGTATGTGTGTGTGCCTGTGTTGACCATGTCTTCTTAGCAGAGTTATAATCTTATAAATGTTTATGCACAGTTAAAAGCCTGAGCCAAAAAATAAACTTGCAAATGAGAGCACACTCGAAAAACTCACGAAACAACAGTGACTGTCCTTTACTTGTGTTAGAACTCCATGACGAACAATGGCTCGAAGGCACACAAAAAGCATCATGGGTATTGTGGAGATGCAGCTCCATAATAGCCAATAGGAGGCCAGAGGGGCAGGGTGTTGGGAGATAGCCAATGGGAGAGCAATTCACGCATTGTTTGAATTTTTGAGATGGCATGTTTCGTAACGTGATTTTTTTTCGTATCCAGAGGTATTTAGGTAAATGCGGTTCATAACGGATTTTTCGTTTTTTGGGTCTTTCGTAAGGTGAGGTACCACTGTAATCCATTCCAACCCACTCCCAAACTCATATAACCTAACACAAACATGTATATTTGACTTAATATATTAAAGATAAACATGTAAAAACAATTAATATTTCATAATAATAAGAGGGAGGAGGAGAATTTTTTGCATGTGCACGCTAAGAATGTCATCAAGGAAAGTGTAATTGTGCATCCTCTATAGTAGGTGGCAGTGGTGCTCTCACTGTGTCCTCTTCACCATAGGGAACACGATGAGAGTGCCACTGCCACCTACTGCAGAGGATGTGCAATTACACTTAATTGTACTACAGTAGGCAAAAAAGCATGTTCCCAGGGTCATATGAGCCCGCCCGGCCTGGCCTTGTGGGAGCTCACCATGAGCCTTTCCTCACTGGCATTCTTAGCATTCACAGGCACAAAATTCTCCTCCTCCTCTGTTAGACACCACCTCATGCCTGCCCACATGACATCTTCGTGCAGTCGAAGATCGGAAGGGTTCGTTGACTTATTGTTTATTCTTGCTTTAGTATTATTTATTATTAATTATTATTAATGTTAATGTACATGTATTATTATGATTATGAAATATTTATTGTTTTTCCATGTTTATCTTTCATATTTCTTTCTTTCATATTAGGTAGAATATACGTGTTTGTGGCAGGTTATATGAGTTTGGGAGGGGGTTGGAATGGATTAATTGGTTTTCTATTACTTCCGATGGGAATTTTTGTTTCATCTGACAAACATTTTGACTTATGAGCTTGCCTCGGAAAAGATTAATTTCGTAAGTCAAGGTACCACTGTAATGAAAAGAGATGAGAAGAGAAAATAACAGAAACTAATTAAAAGGAAGTGAAGAGAATAGAGAAGAGAAGTAATGAGAAAACATGAGAAGATGAAAGACTGAAAGGGAAGAGAACAAAACAGAGAAGATGAGCGTCAATGAGAAAATAGAGGAAAATAATGAGAAGAGATGAGAAGAGATGAGAAGAGAAGAAAATAGAGGAGAAAATTAGTTATGAGAAAATATTGAAAAGGGAAGAGATGGGGGGGGAATAGTGCAGAGAAGTAATGAGAAAAGATGAGAAGAGGACAGAAGAGAAGATAAACCGGTGCCTTTGGTTGTTTAGTGTAGTTACGGTACTGAGTTGTACTAAACTCAATCTCTCACTTCCTCTCTCTGACAACAGAACCCGAACCTGGACAGAGTTTAACTCCTGAAGGTTGAGTATCAGGGAGGAGAAGTAATGAGGGAGATGAGTGAGGGAGCAGTCAAGCTTTCAGCCATTCATGAGTAAATGTCCACACACACACACACACACACACACACACACACACACACACACACACACACACACACACACACACACACACAGTCGACACAGGAAGCTACAGCATGTGAGAAAAACAAATCGATTCACTGCTGAATAGCCATCAGATCTTGATGCCTAGGTAACCCTCTCAGATGTTTCTCACTCAAAGCTCCAGTTCCTTATAGCAGATAAGTGAAAAAAAAATTATTATGATCTCATAAAATTTGGTTACTTTGCCTCACAAATTTCATAACAAATCATTTCTAATTAGCAAAGTATAGAATAGAGACTCTTATGCATCATAAAGAAGAGTTTACCGTATGTAAATATGTAAATATATTCTCAAAAGAAATTCGAACACTTTCGGAAATGTGCACCCAAACATCAGATAAAATTTACACGTGGACTCGTAAAGCAGGGGATTTTTTGTATGTGGAAAAAATAAGCTTCCCTCCTTGTCAGTGTAGGCGGAGTCATTAAACTCATGTTCGTTGCTTCAGTACATAAAATATTTTGGGGATCTTGATGTGTGGTGCCATCTGTCAAATAACAATATGCTCTGATTGATTATTGTTGGAATCATGCCACATAAAAGATCAGCTCAGCCTGTTCCACTTCATGTCAATTGTAAAGATTTCGCCTCTCATCACCGTTTTTCTCTGGAGCTCACTGACTTTACTTGGTCATTTGTCACTCATCGCTTCCTGCACTGACACCACTTTAAGAGTTAAAGAGCACATGGACTAAATGGAATGATGTGCAAGGAAGAAGTCATAAGGAACTATGTACAAGTTCTGGACACAAACACACACATACACACACACACCATATAAATGGAAAACACAAACAGGTGAATACTTTTGTGAAAGAGAGATGGGGAGGAGAGACAAAGAGAGAGATGAGATGAGTGGTAGAATGTCAGAGAGAAAGAGAGAGAGAGAGAGAGAGAGAGGTAAAGAAAAGAGGAGATAAACAGGGATGACAAGAGAGAGAGAGAGAGAGAGACAGAGAGAGAGAGAGAGAGTGTGTGTGTGTGTGTGTGTGTGTGTGTGTGTGTGTGAGAGAGAGAGAGAGAGAGAGAGGGATACAGAGAGAGAAAGAGAGATAGAGGGATACAGAAAGAAAGAAGGAGAGGAAACAGAGAGTAGGGATTGAATAGAGAAGGGGGATTACAGAGAGAGAATTAAAGAGAGGGTGGAGAGAGAGAGAGAGAGAGAGAGAGCGAGAGAGAGTGTCCTCGGTGCACACTTGTATGTATTTACAGATGACCTCGCTAAGTGATGCTGTAATCATTGTCAGTGAATGCAAATATCCAATGTCTTTCACAAACACAGGCAGACAAAGAGAACACACACACACACACACACACACACACACACACACACGCACATACACGCACACACACACAAATAAACAGACACGCACAAATGCACAGACGCACACACACACACACACACACACACACACACACACACACACACACACACACAGATGCGCACACACACACAGACGCACACACATTCACACGCACGTGCACAAACATACTAAGTACATTAATACTGTGTAAGAAATTGTTTATAACTGATATAGCACCACGGGATGAGGACTTGTTATTGTGTATGAATGTGGATACTTTCATCGAGTGCCTCTTTATAACCCGGAAAGAAGTGCTCCCGTCCCCTCATGAGATGGACACCAGACACCGCTATAGTCTTATATTGGTTCAGATAAGAGACAGGGGCCGTTTGTTCTCACGGATCCACTGAGCCACGTTCATCCGCAAGTGGCTGTGACAACAGCAATGATTTCAGGTTCTTTCCACAATCCAAAGATCGGCACATTCACTCAACCGGCGACACAAGATTGCCAGTCGGTGTGACTGTGAGTGTAAATGATTGTTTGTGTCTGTATTGGCCCCGTGATAGACCTTCTCACAGCGGGTAAAGGTGTGCTTACACGATACCGATCAGGAACATGATTTCCCTCAATCATGCCCCGATGTTACGTCACTGGAGGAAATAGAAGAACACTGGTACACACCGGCATACATTGTAAACATACTGGATACTGGAAACACTGGAGGATTTCAGGTAAAACGTTTGGGGAGGGAAGTGAAATATTTCGTAAATGTTGAAAAGTTTGGTGATTTGATGTGTTTACGGTATCACATCTATAGTGAATAATGTAACGTTGGCATGGTATTTGAAAAAAAAAAAAAAGGCCTCCAAAGGAAGCAAGAAAAGTCAGTTTAATACCCTGTACTGTATTATTACTGTATTATTATACGGAAGCTAAATATTCAATGAAAATGCATCGTGACCTTGACCTTTTGACCTCATTATAAACAGAGTTCTATACTACAACCTGGAGAGCAACTGTGTTGACCTTTAAATCAAATCTGAGTTTGACTTCAAGTTATCGTCCGGAAATCTTGAGGGTTGATGCTGCCCACCCAACTGCCAAGCTGACCGCCCATACAGCGTGGGGACATAATTTGCATATCGGCAGCTGCAGCCTAATAGAGAAGTGGCTTACGGGCGAAAAGGTCATTGGTTCAATTCCTGACACAGCAGGAAAAATGTGTTGGGGTGGGGTTAGCGGCACCCTCCCTTCATCTACCTTCATGGCTCAAGTGCTCTTGAGCACGGCACCTAAACCCCGCAACTGCTCTCCGGGTGCCCCAATGTGTGTGACAGCCCACTGCTCAGAGAGAAAGTGAATGTCTGTGTGTGTGTGTGTGTGTGTGTGTGTGTGTGTGTGTGTGCTCATTTTGTTTTTCAAACAGATGTATAAACAGAGAGTAACATCAGGAAGAACATCAGTGCCGATCATAATAACATTGGAATCACATTGAGTAACGATCGGTTCGCATCGGTACGCATCAGAACAAAGTCGGCCAACACAATGGAATCATGTGATCATTAAGTCTGCTGGGATTGGCTCCAGCTTCCCTGAGACCCTGATGGATAGATGGTACAGATAAAGGATGGATGGATGTATTGAGTATTTCAGATGCTCGATTGTACTGTCCTTTAAACTTGGCGTGAGAATGAAGTAGTTCAACACTGTCCCTATTTTAATTTTGGAACATGGAGCAAAGCCAAACACATTCCTGAACTAGAACACACTACGTGTATGTAACTCGACCAGATATATTTCTTTCTGTCATGAAAAAAATGTGCATGCGACTCGAGCAGACTGTGAGTTGATGTCTTCAGAATGTATTGACAAGAGCACTAGAGACTTAATTAACTTCTGAGTATCGCACCATGCATGAACCGGGCGAGAGACGCGGTGACAAACTGGTTTTAATGGTACCGTTAGCATTAGCAAGCTAGAAAAGGGCTAATAAACGCGTAGCGGACCCTTATCTGGCTAATGGCTGTGATTATTTGGACTCTTTATCTGGTTAATGGCTGTGATAATTATGTCCAATGTCCTGGTTGAGGCCTCAGTGTTTTATAGTCCCTTAACACCATTAGTGAGATTAACATTATCTCTTTGCTAAATCTACTGTGTGCATTCGGCTTATTTATATACGGCGGTAAGGATTTCTGTCCTAAGTGCACTGCTCTAACCGACCTTCACAATATAATTAAAAAAAAAACCCACAAAAGATATAAATTTCATTTTTATTCTTAAATCAAGCTCCACTTAAAGTAAAATCGTCCTGGCGCAGAAGTCCTTTTTTCCCCCGTTAATGATGTAAAATAACTCGTTAAAAGGCGATTTTACACCAATTGTAAATTTTTATTCATATCTCGAAACAAAATGATTTATTTTCAGTGTTAAAAAGCACCTCTACTTCAGTCATCATCTAATTCATCCAGCCATTTTCTAAGCCGCTTGATCCTAATTGGTGTCTTGGGCTGGCTGGCGTCCATCTCAGCCAACGGCAGGGTACACCCTGGACAGCTCGCAAGCCCATTGACACGCACACCTAAAGGTGATTTCAGTTCAGTTCATTTTCTGTAACTGCTTAATCCTAATTAGGGTCGCTGGAAGGCTGGCACCCATCCCAGCTGACTCTGGGCGAGGGCAGAGTACACCCTGGACAGCATGCCAGGCCATCGCAGGGCCGAAACACGCTGACAGCTTTGCGGCGACTCATATTGAAAGTCAGCAATGGTTCATGTAAAAGCCTTTGATAACCCAGTTAGCTACAATGGGGGGGCAATGACAACCTGTGGCGAGTAGGGCTTGAACCCCCAAACTTAGCATCAGTGATCCAGCACCTTTACCACTAGGCTACTAGGGGTGTTTTGAAACAGCCAATCAACCTATTGTGTGTGTTTTTGGACTGTAGGAGAAAACCAGAGGAAACACACACAAGCTTGGGGAGAACATAAAAAGTCCACACAGAAACACCTGAGCTGGGAATCGAACCCAGAGCCTTCTGGCTGTGAGGTGGACGTGCTCACCACTATGCCACCGTGCCACCCCACTTGACTTCTCTTGTAAAAAAATAAGAAGAACACTCGACAAACCTTGAGGCTGGAACAGGCTTTCGAAGCACCACGATGCAATTACGAACACAATACATGCGCCTGAATACGAAGTAATACAATTTACTTTCAGGACTCGTATCCCTCCTTTCTCCTTGTGTTTGTGTTTCTTTGTGATCATCTGTCCATTAGTGATCACATACAAGGACAAAAAAGAAAGCAAGAAGAGAAGAAGAAGAAAAAGAAAACAAACCAAGTTGACCATGTGAGGACAAAAAATAGAATGAACCCAAATATAGCCACTATATATTACGAGAAAATCACAGAGCCATTAACCCTTTAAAGTGTGTCTGGTATCTATGTATCACTGAAGTGGGCCAAACGTGTCATTAAGGAGAGGTAAACGGTGTGTGGGGCCCATAATAGGATAATAGCCCCCATGCTAGGAGCTGATAAATGGGAATGAGTTAATGAAGAGTGCGTTTGGGTCTGCGGAGGTAACTGAGAGCTCTGGTGTGCTCCGTGAAGCTGGTGTGATGCATGAAGGTGTGAAAAGAGCTTCACTTTTCAAGATTGGAAAGAGGAGTTGACGAGGGAAGAAGAGAAGATCAAGAGCCCTTTCTGGTAAAGTTCCCACAGGGCAAAGCATCCATCACACACACACACACACAGTCTCACATTTCCACAGATTCAGGAAACAATACATAACATTCATTTTGGGGAGACTTAGTACTTGCCTAGCTGTAACACTTAGTCTAACCTCAGTCTCTCACTCACTCCCTCATTTGCCGAACCACTTAATCCTAAGAGCCCATCTCAGCCTGCACCAGATCAAGGTGGTGCACATACACACAACTATTTACACTCACACCAAGGGACAATGTGGAAGGGGCAATTAGCCTAAAGTTTATGTCTTTAAATTCTGGGAGGAAGTTTCGATGGAGTTCCTCAGGGTAACCTGTGTGTGTGTGTGGGTGGGGGTATAGACATTCACTTTGAGGGGACCTAGACCACACACACACACACACACACACACACACACACACACACACACACACACACACACACACACACACACACAGGGCACAGATCCCTGGAGTGAAGGCCAAGTGAGTAATACCATCCATCAGATGCTCACATGAGAAACAGTGAGACCTTCAGCAGGAGGTCAGATGCAGTATCCAGCCCTCCCACCCCCACCCCCACCCCCACCTCCTCTCTCTTTCAAACTCCAACTATCACACTTCTCCTTGAAGCTTACTGTGTTGCAATGTAATTATCTATTAACATGCAAACATTCTTCAGTATACTCTATCAAAACTCGGCTTCCCACCCTTTTTGAGGTAATTACTTACCAGCACACTTGGTACGAGCCCGGAGTGGTGGCCCATGTGCTCCTGTGCCCCCGTCTAGTGGTCGTGTGAGTAACACGCTGATCTCGTACTCTGTATCGGGTGTCAGATGGCCGATCTTGTGTGAAGCTTTGTCCACAGGTTGCAGATCGTACATGGTGCCTGAGACGGTACGGTACTCCACTTCGCGGCCGATGATTGGCCCGTCTCCGTTGATGGAGTTGGCATTGAGTTGGATCCACAGGTAGGTGGCGCCCACTGCTGTCAACTGGGGTGGTGCGATAGGTACTGGGGGTTCTGGGAAAAGGATATCGGACATATTACATAGGATGTTGTTTAAATATCCTGAAGATATTTAAGATTTAGAATTTAAGGACACTTTTTAAAGCACACATCAAGACAGCTAAAATAGCAATAACTAGTCCAAGGTGCCCGCTCACAGGCACAACTGATTACAGTGGCATGAACCTTTTACTGGTACCCTGTTCTACTGCTGGGTGAACAGAGGCACACTTGTGATTAAGACCTTGCCCAGGGAACTTAGCACAATGGCGATCTAAATGGGATTTGAACCCACAACCTCTGGCTCATGAGCCCAGCACCCTAAGCACGCCACCACCTGCCCCACATGATGCTAATGGAAGGAAGCAAATTCAGTCTATAATGAGTGAAACAGGTGGCGACATGCCAACGCTGCTCATAATCTTCATATTTATTACATTTTTCTGTTTGCTTTTAATTTCATTTTCGTACGATCCCAAGCAGTGTGAAGATTTGCTTCGAGGTTCCTTTATAAATGCAAAAAAACCCTTATTTTTTATAACTCTATTTTTACTTTTTCGTGCACATACATCTACTTTTTTATGGCAAAATGTATTCAAAGAGTTATGACTGGTGTAGGGCAGACCTGAGGTCAGTTCAGATGTTCAACCAATCAGAATAATGAGACAAATGGAGATATTCTTATGATAATGATTCCTGATGGAGAGGGGGGAAATCTCCTCTATATGTTCTTTATCGACATATACTACACATAGGAAAACATTGTGCTTAAGTGCTATAGACAAGTGGAGTCTTTATAGTCAGAGGCAGCAGCTATGTATATTTGCAGAGGGCGGGACCGTGCTGCTTAGTTGCAAAATATGAGCATCAAGGCTGATTCGGGTTTATTGACAAAGTCTCTAAGTGTTTATTCCTAATCAATAGAATACTGTCAGAGGGTTTTTATTTGAGAAATAGCACATGTGTGTGTGTGTGTGTGTGTGTGTGTGTGTGTGAGTGTGTGTGTGTGTGTGTGTGTGTGTGTGTGTCTGTGTGTGAGACATAGGTAAAGGTAGCCATTACTGTCACCGTCTCTGTTGGAAAAGCCATGGTTAGTAATAATAAGTTTCTTCATTTGCAGTTCTGTTTATATTTGCTTGATAGGTTGAGCCAGGTTAGACATACTGCATGACCGATCAATGAAACATAAAGAGAGAGAGAGAGAGAGAGAGAGAGAGAGAGAGAGAGAGAGAGAGAGAGAGAGATGTTCAATTGCACGTATATATGCACAGTTACGGTTGGACATTATCATTGATGAACACATCAAAACTTTATGCCTTTGGCAGCCTCTGTGCTAGTTGTGCAGACAGTGTCCTGTTGGATGGCATCATTTAGTGAGGATATATGCCCTCTGGGGCAGGCAGAAGTGATTGATGCCCACCACAAGACCATTACACTATAGCCAATATGATAATAAAGTGTAATTCATATTTATTATGGACACCTCCTAACTGTGGAGATCGATCAGGATGGAAACAGTGGCACAAAGTAATGAATAAATAAATTATAGTGGGGTGTGTGTGTGTGTGTGTGTGTGTACACGCTATGTTTGAGGCATGGTGTATTACTCTCTAAAGCCACAAATAGCTCCAGACCAGAGCTGAGCTCCTGTACTCTGCCTGTGGGGAATGCTAACAACACAGTACACTTGTTCTTTACACTTGTGTATATGCATGTCTGTGTGTGTGTGTGTGCGTGCGTGTGTGTGTGTGTGTGTGTGTGTGTGCGTAAACCAGCCACGTGCAGGTCATAGATCCTACAGATGGCTGTTTCACAGTGTCCCCAGCCAGAGACCTCTAAATACCCCGTAATCTATCTTGTCACAGTCGGCCAATCAGACATCACCTAAAACGAACTGTCTAATCCTACTTGGTCTTAGGAGCCGTTCTGGCACCGTACACGGCAGGCGAAACAGTTAAAGCAGAGCAGGTAAGAAGGAGAGAGGAGCACCACAAGCCTGTAGCATGCTAAAATTTTAGCTTCACCGGCTGAGCACGTACAGAATCACATAAATCAAAATATTGGCCTCGGGGCAAAAACTCATTACAGGCTTATGTTTGGAATTTGTTTTTAAGACAAATATAAATAGCGAATTTGCTGACTTCATATTCATTAATTTTAACACAACTACAAAAATAAAAGTCTTGCGGTTGAAAGTTTTTAGTATAAATGAAAATGTATTTGAGAGAACTGAAGAAAAAAAAGCATCAGGTAACAAAACTCTCTCGCTCGTTCAATTTCACACGAAGCCCATCTTACACCAACACTGGGAAACATTGGGTACACCCTGAAAACTGCGGAGTATACACACCCACGCAACCCGTTCCACCCACGCTCACAACGAGGGGCAATTTGAAACAGCGAATGTGCATGTCTTTGGACTGTGGGACGAAACCGGAGTATCCCGAGGAAACCCACACAAGCACAAGGAGTCTCCACACAGCTCTACTTGCTGGCAGGTGGATGATGTAACCATGAACCGTCGTAATGGGAATGAATTACCCTCCAAACCGTTTCAAGCCATAAAAAAAAAAAAAAAATGCATATTTCATTCATTCATTCGTTCCCTGAACCACTTAATCCTAATAAGGGTTGTCGGGAGGCTTGCGCCCATCTCAGTCGACTTTCTCCAACCATTCCAACCTGCCTGCACACGCTTCTTCACCTCTTTTCCACACTCTCCATTGCTCTGGATTGTTGAGCCCAAGTACTTAAAATCCTCCACCTTCCTTATCTCTGCTCCCTGGAACCTCACCGTTCCTCTTGGGTCCTTGTCATTCATGCACATGTATTCTGTCTTACTGAGGCTAACCTTCAATCCCCCTCCTTTCCAGGGCATACCTCCACCTCTCTAGATTTTCCTGCACTTGTTCTCTGCTCTCAATGCAGATCACAATGTCATCAGCAAACATCATAGTCCATGAAGAATCTTGTCTAACCTCGTCTGTCAGTGACAATGTATCCATTACCATAGCAAACAAGAAGGGGCTCAGAGCTGACCCTTGATGCAGTCCTACCTCCACCTTGAGCTCTTTTGTCACACACCGACAGCACACCTCACCACTGTCTTACATCTCTTATACATGTCCTGCACCACTCTAACATACTTCTCTGCCACTCCAGACTTCCTCAAGCAATACCACAGTTCCTCTCTTGGCACCCTGTCATATGCTTTCTCCAGATCCACAAAGGCACAATGCAGCTCCTTCTGACCTTCTCTGTACTTCTCTATTAACATCCTCAAGGCAAACACTGCATCTGTGGTGCTCTTTCTTGGCATGAAGCCAAACTGTTGTTCACAAATGCTGACCTCTGCCCTTAATCTAGCTTCTACTATTCTTTCCCATAACTTCATCTTATGGCTCATCAACTTTATCCCTCTGTAGTTGCCACAACCCTGCACTTCTCACTTATTCTTAAAAATGGGCAGCAGCACACTTCTCCTCCATTCTTCTGGCATCCTCTCACTCTCTAAGACCTTGTTGAATGTTCTGGTCAGTAAATCTATTGCTACCTCTCCTAGACACTTCCATACCTCCACTGTATGGTATGTCATCAGGACCAACTGCCTTTCCATTCTTCATCCTCTTCAATGCCCTCCTCACTTCACCCTTACTAATCTTTGCTATTTCCTGGTCCTCAACAGTCACCTCTTCTACTCTTTTTTCTCTCTCATTTTCCTCATTCATCGGCTCTTCAAAGTACTCTTTTCATCTTCCCAGCACACTTCTGTCATCAGTCAATACATTTCCCTCTCTGTCCTTAATCGCTCTAACTTGCTACATGTCCTTCCCATCTCTATTTCTCTGCTGTGCCAACCTGTATAAATCATTTTCTCCCTCTTTACTTTCCAACCTAGAATACAAGTCATCATACGCCCTCTGTTTGGCCTTTGACACCGCTACCTTTGCCTTACGCTGTGTCTCCCTGTACTCCTGTTTACTCTCTTCGGTCCTCTCTATGTCCCACTTCTTCTTAGCTAACCTCTTCCTTTGTACACACTTCCTCACTCCATGCACTTCCTCATTCCACCAACAAGTCTCCATATCTCCTCTCCTTACAGATGACACACCAAGTATTCTCCTACCTGTCTCCCTGATCACATTACTTGTAGTTGTCCAGTCATCTGGATGCACTTCCTGACCACCCAAAGCCTGTTTCAACTCCTCCTTGAAGACAACACGACTCTTCCTTTTTCAGCTTCCACCACTTTGTATTCTGCTCTGCCTTTGCCTTCTTCACCTTCCTCACCATCAGTGTCATCCTGCACACCACCATCCTATGCTGTTTGGCAACACTCTCACCCGCACGACTTTGCAGTCACTGACTTCCTTCAAATTACATCGCCTGCACAAGATGTAGTCTACCTGTGTGCTCCTCCTACGCTTTTATAAGTCACCCTATGCTCCTGTCTCTTCTGGAAGAAAGTATTTACCACAGCCAGTTCCATCCTTTTTTCAAAATCTACCAACAGCTGTCCTTCAGCGTTCCTGTCCTGGATACCAAACCTGCCCATCACTTCCTCGTCCCCTCTATTGCCTGCACCAACATGTCCATTGAAGTCTGCCCCAATGACCACTCTTTCTCCTCTGGGGGTACTCTGCATCACGTCATCAAAGTCACTCCAGAATCTCTCCTTCTCTTCTAGCTCACATCCTGCCTCTGGGGCATAAGAACTAATAACATTGAACATCACGCCTTCAATTTCTAACTTGAGACTCATCACTCTGTCTGACACTCTTTTCACTTCTAGAATATTCCTGACAAACTCCTCCTTCAAGATGACTACTACTCCCATCCACACCATGAAAAAACAGCTTAAACCCTGCTCCTAAGCTTCTCGCCTTGCTACCTTTCCACCTGGTCTCCTGAACACACAGTATATCCACCTTCCTCCTCTGCATCATGTCAGCCAGCTCTCTACCTTTTCCTGTCATAGATCCAACACTCAAAGTCCCTACTTTCAGTCCTAGACTCATGCCTTTCCTCTTCTCTCTCTGCCTACGGACACACCTCCTGCCTCTCCTTCTTCGATGTCTTCGACCAACAGTAGTCCAATTTCCACCAGCACCCTGTTGGTCAACAGCACTGATAGTGGTTATTGTTAACCCGGGCCTCGACCGATACGGTATGGAATTTTTTGTTGTGACTCGCATATTTTATTTGACATTTGTTTTACACCAGATGCCCTTCCTGACGCAACCCTCTGCATTTATCCGGGCCTGGGACTGGCGTGAGGGAGAGACACTGGCTTGTGCCCATGCCTCACAGCTGCATTTTATATATATATATATATATATATATATATATATATATATATATATATATATACACATATATACACATACACAGTCGGCCCCCAACTTACGAAATTAATCCGTTCCAGGGCCCTTTTCTTAACGTGGGGATTTCGTAAGTAGGGGTTGCATCTTACATGTTAAACGCCTAATTCGTTCCAAGGCTTCAGTATTTGGACTGGATAAACCCCATAAACCCTTTAAAAATGGTAAAAGTACACCAATTTTGTATGAAATATGTGTTAAAAATAAAAGAAAATTATTTATTAAACCATTTAAACATTTTATTAACACACACACACACACACACACACACACACACACACACACACACACACACACACACACCTATCTCTCTTTTTTCTCTCTCTCCCTCTCTCTCTTTTCTCTCTCTCTCTCACTCTATCACTGTCTCTCTCGCGTGCGCTGTGGGCCACGCCCATAAGACGTGAATTCAAAGCGCATTCCCTGCTTGACCATTTACTGAATTAAAACAACTTAAAAAACTAAAAACTAAAGCGTTATATATATATATGAAAAAAATGTAAATAAATTTTTAACATTAAAACCATACTGAGGAAGTGCATGACGCTTGTAGTGCGTGTTATGTGTTTACGGAAGTAAGAATATTACGTGGAATGGCATCTTGTTGCTCTGTGGTGATCGTGAGTCTCTATTAAATAAATATTATCTCAATAGTGCAATACTTTCAGACAATATGAAAACTGTGGCTGAGGGGTGTGTGTGTGTGTGTGTGTGTGTGTGTGTGTGTGTGTGTGTGTGTGTGTGTGTGTGTGTCATAACGTGATGGCCACTTGATATTACGTTATCCACGGAGTCTTCAAAACAAATTCATTTGAAAACCTTATAAAATATATAAAAATATACTGGGAAGGTAGCTTGCGATGGACTAGCGTCCCATCCAGGACTCCTAGTTGCTTCATGCTACAGAAACCAGAAATAAGCAGCAGTCTGATGAGCCACTAGGCTCAAGTGTAAAAAGCTCAACCAACATTTTTACCTATGCGGTTGGAAAGTGCTTCGGTGTTTCAGATAAGTTTGTCGATCAGAATCGAAAGACTCAGGTATTTCCCGTGGAATCGTTTTTGTGCATTAATAAGGTTTTGTTCATTGAGTGGAGGGCTAAAAGAGTGCTGCGATATCTAAGTATTGTGTCGACATGCTGCCAATAATGTCAATAACCAACCTCTGTTCTTAATGCACCCCATTTATCTCGTGTCCTTATTTCTACAACTTAAGTACCAGTTCCTAAAAGAGCTACTGTTAATCTCTCTCTCTCTCTCTCTCTCTCTCTCTCTCTCTCTCTCTTACTGAGAGTCCCTACAAAGTCCTCACCTTATGTTTCAGATTAAAATGCAGTGTGTGTGTGTGTGTGTGTGTTGCATCATTGTCATTATTTGTCTCTTCACCTATTCAAATGAATAGGAAGAGGTATAGCACCACCAGACCAATCTGATTTTTTTTTTTAATTACCATGTCTCACGAGCACCCGTTTAAAAGGTGGAGGGTAGCGTTATCCTCCAAGAGTGTTACGGCAGTGGCACAGTGGTGTAGGGGTAAGAACATCTGCCTCACAGCAAGACGATCCTGGGTGTGATTCCCAGCTCAGGTGTTTCTGTGTGGCGTTTGCATGTTGTCACTGTGTTTGCGTGGGGTTCCTCCAGGTACTCCGGTTTCCTCCCACAGTCCAAAAACATGCACAGTAGGCTAATTGGCTGTTCCAAATCACCCGTAGATGTGAGTCTGAATGTTTGTGTGAGTGTTGGTCATGTGATGGCCTGGTGAACTATCCAGGATGTACCCTACCTTTGCCCGAGGTCAGCTGAGATGGCACCAGCCTTCCTGTGACCCTAATTAGAGTCAGTTCAGAAAATGAATGAATGCATGTGTGTGTGTCTGTGTGTGTGTGTGTGTGTGTGTGTGTGGGTGTGTGTGTGTGTGTGTGACAGAAATAGGGTGAAAGACAAGGAGAAAGTGTGAGGACTGAGGGATAAAGGGAGAGAACAGGGAAACAGCAGCTGTCTGAGGGGCTTGTACAGGGGGCACAGCTGAGATCGACAAGCTGCTGAATGGACTCCGAGTGTGTGTGTGTGTGTGTGTGTGTGTGTGTGTGTGTGTGTGTCTGTGTGTGTCTGTGTGTGTGTGTGAATCTTTACACGTGACAGTGTGGCATGTATGAGGAACAGCTGTTACAAGACTGTTGTTCAGATGGTCAGATATAAAAGGTGTGCATATTTCTAGGGGCGTGTCTGCATGTGTGTGTGTGTGTGTGTGTGTGTGTGTGTGTGTGTGTGTGTGTGTGTGTGTGTGTGTGTGTGTGTGCATTAAAACTGAACAACTGTGTCCTGCTCCGGTACAGCACCTGTTTGATAACCTAGACGGAAACCCTGAAGCTTAAATTAAATTCATTTGAGTTTGAAATCATACCATAAAATGCACTGATGCGAACTCTGCCCCACATGAGCGGAATGTGGAGAACAAGTTCCTAATGAAGAACACTCAAATTTCTGTACTACTCAGCTACGTAAAACGGTGAAGTGGAGTCCATTATTAGTGAACCAGTCAAAATTACATGGCTACACCGGGTTAGCATCCAACTGGGTTAAGTATCCATGAAGCAGATTAATGAAACCTTCGGAGGATCGACAAGTTCAGTCCAATATTTTTAGTGTTTTAATGAGAGCCTGTCTATGGGAAAAATAAAGTAGAGCAAACAAAATTTTATTGTGAAATCTATAGTTTTTATATATATATATATATATATATATATATATATATATATATACACACACACACACACACACACACACACACACAGTCGGCCCCCAACTTATGAAATCAATCCGTTCCAGAGCCCTTTTCTTAACGTGGGGATTTCGTAAGTAGGGGTTGCATCTTACATGTTAAACGCCTAATCCATTCCAAGGCATCAGTCTTTGGACTGGATAAACCCCATAAACCCTTTAAAAATGGTAAAAGTACACCAATTTTGTATGAAATATGTGTTAAAAATAAAAGAAAATTATTTATTAAACCATTTAAACATTTAATTAACATATTAAACCATTTTATTAACATATTTATTAATTAAACAATTATTAAACATTTTTTGTAACTAAAAACTAAAGGGTTATTCTCTCTCTCTCTCTCTCTCTCCCTCTCTCTCTCTCTCTCTCTCTCTCTATCTCTGTCTGTCTCTCTCTCTCTCTCTCTCTCGCATGCTGCGGGCCACGCCCACAAGACGTGAATTCAAAGCGCATTCCCTGCTTGAAAAACTCAACTTTAATTTGATTCCTTGAAAGATCGGAATTCCAGATGAGCTCAAATGCACCCACATGTATTGAACATTTACTGAATTAAAACAACTTAAAAAACTAAACTAAAAACTAAAGAATTAAGCTTCCTTCTGTCTCTATCTGAGAGGCCAGTGGGGCGGAATGTTGATAGACAGCCAATGAGAGAGCAACTCGCGTGTCATGTGAAATTTTGATTGGCGCGTTTGAAATTTTGAATTACTTTTCGTAAGAGGGGGTTGTTTCGTATCTCGGGGACGGAAACTCAGGAAAATATTTTTCGTAATCCAGGCATTTCGTACACAGAGGTCTTCATAATTTGAGGGCCGACTGTATATATATATATATATGAAATATGAAATAGATTTACTTATAAATACAAACATATTTAAACAATTTATGGACAATTCCCTTTATGCTTAAATCCTATACCTCTGTAATTAGGAGCTCTTAAGCGTGAATCTGAAATTCTATAGCACCATTATAAATACGTAAAGATGTAAAAATGAAAGCAGAGTTAAGTACAGTAATTCTGTAAATGCCATGAATGACTATCAACAATAGTAACACAGAGCAGAACACCAAACACATTCTTTAATTAAGCCATTTTTTAAAAATCCCTGTTGGGAAAAAAAATACAGATCCGTAATGATTTTTAAAACAATTTCATGCATGGAAAACTACTTTGGGAAGTTCATGGGTGGACAGCACTGGTGTCGTGGTTAGCACGTCTGCCTTACAGCGAGAAGATCCTGGTTTCCTGGCCTCACTCTTTCTGTGAGGAGTTTGTTTTCCCCATGCTTGTGTGGGTTTCCTCTTGATACCCCAGATTCCTCCGACACAGTCCAAAGACACACACTTAAGGCTACGTAACTAGCCAATCCAAATTGCTCTGAGGTGTTTATTTATTTTATACATCTTCCAAAACCAACACCGACTACCTCAGGGTGTGTCCAAAGCCCTTTATATCCACAGTACATACACTTGAAGAGAGCTGCACTTATTTCACAAAGTGAAGCTAAACCGTTTTAAAATCTGGTTAAGAAATTAATTCATTAATTTAAAAAATTGTAACAAAAGAATTATTAGTTTAATTTTGTGATATGAGAGTAAATCTGCTTGTTAATGACTTCTTACACTCTTTTTGCTTTAATTTAGTGCCTAAAGCCAAAGTACTCGAGTCGTTTTTCGAACCTGAAATCGTCGTCATCCTCGTCTCGTAGAGGCAATAGTTAGCACACATGAGGGGCATGACAGGATCTTGCGTGGCTGTAAAGGCCGATCCTGGAGTGGCAGTGCCTCTTACAGTTGTCACAGATGTATATGGGTTGGGCGTACATGGAGGCTGCATGTTTCCTTCTTGCTGCTTTCTTTGATGCAACCCGAGTTCTCCCATCCTCCTCAACTTTCGACGCCCCAGCATTTAACCTTTTCTGCCAGGAGACACGGTTTACAGCAGTGTCCTCCCAGCTGATTTGGTTGATGTCTTCTACTTTCAAGTCTCATTTGATGGTGTCTTTGAAGCACAGCAATGGTCGACCAACTCGCTCCATGCGGTGCACATAGCCGAGCCAACGGAGACGTTTCTGTATGAGCATGGAGGGTATGAAGAATCTCGGTATTTGAGACTTTGTCCTACCATCTGATATGTAGCAATCGGCGAAGCGAGCAGAGATGTAACACACTGAGCCGTCTCTCCTGTCTGGTGTAGGTCGTCCACGACTCGCTGCCATAAAGCAGAGCAGAGAGAACACAAGCTTGATAGACACAAATCTTAGTCCTTTTCCTCAGCAGGCTGTTGTTCCACACTCGCTTTTTGAGTTTGGCCATGACCCCGGCAGCTTTGACAATTCTTGAGCTGATCTCAATGTCAAGAGATGTTGAGCTGGTCACAGTGGAGCTCAGATACATAAAGGCATCCACGACCTTAAGCTGTGAGTCCCCGATTGTGATGGACGGTGGGGGCTCGACACCCTGCGCAATGATGTTCGTCTTCTCAAGGCTGATTGTCAGCCCAAACTCCCTGCAGGCAGCAGACAGCTTGCTAACCAAGCTCCGAAGGCCAACTTCGCTGAAAGATATTAATGCAGCAGCATCTGTGAACAGAAGCTCACGAATCAGCACCTCGTAGGTCTTCGTCTTGGCAGGGAGTCTTGTAATGTTGAAAAATGTCCCATCTTGCCTCATTCAGACATAAACTCCATCATCACAGTCGGCGAAGGCGTAATGTAGGAGCATCGAGAAAAAGACCCCAAATAGGTTGGTACGAGGACACAGCCTTGCTTCACTCCACTGCCGACTGGGAGGGGGTCAGAGTTAGCTCCATTGAAGCAAACCGTGCTCTGCATGTCCGAATGGAAGGAGACAATGACTGCAAGGAGTTTGGGAGGACAGCTGATCTTTTGAAGAATTTGGAAAAGCCTGCTTCTGCTCACCAGATCAAAGGCTTTGGTCAGGTCCACAAAAGCAAGGAACAATGGCTTCTGCTGTTCACAGCACTTCTCCTGCAACCGATGGAGAGAGAAGATCATATCCACTGTGGATCTCCCAGCTCTGAAGCCACATTGCGACTTGAGGTAGACATGCGAGGTAAGGCTCTGCAGGCAGTTGAGGGCGACTCGGGCCAAAATCTTGCGAACAACGCTCAGTAGGGAGATGCCCCGATAGTTATTACAGTCACTACGATTTCCCTTGTTTTTATACAGGGTGACGATCTCGGCATCTCTCATGTCCTGAGGAATGTGGCCTTGCTCCCAGGACATACACAGGAGGTCATGCAGCGACTGCAGGATGGTTTGCTTTCCTTGCTTCAGGACTTCTGGTGGAATACCCTCCTGCCCTGGCACCTTTCCACAGGTGAGAAAGTCAATGGCTTTGCCGAGCTCCACCAGTGTGGGCGGAATGTCAAGCTCCTCCATAACTGGTAGGTTGGGCAGAGCATTAATAAGGGCAGTCACCGAGATGGTATTCTGTGTTGCGTAAAGCTCAAGGTAATGCTCAATCCATTGTTGCAGCTGCTTACGCTGGTTGGTAATGGTTTTGCCACACATGGACTTGAGTGGGGCTGTTTTGATCCTACTGGGGCCGAGGAGCAGTTTTGATCCCCTCATACAATCCCTTGGCATAGCCGCAGTCAGCAGCTGACTGGATCTGGGTGCACAGGTTCTGCCAGTACTTGTTTGCACAGCAGCGGGCAGTCTGCTGAGCCTTGCTTCTAGCTGCTTTGAGAGCATTGTGCGTGCTAGAGCAGGGATTCAGCTTGTGGTCCAACATCACTTTCTTTTTGGCCTCTGTGACTGGCAGCATCTCTACCCAATGTGCCTCAAACCAACCTGCATTCTTTCGTTCTTTTTTACCAAAGGAGAACAGGCCAAAGTCATAGATGACAGTACAAGGGTAACGCCACGTGGCATCAATGTTGCCCGATTCACTCGGTGATGGCTGCACAGTGGGCCTTTTCCAGAAGTCCTCGGCAAAGCACTGGGCCTTGGTGGAGTCTGACATGCCACATGTGTTGATGCGGGGGAGACCCTTTGTCTTGGTATGGTGGATCTTCCTGGGCTTCATCCTGATCTTGCTGGCAATGAGAGAATGACCTGTGTCACAATCAGAACTGTGGTAGGATCATGTATGAAGGATTAAGCTGATGTCTGTCATCCTGGTGATAACAAAGTCAAGCTGGTGCCAGTGGTGGGACCAGGGATGTCTCCAAGACACTTTCTGTATCACCCTGCACATGAAATAGGAGTTGGTGATGCAGAGGCTGTGATAGCAGGAGAATTCGAGCAGCCTGTGCCCGTTCTCATTCACCCTGCCTATGGCATGGTGGCCGAGGCAGGTAGGACATGCTTGCTATTCAGGGCCCACACGAGCGTTGAAATCGCCAAGTAAGTATATGCCTTCGGTGTTTGGGATTTCTGACAGTGCATGTCCTAGAACTGATCCTTCACTTCAGGAGTGGAGGTGAGCGAGGGTGCATAGGCTGATAAGATGTTAATGTAGCCTAGCGACATCATGCGCAAGGTGAGCAATTTGATGATCCTCCGGTGGGTGTTTCAATGGAGGCGAGCAGCGAATTCCTCACAGCAAAACCTATACCATGCAGCCTGGGCTCGTCCATGGAAAATGTAGTCTGTTTCTCTGAAAGACCCACTGTCAGGCAGCCGAGTTTCCTGGAGGCAGGCTAAATCGATGTTAACTCTAGCCAGCTCCTTGTTTATGATGGCTGTCTTGTGGGAGTCATTGATAAACTGAAGGTCAGAAGAGAGTCCAGGACAAATTGTACAGACAATCCAGATGGCGAATCGTAGTGACTTCTGGTTATTTTGTTTTGGTTTGCCTGGTGCAGGAATTACGCTTGCCGTTCAGGTGATCCCTATGCTCTACGCACCCAGTAGAGCAAGCGAGCGTGATGGGGTAGCACCTTACTGTATTGTATTATTGTATTGTATTAGATTTATATATCACTCCATCCACACTGAATAGCATGCTCAAAGCGCTCTCCGGCGCTCCCTGCACTCCGGGCACCTGTCGCCACTGTACGGCGCCAGTTATTGCGTTGTTCTATCCTTTTGATGCTGAGCGCCAAGCAGGAAGCAACAACCCCCAAATTTTAATGTCTTATGGTATGACGCGGCCGGATTCGAACTCCGTTCTTCCGGAGGATAAAGCGGACACTCTACCAACTGAGCTAAATCCACTGTCCGGGGGCTGCCCAGCTTGAGGCGGGTGGTAGCTACCCAATGAGGCACGAAGAACTTTCCCAGCAACGGACATGGCCCCTGGCGCTGCAACATTATGCCAATTGGTAGTTGCTTATCACCAGTAACTGCCTTGCTCCGTTGGTTGATGCCAGAGTCATTTGACTCTGCTGAGGGCCACTCTGCAGGTGTGTGCCAAAGGCCTGGGAGGGTAATATAGAGATGCTGTGCTGCCCAGACTGCAGTGTCCCCCTCTCAGTATCACTGGCAGGATCCAAGGGAAAGGATGAACCAATACGACTTGGTGCCAGGCAACTGCAGGGGCTCCACTCTGGGTCTTTATCCTCGAGGAGACCCTCCTGAAGCCTTTCCTGAGATCAGATCTAGCCACAAGGCAGTGGAGACAATGAGCTGCCTTCCCTGGCAGAAGAGCACCATCTACCCTGGGCAACTGGTTTTGAAGTGCCAGTGACTTGCCTTCGCCCCTGCTCCTATATGTACTACCAATTTCGCTGCGTGAAGGCTGGAATCGGGCTTGGCTGTCAGAGGCTATGAGAGACGTTGCCATGAGGAGCACTTTGAGATGCTGTGAGAGCCCAAACTCACAACCCATTCCTCAGCTATAACAGCGATTCCGAAACCGAACCTGAAGTACCATGTGGGAAATTATTAAATAAAAAAAAATACAGATTCATTCATTCATTTTCTGTAACCATTTAATCCTAATTAGGGTCACACGGAGGCTGGTGCCCATCCCAGGCAACTTCAGGCGAGGGCAGAGTACACCCTGGACAGCTCGCCAGGCCATCGCAGGGTAAAAATACACTGACAGCGATGCAGCTTCTCTTCTTGAGGGTCAGCAATGGTTCTTTTACATGAACCTCACACCACAGACAGTGAGAGACATGGCCGGCCTTCGATACCCTAGTTCGCTGCACTGGAGGGATGACAGTGACAACCTGCTGAGAGTGGGCTTGAACCCCAAACCTTAAGATCAGTGATCCAGCACCTTACCACCAGGCCACCACAGTCTAAATAATATACATCATTTTAGATAAAACACTTATCACATTAATTTTTTTTTTTTTTGTAGATCAACTGATGGCACGGTGGTGGAGTGGGTGGCACGTCCACCTCACAGCAAAAAGGTCCTGGGTTCAATTCCCCAGCTCAGGTTTTTCAGGGTGGGATTGTATGCATTTTGGCCCTATGATGTTCTGGCGAGCTATTCAGGGTGAACCCTGCCTTCAACCCGTGTCGGCTGAAATAGACTCCTGCCTCCTCATGATCATTGTACTGCACTGTAGGGAAGCCAGGATCTAGTTAGGTTTGAGATAGAGAGAGAGAGCGAGAGAGAGAGAGAGAGAGAGAGAGAGAGAGAGAGAGAGCGAGAGAGACAGAGAGCGCGAGACAAAGAGAGTGAGAGAGCAATAGAGAGAGAGAGAGAGAGAGACAAAGACAGCGAGAAAGAGAGAGCGAGAGACAAAGACAGAGACAGAGAGAGAGTGTGTATTTATAGCCATATACATTAACAAAAATGTCCTTGTAGACCTGTGATGATCCATAATACCTAAAGAGTTTAAAAGCACCTGAAAGAATGCCGAGGCAGACGTGGTTTGACTGACATCTCTCTGTGTAGACAGCTGGGATTAAAGCAGTCAATCACCTTAAGCTGCAAGTCCATAAAAAAGCGGCAACAAACTACAGGGCCATAAATTCAATTCGCTGCTCGTCGTGAAGGAGAAAGAGAGCACGGGGAAAATTGAGGGGGAGAAATATTGAGAGCCATTACCTTGCTCTCGCAGCTACTGGAAAGAGAAGGAAAGGAGGATTTAGAAGCCGGTGCGTCTATAAATTCATATCAAGTGACTGGCGGAGGTCTGAGCCGGACAGCCTACTGTACATCAATACACGGCCTTTATGTCCTTTCAGAGAGGATACACTCTCGGTCAAGGACAGCGGCTGTAAAGATGCTCACATCCACACACACATCAAAACAAAGAGAGTGTAGGCTGTTAACATAAAAAGCGCATCAGTCTTCCTCACAGCCTCAGCAGGTGACGCAGCGTATCACGGTCTCACTCGGTGGAGAAAGTTCGAAAGTGATGTATTGCCTTATGAATACTGAGCTCTGCTCAACTTTTGCAAGCATTTAAGCACAGGAGTGCATGTCAGGGGAAAAAAAATGAATTAAAAGTGAGAGATTGTGGTGTATGATGTGAACTCACGTTTGATGGTCAGTTCTCCGTAGTTGGACACTCCTACTCCCCCGGTTGAATGCACTATGCAGCGGTAGCGGCCCGAGTCCTGTTTTGTGGTGTTCACAACATCAAACATTCCAATGAACCGCTGGTTATTCCATGGTTTAGTGGCCTTCAAAGGAGCCTCTCGACCACCGATACCCTGCAGCCACAAACACACACACACACACACACACACACACACACACACACACACACATTAATAATATTAAGCGATTCATGAATCTGTTGTTTGTGTGTGTTTGTGTGTGTGTGTGTGTGTACTGAATATACATACACACACACACACACACACACACACACACACACACACACACACACACACACACACATTAATAATATTAAGCGATTCATGAATCTGTTGTTTGTGTGTGTGTGTGTGTGTGTGTGTGTACTGAATATACACACACGCACACACACACACACACACACACACACACACACACAGTATGTATGTGAGTATAAACAACACACACACACACACACACACACACAAACAACAGACTCATAAATCGCTTAATATTATTAAGGTCATGGTAAGGCTAGTGCCTATTTCAGCCAACATTGGGTGAAGGTGAGGTATACCCTGAAAAGCTCACCAGACCGTCACAGGGCCAACATACACACACAACTTTTCACACTCATTCACATGGAGCAGTTTGCAACATAACTGTAGGAAACCTACACAAGCATTTGGGAGAACATGTACACCCCACACATAAACACCCTGAACTTTCTTGCTGTGAGGCAGACCTGCTTACCACAATGTTATGTCTTGAGACTGTAAAAAGAAACCAGAGCACCCAGAGGAAACCCACCAGGGTTGCTCACACACACACACACACACACACACACACACACAGAAAAGGGCCTGGGTTCAATTCCCGGACTTGTCAAGGACATTTCTATGTGGATGTTTTCCCTGTGCTTGAGTGGGTTTCCTCTGGGGACTCCAGTTTCCTTTCATAGTCTTGAGAAAGTGAGTCGCCCGTTCCAAATTGCTCCTACATGTCTAAATGGTTGCATGTTTACGAGCTGTTCAGGTTGTACCTCGCGTTGCCCCAGTTTTAGCTGAGACAGGCCAGAGCCTCCCAGTGACTCTTATAGGATTGAATGGTTCAGCAAAGGTGTGAATGATGAGTGAGAAGAGCTCTGTGCAAGGTACCAGTATGTCAATACGTGTACGTCTCTGTGCAGTAGTGCATCAGTTCATGATTGGAATGCAGTTTCAGTAACATACTGTATTTCTGTTTTTGCTTTCATGGCTGGAAGTTTTCATTTGCAATCAACTCTCCACCATGCATGCACACATACATGCACCACGCACTTTCACACAGCTGTCACCCAAACGCAGCAGGCAGATGGAGACCATTTGTTCACTGGAGATCTTTCTTCATTAGTGTCATCAGGGACTTCACTTAATGTTTGACTTTCTTTCACCATGTATTGAAGATGCCTTTATTTAAATGACTGAGTAGCTGGCAGAGGTCCTGGACACGCAGAGCATTCAGAAATAGACAGATAGTGTGAGAATAACAGGGAGGATGAGAGAGGCTGTCATAGAGTGTAAGACACAGCATGGATAATGTAAATGTATGAGTACTAGGTTTAATGTGCCCGTCTTATGTATGTCCTGATATCATAGGCTCTTAGTGCTGATAGTTATAGACAGCATGTCTATCGGCACTCCTTAAGTTATGAGCATTCAAAATCCTATGACTTTTATTTTGACATTTCAAGGACACTCAAGGTTAAAGGGGTTAGCATGCTGACACAGTGGTTAACAGGTCCACCCCATACCAAGAAGGTCCTGGGTTTGATTCCTATCTGTGGAGTTTCTGTATGCAGTTTGCATGTTCTCACCATGCATGCATGGGGTTCCTACAGGTGCCCTGGTTTCACACACACACACACACACACACACACACACAAGGCTAACAGGCTGCTTCAAATTGACCCTAGTTGTGAATGCATGTGACATTTGGTATGTAATACTGTACAACGTTTCTTTATTCTCTTACCTTAGATTTAATTTAATTTACATGTATTTGTGTGAAGGTCCCGATACATCGGCAAAATTGATTTTCCCGCACTTGCTTCGCCCTGAAGGTGCCAGATAATTGGAACCAGCCTGTACATGGTTTCCTATCGGCTCCAAATTGCATCTATGAGTCTCTGCAGTCTTGTTTGTATCATTCATTTTCTGAACCCCTTCATCCTAATTAGGGTCACGGGGGGGCTGGCACCCATCTCAACTGACTCCGGTTGAGGGCAATTGCCTACAGGCAATTTGGAACCTACTGCGCATGTTTTTGGACTGTGAGAGGAAACTGGAGTACCCGGAGGAAACCCACACAAGAACAGTAAGAACATGCAAAATCCACACAGAAATGCCCAGGTTGGGAATCAAACCCAGGACCTTCTTGCTGTGAGGCGCACGTTCTAACAGCAAGATGGCCAGGATTCGAGTGCAGACCTGGATGTTTCTGTGTGGAGTTTGCATGTTCTCCCTGTGCTTGTGTGGGTTTCCTCCGGGTACTCTGGCCCGAAGGTGTGAGTGAGTCTGTATGTGGCCTGGCGAACCATACAATAGATCATTGTGATCACAGCCATGACAATCCCTGGATGAGAATCATTGAAGCTTCAGGGATCGACGTCCATTCCTCGTGATTGGATGTAGGCATAGAATGAACCGCTACACCACTGTTCTGCTCTTCTTGTTTCTATAAGCTATTTCAATTTAACATGGGAAATTTTGTGACCTTGCTCTTACCTTGACCTTTGATGCAGACATTTCAAAATTAACTTATTTCTGGGGCTCTGGTAGGGCAGTGGCCACGCCAAGTTTGATGAAAATCTGAATCTGGTAAGGATTTTATTGATAGGCTACGTGTAATCATACCGCCAAACAATACTGCCACCTAAACTTGAAATGACTGAAATGGTAAATTATGAACATTCTGATGAATTATTAGCAAAAAGATGAGCAGTCAGGATTGTTGCCATGTGTTTTATATTTAATGTTCTCAACAAAAAAGTTCAATTAATTCACCATTCGTTTCCTTTTTGTATTTATTTTACCATGTCCCACAACTGAAAAAAAGGAAAAAAACATTCTACAGGGTAACTAGCAAAGGCTTGGATTAGACATTGCTGAAGGCCATTATTGGTGACATTTTTTATCTTATAATTCACTGCCGTTTCAATTACAGGCACTGAGTTAAGATTTACGCTTGGATTTCGGGAAGGAATTTTATTCTTATGTGGTATTGAAATCTAATGAAAGCATTCACATCAACTGACTTTCCTTTCAGACCGAATGTAAAAGGTGTCAATGTTTTCAAATTCATTTCAACGGCTGATTTTTAACGAAGAAGAGAATTTGAGCAATGTGTAAAGCTATGTGATGTCTGACCTTGTCACACCTTGGAGAGAGAGAGGGAGAGAGAGAGAGAGAGAGAGAGAGAGAGAGAGAGAGAGAAAGTGATTGAGGTTGCGGTTTATAAAACGCCACACTGAAAACTTGATGAGGCATTAGAAAGCTTTACAAGCTCCATATACAAGATGTAGAGGTGCGGTACAAAGAAAGCAAAATTGAAAAAAAAGGAATGAAAGTTGGGGGGGGGGGGGGGTATGAAAAGAGCTCTGCGTCTGAATAAGTCAAGCTCTTATAAGGTGTGATGTGGTCCACCCCAAGCAGAAGAGCAAAAGGTTGAGTGCATTACTTGGTTCTGATTGGTTTGAAGGTGCCAATGAATTCATTTTTTTAAAGTGTACATTTGTATTCATTAAAATAACTGGGTTTCTGTATGGATTTAATTGTTTATATAGTACTGCGAGCAGACACAGTTCATGCTTGAAGCCTCTGTAACGTTTTGTTCGGTCTCGAAGGTGAGGAAAGTAAACACACTGAAAGCACTGGGAGCACCATCTTGACCTATTTACCCAGAATGCTATGATTAAGCAAATGTTTGGGTGAGGTTAAGGCTGGTGTGAATAAACCCGTTATCCCAGGCACAAGTGTATACTACTGAGGAAAAGCTAATATCAGCCCTCAGCTAATATTAATATTTATAGGCAGCTTTGAAGCCTCGGCAAAATGATGAATTAGTCCTTTTTACAGTAATACTCTCTCTCTCTCTCTCTCTCTCTCTCTCTCTCTCTCTGTGTGTGTGTGTGTGTGTGTGTGTGTGTTTCTCACCTGCAGCCACAGGTGAAAGTTGTCTCTCCACTCTCCGTTGACAGTGCAGTGGAAGGTAGCGGTCTGCCGAGCGTTAACCTCCACCCCTTTAATATGAAGGAAGTGTGGCGTTGTCACTGAAAATGCAAAAACAAATTCTCACCAAAATTACACACAATGAGAATGTCTCACTCAAATTCTCATATCATTGTCACGCTCATATTCTCATATCACGCCCACATTCTTATATCACACCCAAATTGTTATAACATGCTCGTATTATCATATCATTCTCACATCCTCAATTTCTCATATCACTCTCACATTCTCACATCACGCCCGCATTCTTATAAAATGGTCATATTCCCCTACCACTCCCATATTGTTATATCACAATCGTATTCTCATATCCCTCATATTCCCATACCACTCTCACATTCTCATACCACTCCTTCATTCACATAAGTCTGTTGGGCTTTTTACACTTGAGCCTAGTGGCTCATCAGGCCGGTGCTTATTCCCGGTTTCTGTAGCATGAAGCGACCAGGTGTTCTCCTGGATGGGACACTAGTCTGCCACAGGTTACCTTCCCAGTATTTTTTCTTTCTTTTTTTTTTTTTTTTAACTGGTAACCGTTTATACTGCTGGGCACACTTGTGCTGAAGACCTTGCTCAGGGGTCTCAGCACAGTGGGGGTCTAACTGGGATTTGAACACACAACCTCCAGATAATGAGTGCAGAACCCTAACCACTATGCCACCAGCCCCACCTTCATTCATATATCACTGCCATATTCTCATATTACTCTCATATCACTATCACTCACACATTCTCATATCACTGTCATATTCTCATACCACCCTCACTCTCGTATCATATCTCGTATCTCTCGTACCACCTGTGGTGCTGTATATGGTGGTATATGTAGTGGTAGATCTACATATACAAGGTATATCTCTTGAATAATATGAATATCACACATTCTGTGAATCAACCATTACCATGAAACACAATTTATCTTCCATCCAGGAGGTTTACACCTATTTGAAGCAAACAACCAGCAGGTAATTATGCAAGAAAGATTTCAAGCTAGCTTGTTGCTGCCAAGCATTGTCAGGGATGGAAAAGTGCATAAAGTAAAAGTGGAATATGATGTAATTCTTATTCCATGCATTTCATGGCTGCCATATTTGAATAAATGTTAAGTGGGTTTTTTGGCCTTCGATGAACCTCAGAATTTAGTGATGGTATCGTCTGTGAAGATGACTTTGACATCCCTGCTCCAAAAGTATAGAGCTAAATTGTAATTCCTGCACGAATTATGTTGTTTTTAACCAAATCGTTCAAAAATTGTTCAAAATTTCTTTCAATAATAAAAATAATGATTAAACATGTGAGTTAAAGCTCCCGAGTGTCACATCAACAAGGTGCGTGACTATTAATCCACAGATCGCAAGTTCGAATGCAAGTAAACGCCACAGTCATCCGTGTCTGAGAGTCGATATTAGCTAATTGGTCAAGCTCTCTCAGGAGGGAGGGATGACAGATGCTTACTTCCCTGTCATTCAAAGCAAGCGCCAGTCAATAATGGGCGTCTGTCAGCTTAATTGTACGAGGAGGCAAGATAGCGATTTCCCTCCAAGTGTGTTAGACCGTCCCCAAAATATGCCTGTGCTCCAGTTTTAAAAAGAGGCGGGTGGCTAGCATTAAATGTCACGGAGTGCATGTGTGCATGCTTTCATCCCTCTCTGATCATTGGTGGTTGCGTGATCGCAAAGGCAAATACTTGATGGTTGGGAATTGCATATGAATAGATTAGGGAGAAAATAAATAGATAAGTTAAGCATGTGAATTAAACAAATATAGAGCATGTTATAGTTTATTGTTAAACTAATTAATTAATTAATATGGTGAGCAAATTTTCATAAAAACGCAGTCATGTTTAAACCCCTAGATATGGTAGCGATAAGAGAAAGAATTTGGAACAGGTAACAGAGATCATGTCCGCGCCCTGTAAAAATATACTTGTCGCAGATTTGGGAAGCTCTTCGAGCCTATCATGCTGAAGAAATTTGATCTCACACATTACCGACTGAAGTCCATCACGTACCGATGATGCACATTCTGATGTTAGCCTGACGTTCCAGCTGTTTGTTCGATGTGCACGGATAATACCGCTCGTGTTTTCACCCCAATGTACTCCGAACACAAAAGACCCCCCAATTTTTTTTTTTTTTAATTCTCGCTCATCTTAATCTTTTACCGCACTGCTTAATCATACCAGGGTTGTGGAGAAGGCTGGCGCATATCTCAGCCGACACTGGGAGAAGGTGGGGTAAACCATTAACAGCTTTCCAGACCCTGGCAGAGCCAACACATGCACACAAACACACTAGGGGCAATCTGAGGTTGCTAATTAGCTTATTATTTATGCTTTTTGGGGCAGTGGTGGCCAGATGATAAGGTGCTGGATTATGGTTGGTGTTCTTCAAGCCTCACTGTCAATGGTTGTCACTGATGCCCCCCCCCCCACGCTTATCAAAGGCCGGCAATGTCTCTCACTGTCCGTGGTGAGAGGTTCATGTGACAATTACCATTGCTGACTTTCGTGAAGATTAGGCTGCATAGCCGTTAGCGTGTTATAGCCGTTAGCGTGTTTCTTCCCTGCGTTGGGCTGGCGAGCTGAAATTAGAATGAATTAGAATGAACTGGCTTTGAAAATGAATGAATGAATGAATGAATGAATGCATGCATGCCTTTGGACTGAAGGAGGAAAGCGGAATACACGAAGTAAACCTACACAAGCACTGGGGGAGCGTCCCAAGTCCACACAGAGACGTCCTTGCCGAGTCCAGAAATCAAACCCAGGACCATGTTGCTATGAGGTGGATGTGTTAACCCCTGCATTACCGTACAATGTTCCACATCCCCCCCCCGACAAAACATCGGAATATGAGTGAACTTTATGAGTTTACCGATATGGCCACGCTGTTTAACTGGTGGAAACGAGTATTTTTTCCCCCTCATTATTGTACTTTCATCTTTTACTGCTCATTAATAAACAGATTTCACAACAGCAGCAATGAAAATCAATCTCAGAAATTTTTTTCCCCAGTCAGATTGAAAACCTATTAAGTTATTCATAGTCCTTTAATAAAATCTCAAACTCCATAGATTGTTGCGCGATACTTTAATTAGTCTTTCACCTCCTCAACAAGAAAGCTCCCTGATATCCGGGTCAATATGCATTTATAACAAGAGACTGGGATCTCTGGGATGCGGTCCCACGTAAATCAAGTTATGAGGTGTAATGTTTGATTACTCTGCTCTTGTGGAAATTAGGCCGCGGCGACCTTGAATCGATACTTGAGCCGTTCCTCAAAGACAGTAACGGCACTAATTTAATCTCTTCCTCTCACTCACCTTCCCTCTGTTCAATATTTCATCAGTTACTTTTCTGTTTGAAATCGCACTGTTTTTATTACTTTGACCCCTCACACTTTCTTTTTTTTTTCGATGGCAGGTATCTATTTCTCTCATCGTAGAAGTAGTTTTTTTTTTTCTTTAATGATAGCTATACCCCCTGTAGTGTTAATGGTGCATTGGAGAGAAGGCAGCCATGCCATCTGCTTTCATGAATAGAAAATGAATGTGACTTTTTTTTTTTTTTTACTGTGAGAAAAAAAAAAACAACAAAGGAGAGTCCCATCATTCAATTTAATGCTCAAGAAATCAGCAATAAAGCCCGGAATCATGAAAGCATTCCACTAAATTACAGCGAGTGGATGCTGACTGATCTGTGTTGATGGTGAGTGTCATCTCCTCGGCAGTCTCAAATTTGTGCCCCCTGCTCTACATGTGATCTAAAACAGAGATGGGGGATTGTCTGACATTATTAGGTGTAGATATTTGCATAGTTGGCAGCAAGGAGGAAAACATTCCTCACTTTGTCTTTCAGTAATTTATTCATACATTTTATAATTATTATTATACAGGGTGGGTCAAAGGTGATTCATGAGAGTATAGAAATAGTTGAACAACTGTACACCTACTTTTTTTGCGATCTCATTGGTGTGCTATCGACAGATTAAAAAAAAAAAAGCATTATTCTGAGTGAATAATCCCTGAACTAAAATGAAGGATAGTTGTGGTTTGTCAAGATCACTTGACAACACTGGGCGAAGGCAGGCTGTACTTTGAACAGCTTGCAAGACCACAACAGGACAACATATGCACAACCATTTTAAAACAGGCAGTTAGTTTAATGTGCATGCCTTTGGACTGTAGGAGTCATAGTAATATTTTAGGTAAGTTTCAAAAAATGTGGCTCACAGTTTATTCACATTACTGTGTGAAGTGTAAAAATAGTTTGAAAAGACGACATGCTGTGTGAGGAGCTCAACTGTCATGCATCTGTCATGGTTAAAATATATGAACATAAAGTACAAAAAAATCATGATTCTTGAGTCGCACAGCCGATTCTAGGCGAAGGCGGAGTACACCCTGGACAACTCGCCATGGCCATCGCAGGCCAAAAACATGCTGATGGTTTTGCAGCTCCTCTTGACGAAAGTCTTGGATAACCCAGTTAGCCGCACTGGAGGGGGCATGTAATTTATATAGATTTTTTTTTTTGTATCTATGATATTTTTAATGTATCTAATTTATTATGTGCATCTTTACACCAATCTTTTTTATGTGGAATACTGACTGTTCCTGTAATTCTGACCATTAATATAACGATATAAAGTACAAAGATCTCTCACTTTATGCAGTTAATTGGGACCGAGATCCCCCCGCAACCACCGAATTCCGCAAAGTAGGATCACCCCCCCCCCACACACACACACACACACACACACACAAACACAACTGATGTATACGTACATGTATATGTGTATATAATATCAATGAATAAATATTCTATGCTTTCAATGCTTATAATAACAAATAAACATTCAAAAATAATGCATAAGTAAATAAAATATAAATACACACACATACAGATGCACATACTCAGATGCACACCTCACAAAAATGTAAGTAGTTTTGTTGGGGGGGGGGTTTGTTTTTTTGTTTGGGTTTTTTTTTGCATAATTGGCCTTGTTTTTGTGGCATTTTCCTTAACTTCTCCCCCTATTCCTCCATAATTTCCTTATTTTTTTAATTCAATGGATATTTTTACAAAAAAAACGTGATGTACTGAAACCGCATGAATTGAAGTGGGAGGTATCGAGGGATTCCTGTACTTACTACCTGTATAATGGTAAGTTTCATGAAGATACACTTGATTATTGAAAACATTTAATTTTAACCCAGTGTGGCCTGTCAGTTGCTTTCACACTCCTCCACACATCAGGTGATTATCGGTTATTCTAAGAAAGAAAATCATCAACAGCTATAGACAATGAACAAAATACACTTGCCCCAGAGCAGTATTATTCAGTCTGCTTGTCTCTTTCTGCAAAGCCAAACCATGTGTTTATTGGCGTGCAGATATTCGAGGAAGAAACTGTTAATGCTCGTCAAAGAAATTAGTTTAGTTTACTGTTCAGGCTCTGAAACAACAGGTGGAGCGCGTAGGAAAGATGTGACGCCGACCTATTCTCAAGTAGAATATTTCTTCCAATGTTTAAAAAACGTTTCCCTTTAACCCACTTCGTTTTTCAATTTTATATTTTCACTCTTACTTCATGTTACTTTTCCTTAAACATGTTACAGCCTCACTGTACTGGCAGAGCAGGATATTTGTGAGCTCAGTTCAGTGAGTACAAACAATGCTAAGCAGACAGATACTCAGAGTGACGGTAGCGGCACCATGCAGCACAGAAAAAATTCATAAATATGCACTATATGGGGACTGGCTTTATTTCCCTATGCACTCATCTCACAATATGCTCAATGCTATAGGAATGTGACCAAATTAGCATAGAAAAATTAGTTTTTAAGGATTTATGAGATGGAACAAAGTTCAAGGTCACGTAAGGTCAAAGTTTCCCTATATATATATATATATATATATATATATATATATATATATATATATATATATATATATATTTTTTTTTTAATAGGGCTTTTTATTGTGTCATAGTAACTGCACGTCATTTTTTTGAAGTTATAAGCCTTCAAAAACCTGTGACCTTGATTTTCACCTTTCAAGGTCACACAAGGTCAAATGGAATAGTCTAAGTATGATTTCCCATTAGTGCTGTACAGTAATCAGCCCTTGATGTGAAGTTATATTTACTATATATATATATATATATATATATATATATATATATATATATATATATATATATATATATATATATATATATATAAAATATACTCTATTCCTATGGATTCCTGACCTTGCTGTGCCCTTCACCTCTGACACTTCTTTTCTTTCGGCTTTTTCCCATTCAAGAGTCGCCACAGTTAATCATCTGATCCGCACGTTTGATTTGGCATGGGTTTTTACGTCGGATGCCCTTCCTGTCGCAACCCTTTTTACCGGGGATAGAAACACGCTGACGGCTTTGCAGCTTACTCTTTACGAAAGTCAGCAATGGTTCTTTTACATGCCTCACACCATAGACAATGAGAGACATGGGAGACATGACCCGCCTTTGATAATCCAGTTAGCTGCACTGGGAGACATTGACAATCCTGTGGGGACTCAAACCCCCAACCTTAGGACCAGTGATCTAGCGCCCTATCCACGAGACCATCACTCCCCCCCCCCCCCCCCCCCCGGCACCTCTGACAATGGTATTACAAAATCAGGTTTACAGACAAACTGACAAAGAAATGCCAGTGAATACAATCCCCATGATATGAATTACCTGACGAAGCTGTGAGAAAACTGGAACTGAATAAACTTAAAAACAGATTTCCTGGACTGACACATCCTTTAACCCGGTCTGGTCTCTTTTCAACTCAATATCTTCACACAATTTCAGCAATACTCATAGTATCAGTCATGACCTCAACCAATCATAAGCAAGCATGATACTCATAACAGAGTCATGAATGGCAGTATTAATACATTATTTGCTCTGGTCATTATTAAGAGTGGGAACACTGAGATGACACAACCCTACCAGTACCTTGAAGGTGTTTACCATACCTGTCAAGTCGGGGTAGCATAGGAACATCGAGAGCCTGTACAAAAAATGAGGCTGCGATCCTTTGGTCAGCCGAGATTAAGATAATATGATTGTCCAGGGCACTGATTTTATACACTAATGTAATGCTGGGTTCACACTGAGGCCACGATCTCCATGATTCAAAAAAGTGTGGCATTCCTTGACGTATCAGTACTTGAAATTCTTTGAAAGAATAGATTGCACACGATGCACGCCGCCAGCCTTACCTTATATGTCCTCGCTAATATTTAGCGTACTGATCCACAAACAAGCTGAAACAGTTTGTCAGCAGGTTAAACAACAACAGAATTAGAAATCTTCAAATTTGGAATTTGTCAAAGGGGAAGTTAACCATGTCCTGATTGATTTTGGCATTTGAGCCTGGTGGAATCTCACAGCAACTTTGACTTGCGTTTATGACCAGGACTGGTGTATAAAAAGGAAGCAGCTCCATTCAAAATATGAAAAATGAAGGAACCGCATTATATCACCTACAGTGGCACATCAAGCTCTTCTACGTTTTACTATTCTTCATCACAACTGGCATGAAGTCGTAAATAAATCTTAATAATCGCGCTAAAAATTTTGACGGTCAATACAATCACCACGATTCCACCAAGTTCCCTCAAGATCAGCATGCTGATTCGATCCCCCGACCCCCGCGCTCATCATGAATCTCTCAAATCGTGGTGATTGTGGACAGCGTGGCCCCAGTGTAAACCAGGTTAAGCAATAAGCAAGTTGTATCAGTACTGGGGTTCAGACTGGAAACGGTGGAGGTGGTAGTGGAGTCGAGGATGCTGTCCAAGTTCACATCATCATAAACAATTACTTCCGCCCACTCGATCGAGAAGTGCACAGAGCAGGACTTTTCTACCTGCAGCCATCAGATTTTACAACTAAACACATTTCTCTTACACTTGGGGAAAAATATAGATTTATCGCTACTACTATCTGGAAGACAAACATCAGAGTTGAAGAACTTTATTGAATCCAATGCTGCACGATGACTTTATCACAATAAACTTGCTTATGAGTGTATCCTTTGCACATAATCTACTTTTCCATAAATATAATCTCTATACAGTAGTTTCAATTATTCTCATTTCTTTATATTCTGTACTGTCTCTCGGCTGACGCCGTAATACTTTCAAAATATTTAAGAAATGAAGAACCAGTTCTATTGCTAAATGCTAATTGCCTATTTATCTAAAATTCAACAAATATAAATAAACATTATTGTAACAACAACATTTTTATTTAATGCTATTAATCAGGGTACAGGTCAGTGGGTGTAAATTATAGGACAGGATACAGTATTAAAAAAATTCAGCCAAATAATCAGTACGGAACTTTTTTTTTAGTAAATATCAATATTAATACAGTGGTACCTCACCTTACGATAAAAAAAAAAAATCCAGGTTTCGAAAAACATTTTCCAAAATTTTTTGTTTCTGTATACGAAACGCGCCAAACATTCAACATTCAAATGCGCCATTCAAACATTCAAACAATGCACGAGCTGCCCTCCCATCAATGACGTTCAAACATCCCACCCCACTGGCCTCCCATTGACTAGGAGGGATGACACAGCTCCCTCTCATTGGCTATCTCCCAACATCCCGCCCCGCTGGCCTCCCATTGGCCAGGAGAGATGACGCAGCTCCCACCGATTGGCTATTATGGAGCTGCATCTCTCATAATGCTTTTCGTGTAAATGACAGAAGTTACTGTTGTTTCATGCGTTATTTTTTGACTAAGGCTTTTAACCTTCCATAAACATGTGTAAGATCATAACTCTGCTAAGAAGACATGGTTAACACACGCACGCGCGCACGCGTATGATTTCCGGTGCGAGTGAGAATAAGAAACGGGCTCGAGTGATATCACAAAGATATATGACCAAACTCGTCTACCATCGGTACGATATTGAAGCAGAAGGAGCTCTTAAAAGGTATACTTTTATAATTTTTAAAGGGTTTAGGGGGTAGTATTGGGGGCCTTGGAATGAATCACGTTTTACATGTAAAATGCGGTTCAATTTACGAAAAGTCCAGGTTAAGAAAAAGGCTCTGGAACGGATTAATTTCGTAAGATGATGTACCGCTGTATTTTAGATTAATTAAATTTATCAGACTGCAGTGGTGGCCTGTTGGTAGGGTGCCGGATGAATGAATGAATGAGGAATGAGATGGTAATCCAGCTGAGGACTTTAGTCGATCCAATTCACTCACTCTCGCTCATTTGCTGTAGTACTCATTCCTACAAGGGTTGATGCCTATCTCAGCCAACTCAGGGAAACATGAAAACTGCAGATAGAAACACCACAGAAAACCAAGGACCTTGTGTCGAATATGCTAACACTGTGCCACCCATTTTAATTAATCTGTTAAATTTTTTCATTCACTCATTTTCTGAAGCGCTTCATCCTAATTGGGGTCACAAGGAGGCCGGTACGCATCTCAGACGACTATAAGCAAGGGCAGAGAACACCCCAGACAGCTCGCCAGGCCATCTCTGGGCAGAAAAACATAGATGGCTATGCAGCTCCTCTTGTCAGCAATGGTTATTTTACATGAACGTCTCACCATATAGACAAGGAGAGACATGGCCGGCCTTTGATAACCCAGTTAGCTGCACTGGGGGAAGAGCAATGAGAACCAGGTAATAGTGGGACTTGAACACCCGGCCTTGAGATCAGTAATCCAGCACCTTACCACCGGGCCACCACCGCACTACATCTCAAGCCTAAGAGCCGTGTGCCCTCGACTATTCACTGTTTTGCACCCACGGTTTGAGTATTCGCTGACTGCCGAGCAACCAGCACGTGATTCAAATTCAGCCAATGGCTGCCCTCCTTTCTCCAGATTGGTTGAGCTGATGCCACGCCCCTTTTTCCTCATTCGCGGACAAGTTGTCAATGAGCCTCTCTTTTGTGTGTTTTAATTACCAGTTAAGCTCTATGATACCACTTAAACACTGTTTCTCTTCTCTGGCTAAGCGATAGAAAACGCTGGATGTCTCTTCTGAAGAAATAAGACTTTCTCCTGAGAAACAACGGTTTTCTCTGAACTGTTGTATTAAAATCTTTTTCAATTATTATTCCAGTACAGTACCTAAGTTCATGTTTATGCATGAGATTTCATGTTCTGTAGCATGTTTAACAAACGATACCAAAAGGATAAACTTTATTACAGTACTCTTCATGTCATTTTACATTGAACTTGGAATGACGTCTCTAAGATGGCGCTGCCCAGAGGGCGACGTCGCGGAGTTCACAGAGTCAAATTGTTTCTTTGTTCGTTTTAATTTGTTACCTTTGTTGTTGTGTTTTGTTCATGATTTGCACTATGCTCGTCTATGACCGGTCGACTCTACTACAGCTATAAGATCGGAGTATCTTCGGGCGTGTATAACGAAGAAGAGCTAACATGCTATTAGCAGAGGTAACATGCTAGAGCTAACATGCTATTAGCAGAGCTAATATGCTATGGTAGGCAGCTCAATGCGAGCCGCATCCCAGCTAACAATAAGCCCAGGTGGAAAGGGGCCGAACGACGACTCCGGCGCTTGGGATTGCAGGGGATGAAGGCCGTATAGCCGACTGGTCTAATCGCCTTATCGGGTATACTCTCCTCGAGCCATGTTTCACAGAAACAGTCCTGTAGATCCCTCTTGTTTCACAAGGACTGAACATTTTCAAGTAGTATGGCCGGAAGTGCTAACCAAGCACCAGTGAATCTGAGAACTCCACCTGGGCTTATTGTTAGCATTGAGGTCCCATAGCATAGCAGCTCACAATAGAAATTGTTGCGTGCTTAGTTGCCCAAAGCTGAAGCTGCTCATAGCTGTAGTAGGGTCGACCGATCATAGACGAGCATAGTGCAAAGCATGAACAAACAAATAAAACAAATTAAAACGAACAAAGAAACAATTTGACTCTGAGAACTCCGCGACGTTGCCCTCCAGGCAGCGCCATCTTGGACACGTCACCCCAAGACGTCACTCCAAGTTCAATGTAAAAGGACATGAAGCGTAATAAAGTTTATCCTTTTGGTATCGTTTGTTAAACATGCTACAGAACATAAAATCTCACGCACATACATTCTCAGAATTAACTTAGGTACCGTAATGGAATAATAATTGAAAAAGACTTTAAAACGAGTGCTTTACAACAGTATATGCTGTATAATGTTTCTATTTTATCATCAGTAAAAATAAGAGGAAAAATTGAAAGTTTTTCTTAATCATTACGATATTTTACTACATTAATACTGTATTAATGAGTAAGACTGTCGATAGAATGTGTTTAAGAAGCATATTTTAGCGCATGTAATAGATACATAGTATTTTACTTCCGGCTGCTCATTCGCGCATGTGACGCGTTACATGGGGTTTTACTTCCGGGTACAGAACTCGCGGATTATCTCGATTCGTGGGAGTGCTCGGAACCGAACCCCCGCGAATGTCGAGGGCCTACTGTAGTATTAATTCTTAATAGTAGACCTGTCGCTGTAGATTGTTTTAGGTGTATGTAGTTTTCTGTAACCAAGCAGGAGGAGAAAAACCAACCTGGAACCCAAAAGAGCCTCAGCGATGATACTAAACCCCAAAAACCTCCTACTGAGCCACCCTGTTGCCTCATGTCCAACCCACAACCAATTTCAAAAGTTTCACTCAATTTGAAAATGTGGTTTTGCGCTCTTTCATATTCCACTGCAATGATGTTCTTCTTAAATAAATAACCAATATTATTGGTTTTTAATGTGCTGACATTGATTTAGGTCACTGGAGATACTGGGGAACTCTGACGTTAACTGTCCAAACTTACTCCTGTGAACTTTGACCCTGGAAGCACTTAAAGCCATATATTTTTTATTATCTAAAAAAATAATCTGACTAAGATTAAACATTCAAACCAGATAATCTAATGTCGTATTGTGATAATTTATACATCTCATAGATGTATTGATGACCAGTCTGTGAAATTATATTGAACATTCTACTTTTTGTTTTAATGTCAAGCAAAAGCCTCTCGATCAACACAGACTTATGGGACAAAGAATTTTCCAGCACATGGCGATTTGTAAAGTGCTTGATCATACAGTAGAGCATTTTCATTGCCTAGAAACCTTCAAGGCTGTACAATAATAACTGTGATGAGAGGCTTCTGAGAAATTGTAAAATGTTTTCACTAATAAAAGACAGTGTCACCCATACTTGTGACACACTTTATTCAAAAAAGAAAAAGGAAAAAAAAAAATATATATATATATATATATATATATATATATATATATATATATATATATATATATATATATATATATATATATATATATATATATATATATATATATGTAATGCAGTATGTATATGTATATGTATATGTAATGCAGCCGTGAGGGAGGGGCACAAGCCAGTGTCTCTCCCTCACGCCAGTCCCAAGCCCGGATAAATGCAGAGGGTTGCGTCAGGAAGGGCATCCGGCGTAAAACAAATGCCAAATAAAACATGCGAGTCATATCAAGAAAATTCATACCGGATCAGTTGAGGCCCGGGTTAACAACGACCGCCATCAGTGCTGTTAACCAACAGGCTGCTGGTGGAAATTGGACTACTGTTGGTCGAAGACGTCGATGAAGGAGAGGCGGGAGGTGTGTCCGTAGGCAAAGAGAGAAGAGGAAAGGCTGGAGTCGAGGACTGACAGGAGGGACTTTGAATGTTGGAACTGGAAAGGTAGAGAGCTGGCTGACATGATACAGAGGAGGAAAGTGGACATACTGTGTGTTCAGGAGACCAGGTGGAAAGGTAGCAAGGCTAGAAGCTTAGGATCAGGGTTTAAGCTGTTTTTTCATAGTGTGGATGGGAAGAGAAATGGAGTAGGAGTCATCTTGAAGGAGGAGTTTGTCAGGAATGTTCTAGAAGTGAAAAGAGTGTCAGACAGAGCGATGAGTCTCAAGTTAGAAATTGAAGGCGTGATGTTCAATGTTGTTAGTGCTTATGCCCCACAGGCAGGATGTGAGCTAGAAGAGAAAGAGAGATTCTGGAGTGAGTTAGATGAAGTGATGCAGAATACCCCCAAAGATGAAAGAGTGGTCATTGGGGCAGACCTCAATGGACATGTTGGTGCAGGAAAGAGAGGGGACAAGAAAGTGATGGGCAGGTTTGGTATCCAGGACAGGAACGCAGAAGGACAGATGTTGGTAAATTTTGCAAAAAGGATGGAAATGGCTGTGGTAAATACTTTCTTCCAGAAGAGAGAGGAGCATAGAGTGACTGATAAAAGCGGAGGTAGGAGCGCACAGGTAGACTACATCTTGTGTAGGCGATGTACTTTGAAGGAAGTCAGTGACTGCAAAGTAGTAGTGGGTGAGAGTGTTGCCAAACAGCATAGGATGGTGGTGTGCAGGATGACGCTGATAGTGAGGAAGGTGAAGAAGGCAAAGGCAGAGCAGAAGACAAAGTGGTGGAAGCTGAAAAAGGAGGAGTGTTGTGTTGTCTTCAAGGAGGAGTTGAAACAGACTTTGGGTGGTCAGGAAGCGCTTCCAGATGACTGGACAACTACAGATAATGTGATCAGGGAGACAGGTAGGAGAATACTTGGTGTGTCATCTGGAAGGAGAGTAGATAAGGAGACTTGGTGGTGGAATGAGGAAGTGCAGGAGTGTGTACAAAAGAAGAGGTTAGCTAAGAAGAAGTGGGACATAGAGAGGACCAAAGAGAGTAAACAGGAGGACAGGGAGACATAGTGTAAGGCGAAGGTAGCGGTGTCAAAGGCCAAACAGAGGGCGTATGATGACTTGTATGCTCGGTTGGAAAGTAAAGAGGGAGAAAATGATTTATACAGGTTGGCACAGCAGAGAAATAGAGATGGGAAGGATGTGCACAAAGTTAGAGTGATTAAGGACAGAAAGGGAAATGTATTGACTGATGACAGAAGTGTGCTGGGAAGATGAAAAGAGTACTTTGAAGAGCTGATGAATGAGGAAAATGAGAGAGAGAAAAGAGTAGAAGAGGTGACTGTTGAGGACCAGGAAGTAGCAAAGATTAGTAAGGGTGAAGTGAGGAGGGCATTGAAGAGGATGAAGAATGGAAAGGCAGTTGGCCCTGATGACATACCGGTGGAGGTATGGAAGTGTCTAGGAGAGGAAGCAGTAGATTTCCTGACAAGAACATTCAACAAGGTCTTAGAGAGAAGGAGCTGAAAGGACAAGAAGAAGACATATATATATATATGTCTGTGTGTGTGTGTGTGTGTGTGTGTGTGTGTGTGTGTGTGTGTGTGTGTGTGTGTGTATGTGTGTGTGTATATTCTTCTTTTCCTTTCGGCTTTTCCCTTCAGGGGGCGCCACAGCGAATCATCTGCCTCCATCTCACCCTATCCTCTGCATCCTCTTCTGTTACACCAACTACCTTCATGTCCTACTTCACCACATCCATGAATCGTCTCTTTGGTCTTCCTCTAGGCCTTCTGTTTGGTAGTTCCAACCTCAGCATCCTACTACCAATATACTCACTATCCCTCCTCTGTACATGTCCAAGCCATCTCAATCTAGCCTCTCTGACTTTGTCTCCAAAACACCTTACATGTGCTGTCCCTCTGATGTGCTCATTCCTGATCCAATCCATCCTCGTTACTCCCAAAGAGAACCTCAACATTTTCATCTCTGCTACCTCCAGCTCTGCCTCCTGCCTTTTCCCCAGGGTCACTGTTTCTAAGCCATACAACATCGCTGGCCTCAACACCGTCTTGTACACTTTTCCTTTCATTCTTGCCGATACCTTCCTATCACACATCACACCGGACAGTTTTCTCCAACAATTCCAACCTGCCTGCACATGCTTCTTCACCTCTTTTCCACACGATCCACTGCTCTGGATTGTTGAGTCTAAGTATTTAAAATCCTCCACCTTCCTTATCTCTGCTTCCTGTAACCTCACTGTTCCTCTTGGGTCCTTGTCATTCATACACATGTATTCTGTCTTACTGAGGCTAACCTTCATTCCCCTCCTTTCCAGGGCATACCTCCACCTCTCTAGATTTTCCTGCACTTGATCTATGCTCTCACTACAGATCACAGTGCACATCTGCAAGCATCACAGTCCATGGGGAATCTTGTCTCACCTCGTCTGTCAGCCTGTCCATCATCGTAGCAAACAAGAAGGGGCTGACCCTTTATGCAGTCCTAACTCCCCCTTGAACTCTTCTGTCACACTGACAGCACACCTCACCACTGTCTTACATCTCTCATACATGTCCTGCACCACTCTAACATACTTCTCTGCCACTCCAAACTTCCTCATGTAATATCACAGTTCCTCTCTCGGCACCCTGTCATATCCTTTCTTCAGATCCACAAAGGCACAATGCAGCTCCTTCTGACCTTACCTTCCTCACCTTCCTCATCATCAGCGTCATCCTGCACACCACCATCCTATGCTGTTTGGCAACACTCTCACCCACTACTACTTTGCAGTCACTGACTTCCTTCAAATTACATCGCCTACACAAGATGTAGTCTTCCCGTGTGCTCCTACCTCCACTTTTATAAGTCACCGTATGCTCCTGTCATTTCTGGAACAAAGTATTTACCACAGCCATTTCCATCCTTTTTGCAAAATCTACCAACATCTGTCCTTCTGCATTCCTGTCCTGGATACTAAACCTGCCCATCACTTCCTCGTCCCCTCTGTTGCCTGCACCAACATGTCCATTGAAGTCTGCCCCAATGACCACTCCTTTCACCTCTGGGGGTACTCTGCATCACTTCATCTAACTCACTCCAGAATCTCTCCTTCTCTTCTAGCTCACATCCTGCCTGTGGGGCATAAGCACTAACAACATTGAACATCACGCCTTCAATTTCTAACTTGAGACTCATCACTCTATCTGACACTCTTTTCACTTCTAGAGCATTCTTGACAAACTCCTCCTTCAAGATGACTCCTAGTCCATTTCTCTTCCCATCCACACCATGAAAAAACAGCTTAAACCCTGATCCTAAGCTTCTAGTCTTGCTACCTTTCCACCTGGTCTCCTGAACACACAGTATGTCCACCTCCCTCCTCTGCATCATGTCAGCCAGCTATCTGCCTTTTCCTGTCATAGTAACAACATTCAAAGTCCCACCTGTCAGTCCTAGACACATGCCTTTCCTCTTCTCTCTCTGCCTACGGACACGCCTCCCGCCTCTCCTTCTTCGACGTCTTCGACCAACAGTAGTCCGATTTCCACCAGCAGCCTGTTGGTTAACAGTACTGATGGCGGTCGTTGTTAACCCGGGCCTCGACCGTTCCGGTATGAAATTCTTTGTTGTGATAAAAATGATGGAGTATGTGTGTATGTATGTATATATGTATATATGTATATTTATATATATATATATATATATATATATATATATATATATATATATATATATATATATATATATATATATATATATATATATATATATATATATATATATATATATATATATATATATACACACACACACACACACACACACACACACACACACACACACACACATACATACACACACCATAACTTTTAACAATGTCATAACATTACTTATGTACAATCTTTTCATTGGTAAAGTTCATGGTTTGCTGGGATTATGTCACAAATCCCACTTTTAAATGCACAAGCTTTCTTCCAAAAACATGCGGAGAACATGCAAACTCCACACAGAAACTCCCAAGCTGAGAATTAAACCCAGGACCTTCTTGTTGTGAGGCGGGCGTGCTAACCACTGCGCCACTTCTTATTATTGTTGTTAGTCATTCAGTAATTGATTTTCTAAGCCGCTTAATCCTATTTATGGTCGCAGGGAGGCTGGTACCCAACTTAGCCATCTCTGGGTGAGGGCACAGTACACCCTGGACAGCTCACCCAGCCATTGTAGAGTAGAAATTCGTGGACGGATATGCAGCTCACTTGACGAAAGTTAGCAATGTTTCTTTTACAGCCTAACATCATAGTCAGTGAGAGACATGGTCAGCCTTGGATAACCCAGTTAACGGCACTGAGGGGACAGCAGTGACAACCATTGACAGTAGGGCTTGAATCCCTAACCTTGGGATCAGTGATCCAGCACCTTACTGAGCCACCACTGCCCTCCCTATTATTATTATTAGTAGTAGTAGTAGTAGTAGTAGTACTAGTAGTAGTAGTAGTAGTAGTAGTCGTAGTAGTCATAGTCGTGGTAGTAATTTTATGTGTTCTTTCTATGGGTCCCATAATTTAGCTGATATGACACATAATGTTGTGGTATGTCTGCATAACAACAGAAAAGGTATACAGTATCACCTGGTTACCATCACACTACTATTACTTGAGTCATTAGTATTTGGACACTCCATGTTCTGATTTTTGAATCCTAATTTCTAATTGGATGCAGCCAGGCTTCACAGTCTCAAATCTGGGTCTTTGGCAATTCGCTTGCTTTTGTCTGGATTTTTCTGGGATTTCAGCAGCACCTGCCTACATGACACTGCCTTTTTTTTGTAAGATCTATCCACTGTGGTCATGGCTTTCTGGTTCTGACCTCTGTTTAGAACGATGACTATGATAATAAAGAATATTGTGAGTCGGCACATATGCCTTCTGCCTCATCAGCTCCATCGTCATTTGATAAACTAAGTTCATAAATCACACAAGAGAACTCGGAGAGCATAAACATCTGCCAAGCGAAGCAAACTTCCATATGGACCAAGAAGTCAAAAATGATCTGGATCATATCCAAAATCTGATTAAATTTTCTTTGTCCAAATCAGTGACACTATATATATATATATATATATATATATATATATATGTTATATACACACACACACACACACACATACAGAGATCAGGGATCCCTCGCTACAGTACTTCCTGCTTCAATTCATGCAGTTTCAGTGCATCACAGTTTTCATTTTTTTTTTTTTAAATATTCATCGAATTAAAATAAATAACGAAATTCAGGAAGAATAGAGGAAAAAGTTAAGGAAAATGCTGCAAAAACAAGGCCAATTATGCAAAAAATAAAAACCCTAAACCAACACAAAACAAAAAACAATCCAAAATCTCCCATCAAAACTACTTACATTATTGTGAGGAGCGCATCTGAGTTCGTGCATGCGTGTCTCTCTGTGTGTGTATTTATATTTTATTTACATCTTATGCATTATTTTTGAACGTTTAATTGTTATTATAAGCATTTACAGCATTGAATTTGTATTTATTGATATTATATACACGTATACGGCAGCACGGTGGCGTAGTGGTTAGCACGTCCGCCTCACAGAAAGAAGGCCTGGGTTCGATTCCCGGCCTGGGCATTTCTGTGTGGAGTTTCCATCTTCTCCCCGTGCTCGTTTGGGCTTCCTCCGAGTGCTCTGGTTTCCTCCCACAATCCAAAGACATGCACAGTAGGTTAACTGGCAATTCTAAATTGCCCGTTAGTTTGCATCGTGCAGAAGGCAATGGAAAACCACTGCACTAATCCTGCCAAGAAAACCTCCATGAAGATGTTAAGCAGGGTGTCAGTCGGGGGGTGGGGGTGATCCTACTTTGCGGATTTCAATGGTCGCGTGGGGATCTCGGTCCCAATTAACCGCAGAAAGTGAGGGATCCCTATATATATATATATATATATATATATATATATATATATATATATATATATATATATATATATATGTGTGTGTGTGTGTGTGTGTGTGTGTGTGCATAATCTACTAACAAACAAAACAACTATAGGTAAGATATTATAAATATTTAAAATTTATTCAGGACTACAGAGGGAGGAATTAATTTTCAAGTCAAACTATAAAACAGCATGAATGGACGTAAAGCAATGTCCAAACATTAAGCAAGTTAAAAGAAAAAAATAATAAATAATTTTCATGGGTTCGAGGGATGGGGGAGTTGGTAATAAACGTGTTTTCAAGCTTATGGTTTACAGTCTGTTACTTATTAATTGGGTTACTTTATTAATTCCTTTCTAGTATATTGTATGAAGTGTGAGGCCGGTGGTGTAGTGGTTCGGTGCTGTGCTCATGATCAGGAGGTTGTGTTTGAATCCCAGTTACACTCTCACTGTGCTAAGACCCCTGAGCAAGGTTTTAACCACGAATGTGCCTCTGTTCTCCCAGCAGTATAAATGGGTACCAGTAAAATATACTGGGAAGGTAACGTGCGATCGTCTAGCGTCCCACCCAGGAGGAGTTCAACTCCTGGGAGCTTCATGCTACGTTAACTGGGACTAAGCACCGGTCTGATGAGCCACTATGCTCAGGTGGAAAAAGCTCAAAAGACTACTTTACCTTTTATATTGTATAAAGTATTTTAATTTATTGAATTTTGTGAGTTGTTGTTCTCCTTTTCTTGTAAATTTACAAATTTAGATACAATTGGACATGTTTTGAGATGTAAGGGCCGCACAGATGAGGGATATTAACTGGGAAACGGGTTCGTTATAACCACTCATTATAAACTGAGAGGTACTGGGTGAGGTAAGATTCTTCCTTTCACTCCATTTCGAATATGGTACATTTAATTTGCTTCGTATTTTCAGTGTTTATTATCATTATAAATGTATCACTATCATTCCTTTCATTGTTCTTGCTGTTGTTGTTATTGTTGTTACTATTATTATTGTTTCCATTTCTTTATTTATATTATTGAATTACTGAACTGATTTTTTTGTACTACAGTGGTACCTCACTTTACGAAATTAATCCGTTCCAGCGCCTTTTTTGTAAACTGCATTTTTTGTAAGTTGAACCGCATTTTACATGTAAAACGTGTGATTCGTTCTAAGGTCCCCAATACTACCACATAAAACCTTTAAAAATTATAAAAGCATACATTTCAAGACCTCCTTCTGCTTCAATATCATACCGATGGTAGACGGGTTTGGCCATATTCCTTTGTGATATCACTCAAGCCCGTTTCTTCTCACTCGTACTGGAAATCACACGTGTGTGTGCGTGTGTGTGTGTGTGTGTGTGTGTGTGTGTGTGTGTGTGTGTGTGTGTGTGTGTGCGCACTCTGCACGCGTGTGTTGACCATGTCTTCCTAAAAGAATTATAATCTTACAAATGTTTATGGAAGGTTAAAAGCCTGAGTCAAGAAATAAAGCATGAAACAACAGTAACTCTGTCCTTTACACGAAAAGCATCATGGTAGATGCAGATCCATAACAGCCAATGGGAAGGAGCTGCGTCATCCATCCTAGTCAATGGGAGGCTAGCGGGATGTTGGGAGATAGCCAATAAGAGGGAGCCGCATCATCCCTCCTAGACAATGGGAGGCCAGTGGGGCAGGATGTTGGGAGATAGGCAATGGAAGGTCGCTGCGTCATCCCTCCTACCCAATGGGAGGCCAGCATGGCGGGATGTTTGAACGTTATTGATGGGAGAGCTCGTGCATTGTTTGAATGGCGCGTTTTAATGTTTGAATGGCGCGTTTGAATGTTTGAATGGTGCGTTTAAATTTTCAAGATGGCGCATTAGTCACATGAACTTGCTTCGTATCTAGAGACAAAGATTTTAGGATAATACGTTGCGTAACCTGCATTTTTCGTTTGGTGAGATTTTCGTAAAGTGAGGTACCACTGTATTTATACGCACTGTTTACTGGCCACTATTTTTACATATACACCATATATATTCATTCAAAAAGATCACCTCCTTGTTGGAGTTAATTGGGAAATCCTAAAGCCTGCTCTGATTTTTGGTGTGAGCAGTAAAAAAGATTTTTTTTCTCAGTCCATCAGAAAAAAGATGCACTGATGTTAAATACCGCTGTGTGTATTTGTGTGAGTATTTTATAAAGGAAAGCCTTACTGCACTGATGGCCCTGGATGACAACATCCTTGATGGCAAGCAAACCGTGCTGGCCTGAGGTCACAGCTTCAAAGATGATCTGCAGAAAAAAGAAAAAGCCAATAACCACAGTGATAAATGCACACACCTTTAAAATGACACACACAACGAGGTAAAGACCCCAATACGGCCGTAAACACGACCTGTAGTGTTCAATCAGCAAGGTTTTGAGCCTAGAAAGGACACTGGGAACACTGTGTATCCAACGCGATCGCAATAAAACTCATATTTAGATAATTTTATACGATACTTGGCAGCACTGTGGCGTAGTGAGGAGTACGGCCGCCTCACAGCAAGAAGGTCCTGGGTTCAATTTCCAAGTTCAGGCATTTCTCTATAGACTGTCTATGCTCTCCCTGTGCTCTCTAAGTAATCAGTTCTCCTCCCACAGTCTAAAGACATGCATTTCAGACTAGCTTGCTGCTCCAACCTGCCCTGTCAGTGTAAGTCTGAGCAACTGTATATGCGTTGCCCTGTTTTGGCCTGGCAATCTATTCAGGATGTACCTTGCCTTCGCCCTGTGTTGGCTGAGATAAGCACCAGTCTCCCAGTGTCCTTAATAGGATTAAGTTGTTTGGAAAATAAGTGAGATTATATTACATTTACAGTACATTTAAGGAACACTTCAGGATGTGTTGCTATTGGAAAAGAATCAACTTGGCGTTGTTCGCTCCACTGCGTGGTTTGTTGTCCGGAGGATTATCAGATAGCCTGTCCATGAACTAATCCTATAAAATAGGATGTATACCATGTGGACTTTGGCCAAATTGTTTAAAAGCACTCCTACAGGACACATGCAGCTGAGGATAATTCAGGGATCGCCTAAAATGAAACAAACAGCTGTCCGTATAGAAGAGGAAAACACGGCGCGGCACTTATGTGTACTGACGAGAACTATTTTTATAGTTTATATTCATAATTATTTTCTACCATTAAGCAGACAAAGGGAAAGGCTTTTAAGAGCCATGCTGACAATAGCTGTTAATGCATGCTGTCTGAAGCAAGAAATAGCACGGACTCTATAAGAACACGAGAAGCTGACAAGTTTGCTTCATTATATAATGAGTTATGTAAAAGAAGCCAGACACGCAGATGAAGAAAACACAATCTCAGACACGTCTTATTCTCCGGGTGTGCCGTATAGCAGCTATTCCTCCTGTAGTAACCCACAGCATGCTCATGTATCACTTTACTCTTTTGAAATATGCACCCACAAGCAGAAGCACTAATTTGGACTGAAGGTGGAAATTTCAGCAAAAGAGAATAATTTAACTGGATTTTAAAAGCTAAATCCTTCACTGCATGAATATTAAAGTGAAAAGATACTGTATCCTGATACATTTCGTACATTTCGACTTTTATAACCGGTGTATACAATATGCAATTTAGCTAATTGCCTTGAAACACTCGATGGTTTCAAAATGGTTCTCAGGTCAAAAATCTTGCTTCACTTTTTAAAATTCTGCTGAAAACAAAACAAAACAAAACAAACAAACAAACAAACAAAAAACGCTAGTATTGCTGTTCTGGGATTCTCGTGAAAAGCTGACTGATAAGATAAGATAATGCTTTATTATCCGGGAGGAAATTTTTGTTACATCGTATTCTTACGACGTGCATCGCCGACGAGCAGCGCCACCTAGGTTGTTCAAGGAGTCAAGTTACAAACAGAAAAGAAGGCTCAAATCAACAACATACAAAACTGCTATAAAATAAATACATAAACATTCTATTCTATGTTTATAAAGACCTTACACAGACTCAGTAAGCAATATAATAATAATAATAATAATAATAATAATAATAATAATAATAATAATAATACAAATAAATCAGTAGATAACCACGATAAATTAAATTGCACGAAATTATATTATATTATATTATATTTATATTGCACTATGCCCATTGTTTTGTTGGAAAAAAATGAACAATTCTCTGGGTAAACAAAATTCTCCCAAGTTCAAAGTTAGATGTTCTCCATTCTGAGAGCAAGGTTTAGAGATAATCTACAGTCAGTCAGTACGCCAGGTTTGTTTAACGAGAATCCGCCGTTCTTCCACCATGGGCTTCCTTGTTAGCCGCTGCACTCCGGTCCTGTCTGAAGGCCGTATATAGCCGGCTTGTGTAGTCAGCTCGTCAGGTGTACTTAAAACTACAAAAATGTGCATAAACAGATTGAGAGTACCATGTTTTTTTTTTCTTCTTCCAGATCATAAGATCTTCCAGATCTTATAACCTGGTCACCTTGTGTGTGGATGAAGCTGCGCGACTGCCGCTCACTGACACTGTCAATACCTAGATATTGGTAAGTTAGAGGTATCCGGGATTAATGCCCAAATACCGGGATAAATGGGTGTGGCCGGTGGTGTAGTGGTTAGGGTGGTGTGCTCATGATCGGGAGGTTGTGAGTTCAAATACCACTGAGACCCTCACTGTGCTAAAACCCCTGGGCAAGGTCTCAACCACGAGTGTGCCTCTGTTCACCCAGCAGTATGAATGGGTACCAGTAAAAATATACTGGGAAGGTAACCTGCAATGGACTAGCATCCCATCCAGGAGGAGTTGAACTCCTGGTCGCTTCACGCTACAGAAACCGGGGATAAGCACCGGTCTGATGAGCCACTAGGCTCGGGTGTAAAAACCCAACAGACTTTTTACCGGGATAAAGCACTGCTACAGGTGTCTCCCTGAGACCTGGGATTAACCTTCTTGAATTTAAAGTTACACTGATACAGCGCCTTAAGAGTAATGACCTCCATTCTGTAATGAACACAATACTAATGCACTGTCTCTTTAAGGGGGCGTGGCTGAGAGAAGGTCATGACCCAACCAACTTCTAATCTCAATCTTTATTGATCTGACTCCATGTGCGAGGGAATAATAGATAATAAAATACAGTATTATAAAATAATATAATAATAAAAAAAATAATAGCGGGAGCTGGGCTTTATATAAAACTCGCGCAACTGTTAAACTTCGACACTGAAGATGAAGAATTTGATGGATTTGTGGAAGAGGAATGAACAGAAAAAGTGAGCTTATTGTTTTGTATTGTCATAACTGAACAATGTTGAGAGTTATTGTGGGAGTTGAATCAAGTTTGACTTATCTGACTTTTGTTTCGTTTAATGCGTCTTATCACCAGGTGTGTCTTATTCATGGACAGTGACCGTCCAATGAGCGTTCATTGATATTGTACCTTATAATCCGGTGCATCTTACAGTCCAGAAAATACAGTGACTATATCATGTTCCTCATAATCAGAGACTCTGCATTACGTGAATGCATCGTAACCAGCCACACCTCTTCTACTGACAACACTCTAACTAGCCCATCCTGGGTGAAACACATGCAGAGCTTGCTTTGAACTGAGCAATCCGGTGTTGCTTAACTACAATGAAAGTGTATAAAAATCTACAGAATAAAAAATAAAGAGACAACGTCCTCAAACATGAGCCCATGATCCTGGGCGCTCTACAGGTGTAATAATTTATGGCATTGTTAAAGTGTGTGTGTGTGTGTGTGTGTGTGTGTGTGTGTGTGTGTGTGTGTGTGTGTGTGTGTGTGTGTGTGTATATCTAAATCTAAGCACTTGTATTTTTTTATTTGATTTAAAAGGCAGTTGTATATTTTTCTCTTAATACTCAGTGTGTACAAAATAAAAAAGTAAAACCTAACAGCGTGCTACAATGGCAAGCGTTCCCATTAAAAAGGTGTTTAATGTCACTCGCTATTTTTTAATAATGACTCATATGGCACATGGATTATATTTAATAATCAATAGGGGATTACTTGAAAAGGTTATGAAGTCACGAAAAAGATTATGTTTATTTGTGTTTTTTATTTACTTAGATAGAAAACTCAGTAAATACTGTATATTGTAAAGACAGAGCAAAATAAATAAGAAAAAGCTTTTGTTAAATAAGCATATTAATAAATGAAAAAATCCTGTCTGAGAAGAATAAGACTCTTGTGTTTGAAGTTAATTTCCGCGGTTGTGGATGTTCCTACACTCCTAATTACTCAAATTAGTTCTGTTTCTGTACAGTATAAATCAAAAGAACCATAATGATTTATAATCGCACTGGTGATCTGCTATCACCCAGAAGAGGATGTGTCCTCCTGAGTCTGCTTCCTCTCAGGATTTCATCCCGATTTTCCCCCCACTTTTATCCTCTTGAACTGTTAAATCAAATAGAACTTTATTCCTTTTTTCATAGCATAATTTCAGAATTTAAGAAATACCAGAATATACCAGAAATACCCCTTAGACCTGAAGTGATTACCATCAGAGAAGATTTATGATACATACTACACACTTTTATGACAAGAAAATTAAAAAAAAAAAAGTAAAATATATTGAAGAAAATTCAGACGAAAAATGCTTTTTTCTTATTTATTGCTAAAACATACTAAACACAATGTATGTTATGTATCCTGTCAATAAATGAATAAATATGGTTATAAATTCTCTAAAAACTTCGATTGAATAAACAAACTGAAACCTGATAAGCTCCAGGGCAGCATCTGAAATATCCTTTTAATGGCAATAGAGCTCCAAAGACTGCTGTATTCTGGAGTATCTCTCTCAAGCACTGTGCATAGCAGCAGTGGCAGTTTGTTGTCATTAGAAATCTACGACTGATTCACAGAGAAAGAACGTTCTACAAAACAAAGTTCTCACTTGACCAGACCCGACTCTAGACTTTATATCTTTGTTCATATTATGGATTGAGAAATTTTGTGTTAAAATAGTGCAATTGTATTAAATGTAACTATGCTAGTAGTATAACACTGCTTTCCATGATATGTATCACATAATCACAATGCATTCATTGTAGCACCATCTTTACCCCTATCTAATTATCGTCCTTTCTTTCTGTAATGATACGCAGAGTGCTAGTGTCCTTTGGTCACTGCCTGACACTGTCATTATAACATTATTCAGAGAAAATTAAGAATGAGCCATTCATTTACACACATAGTGTAACAGTCAGCCCATATGAATATGTTATTTAAAACAAACAGCACCAAGTATGGTCTTGCTATCAATTATTTTATCCTCACAATGTAATTAGCATCAGAAGGCCAAAAAGGGCATATGAAACAGCCTGGACTGGAAAAAGGAGTGAATTTGTTCAGTGAAATTATTTCAATTTAATGCAGTGTATGGATTTTTAAGAATATAAATTCAAAGACTTTTTGCTCTTCAAGCATGCCAAGTTACAAGATGTTTCCAATGTATGGCAAAAAAATTTGAAAGTTTTTCTTTGCATCCTTACGCCAATTTAATTAGAATAGAGAAGACTGAGAAAAGCACCGACTCAACCACGTAATCACAAAATAATGCCCAAAGCACCAGGTGGTTTCATTCTGACAATCACTTGGGATACTGTGCAATTAAAGCTACCTATAATTACTTTGACTTTCCTAATTAGGCACGAATCTATGGCGCACTGTCTCTATTCTTGGCTCCATTCAGGAAGTGGAAACCCTCAATACTTCTTAAATGGTGAAGCTTCTCAAAATGCTAAAACGATGGTTAACTCCCTCAGGAGTCATGAAACCCTATTAGAAAAACACACACACACACACACACACACACACACACACATATATATATATATATATATATATATATATATATATATATATGTATATATATATATATATATATATATATATATATACATATACAGTGATACCACAGCTCACGAACATAATTGTTTCCCAGAAAGTGTGTGTAAGGCGAAAAGTCCGTCTTCCGAACATTTATTTCCCATAAGAAACCATTAAAATGAGAACAATCCCAGGTCCCCATAAAACATAATTTTCTACTAAATAAGCCTTAAAACTACACAAAAATATACCTTATTTTATGTATAATAAATGTTCTATTGTATTGTAATTAAAGAAATAAACTGTACTGTATAATAAAGTCATTTTATTTACCTTTGTGATGGTAGTTGATGGCTTGATGGAATGGAGTGGGAGGAGGAGGGAGGGAGGGACTTACTGTTTGGAAGGAGAGTCACCTTCCATAAGGACTGTAGGTAACTCAACCTGTGGTGGGGTCTTTTTCGGTCCCATAATAGCAAAAGTACACTCAATATGGTCCAAAATGTCTATCAAACACAAACCACGTCCGCACTCAAAGAAAGGGGGTGACGAACTGGGACGCCGTGAGCGTGCGTCAGCTTCTCGTGGCCGCCACCGTGGCGCTGTTCGACCGCATGGTTTGGGTCGTCTGCCGAAAACTAGTTCGTCAGCAGAGACTATATGCTCACGAATTTAATGTTCTTGAGGCGAAAAGTTCGTGAGCTTAAGCGTTCGTCAGCGGAGGTTTTACTGTATATATATATATATATATATATATATATATATATATATATATATATACACCACTGACGGGGGCAGTGGTGATCTAGTGGTATAGGGCACTGGATCGCTAATCCAAAGGTTGGGGGTTCGAGTCCCACTCTCCACAAGGTTGTCACTGTCCCCCCCAGTGTGGCTAACTGGGTTATCAAAGGCGGGCCATGTCTCTCACTGTCTATGGTGAGAGGCATGTAAAAGAACCATTGCTGACTGTCGTAAAGAGTAGGCTGCAAAGTCGTCAGCGTGTTTCTGTCCTTTGATAAAAAGGGTTGTGACAGGAAGGGCATCCGACGTAAAAACCTCTGCCAAATCAAACGTGCGAATCAGATGATTCGCTGTGGTGACTCCCCAGTAAAAGGGAAAAAGCCGAAAGGAAGACAGACAGACAATATATATATATACCACTGACGTATCTTCTTCTTTTCCTTTCGGCTTTTCCCTTCAGGGGTCGCCACAGCGAATCATCTGCCTCCATCTCACCCTATCCTTTGCATCTTCTTCTCTTACACCAACGACCTTCATGTCCTCCTTCACCACATCCATGAATCGTCTCTTTGGTCTTCCTCTAGGCCTTTTGCCTGGTAGTTCCAGCCTCAGCATCCTATTACCAATATACTCACTATCCCTCCTCTGTACATGTCCAAGCCATCTCAATCTAGCCTCTCTGACTTTGTCTCCAAAACCTCTTACATGTGCTGTCCCTCTGATGTGCTCATTCCTAATCCTATCCATCCTCGTTACTCCCAAAGAGAACCTCAACATTTTCATCTCTGCTACCTCCAACTCTGCCTCCTGTCTTTTCCCCAGGGCCACTGTTTCTAACCCATACAACATCGCTGGCCTCAACACCGTCTTGTACACTTTTCCTTTCATTCTTACCGATACTCTCCGATCACACATCACACCGGACACTTTTCTCCAACCATTCCAACCTGCCTGCACACGCTTCTTCACCTCTTTTCCACACTGTCCATTGCTCTGGATTGTTGAGCCTAAGTACTTAAAATCCTCCACCTTTCTTATCTCTGCTCCCTGTAATCTCACCGTTCCTCTTTGGTCCTTGTCATTCATGCACATGTATTCTGTCTTACTGAGGCTAATCTTCATTCCCCTCCTTTCCAGGGCATACCTCCACCTCTCTAGATTTTCCTGCACTTGTTCTCTGCTCTCACTACAGATCACAATGTCATCTGCAAACATCATAGTCCATGGGGAATCTTGTCTAACCTCATCTGTCAGCCTGTCCATCACCATAGCAAACAAGAAGGGGCTGAGAGCTGACCCTTGATGCAGTCCCACCTCCACCTTGAACTCTTGTGTCACACCGACAGCACACCTCACTACTGTCTTACATCTCTCATACATGTCCTGCACCACTCTAACATACTTCTCTGCCACTCCAGACTTCCTCATGCAATACCACAGTTCTTCTCTCGGCACCCTGTCATATGCTTTCTCCAGATCCACAAAGGCACAATGCAGCTCCCTCTGACCTTCTCTGTACTTCTCCATTAACATCCTCAAGGCAAACACTGCATCTGTGGTGCTCTTTCTTGGCATGAAACCAAACTGTTGTTCACAAATGCTGACCTCTGCCCTTAGTCTAGCTTCCACTATTATTTCCCATAACTTCATCGTATGGCTCATCAACTTTATCCCTCTGTAGTTGCCACAACTCTGCACGTCTCCCTTGTTCTTAAAAATGGGCACCAGCACACTTCTCCATTCCTCTGGCATCCTCTCACTCTCTAAGATCTTGTTTAATGTTCTTGTCAGAAAATCTACTGCTACCTCTCCTAGACACTTCCATACCTCCACTGGTATGTCATCAGGACCAACTGCCTTTCCATTCTTCATCCTCTTCAATGCCCTCCTCACTTCACCCTTACTAATCTTTGCTACTTCCTGGTCCTCAACAGTCACCTCTTCTACTCTTTTTTCTCTCTCATTTTCCTCATTCATCAGCTCTTCAAAGTACTCTTTCCATCTTCCCAGCACACTTCTGTCATCAGTCAATACATTTCCCTCTCTGTCCTTTATCAATCTAACTTTCTGCACATCCTTCCCATCTCTATTTCTCTGCTGTGCCAACCTGTATAATACCACTGACGTATATGTACATGTATATTTGTATATAATATCGATAAATACATATTCACTGCTATAAATGCTTATTAATATCAATTAAACATTCAAAAATAATGCATAACATGTAAATAAAATATAAATACACAAAAACAGACACGTGCACACACTCAGATGTGCACTTCACAAAAATGTAAGTAGTTTTCGATGTTTGTTTTGGGTTTTTTTTTTTTTTTGCACAATTGGCCTTGTTTTTGCAGCATTTTCCTTAACTTTTTCTCCTATTCTTTCTTAATTTCCTTATATTTTTAATTCGATGAATATAAAAAAATTAAAAATAAACAAAAAAAACGCGTTTCACGGAAGCCGCATGAATTGAAGAGCGAAGTAGCGTGGGATCCCTGTGTGTGTGTGTATGTATATATATATATATATATATATATATATGTGTGTGTATGTATATATATATATATATATATATATATATATATATATATATATATATATATATATATGTAAACTCACTAAATGTTCTCAGAGTTTCGCAATTGGGGCAGTGGTGGCTTAGTGGAGAAGGTGATCGGTTACTGATGTGAAGGTCTGCAGCTCAATCCTCTATCAGCACTGTTGGGCCCTTGAACAAAGCCCTTAACCCTCAGTTGCACAGTTGTATAAAAATTATAATTGTAAGGTGCTCTAGATAAGAGTGTCTGCCAAAAGCTGTAACTTTAAGTGCTGTTTTAAATTCTATGATGTCAGACGTACATGTACATACACAATATAAGTGAACACAAGTATATTGTTCACAATGAAAAGATGGCTGAGATAGAAATCACCTGCACACTTATTTGCCAAACCATTTAATCCTACTAGGGCTGAACCCTATTTCAGGCCACAGTGGGCCAAGGCAGGGTATACCCTGATCAGCTATCCAGCTCATTATGGGGCCACAGACACAGTCATTCACACTCACAGGTAATATGGAACAGTGGATTAGCATAATGCTAACCTAAAGCTTGAATGCTAAAGCTTTGGATTGTGGGAAAGAGCCAGAGTACCCAAAGGACATCGTCACAAGCACATGGAGTACATCTAACGTCCACACAGAAATACTTTCACTGAGCCTGGGACGTAAACTCAGTACCTTCATGCTGTGAAGGGGACATGCTAACCACTACGCCACCATGCCACCCAGCTGATATAGAAAACGGGTGGAATTCTGATATAGGAAACTGGTGGAACAAGTTGCCCTGATAACACCATTTAATTTTCTGACCTTAACGTTCTCTCTTCATATTTTGACAGTAAACAGATTCATGATGTTGTCTGTTCTGCAGCACAGACAGCTAAAACTCAGATTTGACAGTGATGTTTTGTAGCTGTTCTTCAAAGTCAGAGACCACAGGTTAAGGCACATGTAGGATACAAAACAAGGTTTTAAAAAATAATAAACACATATTATAGAATATTATTGTATACTTGTACTTTTATAACTATAGAATTCGATGCTGACATGCAATGAAATCATACAGCACTGGCAATTCCAATAATAGCACCTATTGTGTTTTTTACTTTTAGACATTCAAGGCTTTGTAATCTGCACCATTTGTATTATATGGGACATCACTTTGTTGAATATCTAAGATTTTAGACTCAGTCACTATGTGAGTTTTTGTCTGCCATTCTGCTCCGTTTTTCCCATCCATTATCCTGCGTCTGTGAGGTAGATGATGTCCGTTAGTGAAATGGCTGCGACATTCCCTTTTAGTAAAAATGAAATGAAGACATCTACAAACACTAACACTACAACGTCAAAGCACTAACATGGTTGGATGGATAGATAGATAGATAGCTAGATAGATAGATAGCTAGCTAGCTAGATAGATAGATGGATAGATAGATAGATAGATAGATAGATAGATAGAGACAGGCAGACAGACAATCCTAAGGTGGGAATTCGAACCCCAGTGTCAACGGTTCTCACTGCCCCCCCCCAGTGCAGCTAACTGGGTTATCAAAGGCCGGCCATGTCTCTCACTGTATGGTAAGAGGTTCATGTAAAAGAGCCATTGCTGACTTTCGACAAGAGGAGCTGCATAGCCGTTAGCGTTTTTCTGCCTTGCGATGGCCTGACAAGCTCTCCAGGGTGTACTCTGCCCTCGCCCAGAGTTGGCTGAAATGGGCAACAGCCTTACAGCAACCCTAATTAGGATTATAGTGCTTCAGAAAATGAATACAGGGATCCCTCACTTTCCGCGGTTAATTGGAACAGAGATCCCCCCGCGACTGCCGAATTCCGAGAACTAGGATCAAGCCCCACACACACACACACACACACACACACACACACACACACACACACACCCCACTCCCACCCCCGACTGACGTATATGTACATGTATATTGTGTATATCTTCTTTTCCTTTCGGCTGTTCCCTTTTTTTTCCCCTCAGGGGTCGCCACAGCGAATCTGTGATTCGCATGTTTGAATTGGCATAGGTTTTTTACGTCGGATGCCCTTCTTGACACAACTCTTTAGCAAGGGACAGAAACACGCTGACGGTTATGCAGCTACTCTTGCCGAAAGTCAGCAATGGTTCGTTTACATGCCTCTCACCATAGACAGTGAGAGACATGGCCGGCCTTTGATAACCCAGTTGGCTGCACTAGGGGGACAGTGAAAATCTTGTGAAGAGTGGGACTCGAATAATATCAATAAATGCATATTCAATGATAGAAATGCTTATAATAATAATTAAACATTCAAAAATAATGCATAAGATGTAAATAAAATATAAATATACATACACACAGACGCGCGCGCAAACAGATGCGCACCTCACATAAAGATGTAAGTAGTTTTGTTGGGGGTTCTGGGTTGTTTTTTTGGTTTTGTTTTTGGGGGTTTTTTTTTGCATAATTGGCCTTGTTTTTGCAGCCATTTCCTTAACTTTTCTCCCCATTCTTCCTTAATTTCCTTATTTTTTAATTTGATGAATATTTAAAAAAAAAAAAACACGATGCAATGAAGCATAAAGCTGCATGAATTGAAGCGCAAAGTAGCGAGGGATCATTGTATGTATGTGTATATATATATATAATACAAATCCAGATAGTCTGATTGCATTCCACCCCTCGTCAACAATATAAAGATAGAAGTGACAACATAAATACACCTCAGACTTGAATATATGTCCAAACACATGCGCATGGCTCACATACTTTACATTTCTGAGCTCAAAGCCTTAGGCTGTTGCACACATCAAACTCCATTAAACTACCACTTGTGTTGTCAGTATATGCATGAAGTCTCTTGCTGCCCTGATAGAATGTCATTCCAGCAACATTACCCCGTTTCCAGAATGGATGTGTTGTTCGTGTGCTATCTTATGCCACTAGTGTACAACTCCTGCTTTATATCAGCTTTTACTAAACCAATTCCTAAATCACAGCAAAATATTTACCAAATTACAGGCAACTTTATGTTGTTGTTTTTTTTTATCTCCCTTAAGTGAGCTGGTAAATATTGTTTTAATATTTCTTTTGTCCCGCAGATATATGAAGCTCCAGTTACATCTCGGCAGGATTTCAAACTGTTAAATTATTTATTACATGCGCATACAGCGCCCAGTGAGAATGGCTGGCACAAAATAATTCAGTTGGAACCGTTTGCCTTTAAACAGCACCTTAATGTCACATCTATACATGTTTTATAACCACGCTATGACTGAGACGTGATTTGCAATAAACGAACATGTTTCTAATGAGACTTGGGTGCTATGTGAGTAGTAGCCACGTCTCATCACAACCCATCTGTCTGCCCCACCACCGCCAGTTCTAATGGGCTAATTTGGCTTAGCGGCGCTCTCCTTTTGTGAGGTGCGAGGGTCTTGGTCTGCCAATTAACACCAGACTTTCCGCGAACCCTGGAGAGAGGACACCTAATAAGCAGGCATGTGTGAAATCAGCCTCCTCTCTATGGACCCCATCGTAGCCTGCCACACGTGAAAATGAACCACTACACAAGGAGAGAATGTAATTTTTCCCCTAATATAATAGGAAGGGTGAGTTTCATTATTTTGATGGAAAGAGAGAGAGCGAGTGTGTATATGAGCAAGACGGGGGTGGGGGTGGGGGGTAGGGTTGGAAAGTCAGGAAGTGAAAGAAGGATACACAGAGGGCAGTACAGACATGTGAGAAGATGAAAGCACACCTAGATGAAATTTCCTGAGGTGTGACTGCATGGCTCATTATTTTAAAACCATATAACATTATATAGGAATGGAAACGACTTCATCCAGAAACTCACCCACACACTAAATAAACCATAATCACCTTTATCACCTTTATCACGTTGTTACCAAACTCTGACTCTTTTTTAATTATACAAACCCATCAGGGGCAGTAGTGGCCCGGTGGTAAGGTGCTGGATTACCGATCCCAAGGTTGGGTGTTCAAGGGTCACTACTGCCCCCCCAGTGTAACTAACTGAGTTATCATAGGCCATCTCTCACCGTCTGTGGTAAGCGGTTCATGTAAAAGGCCTGGCGAGCTGTCCAGGGTGTACTCTTCCCTCACTCAGAGTCAGCTGAGGTGGGTGCCAGCCTCACCACTCTAGAAAATGAATGAATGAGCAAATCCATCATAACAAAACGAGTCCTAATGCCCCAAACTGCCTTTCTGAGTTGTGAAACGTATACAATATAAATCAAGAACACGCTCAGCTTTAACAGGGAATCCATTTTTTAAAAAAAATAGAAATTAATTTGACAAAAACGTATCTGTGAAAAAAAATCCTCGTGAAACTAAAAGTTAAATTTACTTATTTACTCATATTTAAGGGTCACGGTAAGGCTGGAGTCCATCTCAGCCAACTCTGAATGTATACCTCACAGGGCCAACACATACACACCCACACACACATACAACCATTCACAGTCACACTTACACCTAGAAGCAATACCCTCGAACATTCTTGCTGTGAGGCAGACGTGCTCACCAATACGGACCCTGTACCACCCTGAGAAATCGTAGCAGATTTAAAAAAAAAAAAAAAAAAAAAACATCAGTCTGGAGCAGTAAAATTAGTTTGTGGTGATGGGTCACCACGAGAATACTTACGCTCCCCGACTAACGTTCATCCGTTTTACGTTGTTTTTTTTTGTTTTTTTTTTTGATTTTGCAGGTTTTTGTTTTTTTTTTTTCCGAAAAAAAAAAAGTCAAATTTTGAGTTTCGACGTACCATGTAGTACGCTGATGTAATGACGCAATGACTGAGTGTGTATATACTAGTCCTCAAAAAATTAGCATATTGTGATAAAGTTCATTATTTTCTGTAATGTACTGATAAAAATTAAACTTTCATATATTTTAGATTCATTGCACACCAACTGAAATATTTCAGGAAATATTAAAACAATAAAAGACCAATTTCAGTGTGCAATGAATCTAAAATATATGAAAGTTTCATTTTTATCAGTACATTGCAAAAAATAATGAGCTTTATCACAATATGCTAATTTTTTGAGAAGGACTAGTATATATATCGCGTAGGCCTCCGTCAGTCCCGAAGGACTATGGCTGCGCTCTGGCCAGTATCCCGACTGGTGATACTCCCCAGTGCACAGAGCCTGGGTAGGGAGTAATGAGGGACAGGCTGTTACCCAAGCAGCAAGTCCCCCCCTGTCTCGGCGCCACCGGAAGGATCCAATGGAAAGGCAAGTGCCGATACGACTGGGTTCCGGTGCCGTTGCAGGAGCGAATCTACGGTCAATTTAGAACGGCCAATTAACCTACAGTGCACGTCTTTGGATTGCGGGAAACCGAGCACCGGAGGAAACCCGCACAAGCACGGGGAGAACATGCAAACTCCACACAGAAACGCCCAGGCCGGGAATCGAACCCGGGCCTTCTTGCTGTGAGGCGGACGTGCTAACCACTACGCCACCGTGCCGCCAGTATGTATATATATATATATATATATATATATATATATATATATATATCTGTCTGTCTTCCTTTCGGCTTTTTTCCCTTTTACTCGGGAGTCGCCACAGCAAATCATCTGATTCGCACGTTTTGATTTGGCAGAGGTTTTTACGTCAGATGCCCTTCCTGTCACAACCATTTTTATCAAGGGACAGAAACACGCTGACGACTGCAGCCTACGAAAGTCAGCAATGGTTTTACATGCCTCACACCATAGACAATGAGAGACATTGCCCGCCTTTGATAACCCAGTTAGCTGCACTGGGGGGGCTTGGGGGGGCAGTGACAATCTTGTGGAGAGTGGGACTCAAACCCCCCAACCTTTGGATCAGCGATCCAGTGCCCTAACCACTAGACCACCACTTCCCCTGTGTGTGTGTGTGTGTGTGTATATATATATATACGACTGTATATATATATATATATATATATATATATATATATATATATATATATATATATATATATATATATATATATCAGTTATATAGCGTGTAACCCTTGTGTTAAGACATCGTCTCTGTGATCTTTGTGTTTACACTGTTTTGTGGACTTTTGTAACCCTAAGCAAATATGGTTGGTCAGAAGTGTAAGCCAACTAGCATGGGTGCAAGTCTCATACACACAGATGAATTAACTATCTGCTCAGATCGGCACAATCTACCATGCATACTCAGTTAAGCAAAAAGAGTTGTAATATGAATGAAAACTCGAATGCACAAATTACAGAGCAATTACAGATATTTTTTATCTTTTAGCAGAATCCTAAGTGTATACTTATTTTTATATTAATATTCATTAGGATTTTTACTTGTTCTTGTATGCATCTCTAGAATAAAGTTTACTTACTTACTTACACAAAAGAAAGAACTCTTCGCTTTGCTGGGATTCACATTAGTGCAGGCTGTGTTCTAAACGAGCTCAACGGCACCCTTATGCACTTGAAAGACCGGAAGTCTGTATAACCTCAGCAAGTACACTACTTTTGCAAGTACACTACTTTCAGTATTGAGCGCCTCACATAATGTAAGCGTTGATTGGCTGTTTTAAGCTTCATGTAAAGTAACTCGGTATAAATAAGTGACTTATTTGAAATGAATGTTGATATTATTAGATATATTTGATATTATTTTACAATGTTATGTTTATAATAATTGATTTAGGGGTGTTTTATGAGATACAGTAATGGTATTTATGGATGTATAGTACAGTATGAGCGTCATACGTCACACGGCATACGTCACTGTAACAGCTTACGTTCACTTTCAACTTACGTTCGGCCGTCCGGAACCAATTAAAAACCTAAGTCGGGGAGCATCTGTACTAACTACTCATGACCAAATAATAAATTACTGAATTGTGTGTTCTGATTGGTCAGAATGGTACTGTAGTTTAAATCCGCTAAATGGGCTTTTGGTTTGTATAATAACAACGGCTAAATGGACCGTTAACTTGGATGCTCCACATGTGTGTACCTTATCTTTTATCTTTTATGTAGCTCATTGTTCATGCTTTTATCCTCACCTGGTAGAAATTGGGCCAGTAGGTGCTGATAGCGAGCTCCACTTGGGTCCAGCTCCTACTGACGGGGCCTGAAGCGTTCCACACAGGGAGGCCAGTGGGGCTGTTGTTCTCTTTGATGTAGATGTTAAGATAACCAGGGCTGGTCCCCTCCCTGCCGGATATCAGGTACTGAAAGGTTACGCAGTGTGTGTCATTCTCTTTGAGCTGAGGACTCAGCAGCTGGGCTCTTTGTCCAGCAAAACGGCCTGACGTGTTCACCATCGTGAAAGCTGAACCTGGTGGATGACAAGGTGAAGAAGTAAAATAAGATATTTTTTTTATGTACACTGTTGACAATAGGAGCTGCAGAATGGTACGGAAATATACAAAAAAAAAAAAAAAAATCTATTTTATAATGAATAAAGATAAAGATCTGCTGCTGAGACACACAAGTCAGTGCAACAAATACAGATTAAAACTCTAGAACTACAACTCAAAATGACCCCAAACAATCTCCATCAATGATTGGTCAGAACATTTTAAAAATAAAAAACATCTTAAATTAATAAGCAACCATGTAATAACAGAATAAATTGCCTCAGGATAAATCAAGCCCAGTCCTTCACATCAGGGCCCTGCATCACCCTGTCCGGGTTTATTCCGCAATCATGACGGGTTCACTGTAAATAATCCTGTACATAACAGAACTCATTCACTCATTCGCTCTCATTTGCGGAACTGCTTAATCATATTTAGGTTGTTGGGAGACTGGAGCCTATAGCAACCAAGAATGGGTAAAGGCGGGTTACACCCTGAACACACACAAATCAGCCATATGCACACTCGCACCAAGGAGCAACTTGGAACTACCAGATGTCCTAAAGGAAACCAAAGGACCCAGAGGGATTCTATTGAAGCACTGGAACAGCATGCAAACTCCATACAGATACACAGACATGCACATCAGGCCAAGTAGCTGTTCAACATTGTCTCTCCATGTCAATGGTGTTGTGTGTGTTGGCCCTGCAGTGAAGAAGGTAACTTTTACTCCTCCTCCTTATCGTCACAATGCACCGTAATGTTTGTGGGACACATAGCATGCGTTTTATATAATGTGTTAATCAACATTGGAAAAGCCTTTTTCCGTTGGTATTTGATTAAAGTGGAGTCACTTCATTAGAGCGACTACTGTACTTAATGCGTCTTTATTAGCATCACTAGTTTATATATATATATATAAATCTCATTACAGCACTAAACTGCACACAGTTCAGCATATACAACGACTCTCCACAGAAATAACACACTGTAAATTGCCAGTTCACCAAATCACCACCTATTACTCGTCTTACACACACACACACACACACACACACACACACACACACACACACACACACACACACACACACACACACACACACAGCACATTCTGGATTTCTCAATAGTTATCAGATGGTATAAAGGAGTAAAGGGGGCAGCTGTAGCCTAATGGTAAGCAAAGCAGCTTTGGGACCGAAAGGTCACTGGTTCGATTCTGAAACCAGCAGGAAAAATGAGTGTCGGTGGGAGAGGGAGCTGCAGCTTCCTTTCCTTTACCTTCATGGCTGAAGTGCTCCTGAGCAAGGTGCCTAACCCCAAACTGCTCTCCGGACTCCCCTGATGTGTGTGGCGGCCCAATGCGCCAACCAAGTGAGTGCAGTCATTTCAGATGGGTTTAATGCAAGGAGGTCATTTAGCTTACAGGATAAATACAGTAGAGCAAAATGAAAAAATAAAAATAAAAAATAGAGGTTAATATGAGTCTCTCACTGCTAGCCAATACTGAACAGGTGGGAGGGATTATACTAACGATAGTTTGAGAGAAAAGGCCAGATCACCACCTATTAGTGCTCACATTTCTCTCCCCCCACTTTCTCTCTCAGAATCACAGCGATAACGAGCAGACTTGCAGCGTTTGACTTCAAAGCTCCTCACCATAATGTTTCTGACTTGTAGCTGACATGTAGCCTTTACGGAGACAGAAATTGGTGGAGAGAGAGAGAGAGAGAGAGAGAGGAAGAGAGAGAGAGAAATATCTCGGAAGAACATGGCAGGTGTTCAACTTAAAATGATAAGTCGTACAATAATAGTGGAGAAAAAGGAACTGACGCATTAAATTTAAACATATCGATATGTAAAGTAAAAAAATAAACGCAAGTCTGAAAATGCAGACATGCTTTTTGAAATGCATGCCTATCTCAATGGCACAATTCCTTGTTACATACCGAATCTTGAGATGGACCTCACAGTAGCGCAGTAGTTAGTACATCCATCTCACGGTAAGAAGGGTCCGTGTTTAAGTCCCGTGCTTGCATAAAGTTTGCACGTTCTCCTTGTGCTTGCGTGGGTTTCCTCCAGGTTCTCTGCTTTCATCACACAGTAGGCTAATGGCGTGTTCCAAATTGAACCTAGGTTTGGATGTCAGTATGGGTAGTTGTGAGCGTTGGCCGCGCGATGGTCTGTTGAGCTGCTCAAAAGGTGCCCGCCTTCACCTGGTGCAGGCTGGATTGGGGTCTTATGGGATTTAAAGAAATCAAGCAGTTTGATAAATGATTATTGTGATATTATTTATTCGGTATGAAATGCCCACTGTGAAAAATCCTTGAGACTGAGTTGTTTGTACAAAAACAATCTGCCAACATATTCTGACCAATCAGATTTGAGAATTACAGCGCTCTCGTATAACATTTTATTCATTCTTTCATTTTCCGAACCGTTTAATCCTAATTAGGGTCGCGGGGAGTCCGACGCCCATCACAGATGACTCTGAGCGTGGACGGAGTACACCTCAGGCAGCTCGCCAGGCCATCGCAGGGCAGAACCACGCTGACTGCATATGATGATATGCAACCGCTCCTGACGAAAGTCAGCAATGGTTCTTTACTGTGAATCTCTCGCCACAGACAGTGACCCCCCATTTCACTGGAGCGCGGCAGACTCGCGGAAGCAAAAATGTTGTCATCCCCTAATGTTCCTCAGTCGTTCTGTTATCTTCCGTGTCCTTCCGTATGATTCCGAATGTATTCCTCCACTTCCAACAGGCCAAAATGTTCAAAAGCATGTTCACGGAAAAGTCTCCCGACAGTGTTCCCTTAGGTTCCGCCATCATTCCGTAAACATTCCATCATTTCAGCAAACATTCCGTGATAGTTCCTTTTATTCCGTCAGTGTTCCGTGACTGTTCCACGAGCATTCCCTCCGTTTCTAAGTGTTCAAAAGTGAACCACGGAACGTCCGCATTCATCTACGGATCCCCACAGAATACTCTCGGAAGATGCAGAATACACACGAAACCATAGAGAAACACTGCTTAGTTACCATAGACAGTATGCCGAAAGTTTGCAGAACGCTTGAGGAATGGTCGCGGAAAGCACGGAAGACTTTCAGAACATTTACGGAAGTCACTTCCAATATAAATACAGGCGGGCACGACAAAGAGCCATTCATTTCCATTCATCTTGAGAGATGCCACGATGCCAAAAGCCGAGAAGAAGAGCTCGAACTAGAGGCCATGGTCACCAACGCGGGGAAACCCAACCTGAAGAGCCTTCCCAGAAAGCCGAGATAGAGGCCGAGCTGGATGTCGCTTCCGCCGATATCGCTGCCGAGAACAAAAAGTCTACATAAAACTGACCGATGATGAGGAGCAGGCCATGGTTGAATTCATCCAGGCGAACGATTGCGTTTATAATAATAAACTCCGCGCTTGGACAAACAAAGCACTGAAGGTAAAGCTCTGGTCTGATCAGGGCGTACGCATGGAGAAGAGCGAGGAGGAACTCAAACAGTGGTTCCACAGCGTGCGCACGAAGCTGGGAAACCTTCGATGATGGAAGTCGGGGCAAGCTGACATCAACATATCGCAGAGGGACTGATGGATCTTCGACAGCTTCAGCTTCCTCTGCCCACACATAGTGGAGGCACAGTGGAGGAACCTGGTCTCTCTTAAGGCGAAGGTTGCTGCTGCTGCAACTGGCTTGGGCGGCTCCACACCCACCACCACTGGAGAAACTCCACTACAATCAACGTCAGAGCTGTCACAGGACAGTGGGCATACAACACCGGTCAGCCCCCTCGACGCAATGCCTGCTACCGCAGCATCAAGGACTGCCTCGGCAAGGTCTGGAGCGCCCACGTCCAGCCAAGACGACAGAGCTGATCGTATTCTTGCAGTACCTGAACAACTGGTGAACCAGAGAAAGGTGGCATGGACGGCATGCACGTTGACGCCTGTAACCACCCCTGCGGCTAGAGAGAGACGTGGAAGTGAGCCCAGCATGTCCAACCTGTCCAGTATGCTCAGGCATTGTTGTGGTAATTTAGAGGACTCCACCTGTGACCCGTGAGATTTAGTTATTTTTTTGTTTTTTTCTTGATTTCAATTTATTACATTATTCAAGTTCAGTGACTTTGCTTTTTTCTGTTTTTCTGTTCCTGTAATAAAGTTTTAAAGTTATAATCACTCTGGTTTGGACTTGTGTACATGGTTTTTAGTCTGGAAGGATTTATTGAGTTGCAAATAAAAGGAGCATGTGGACATTATTGATATTAAACAGATGTTAAAATTTAAATTTATTGTGCATTATGAGCATATTGTAAAATATAAACATATAGTACTTTAAACATAGAGTAAATATATTGTAAATTATAAACTTATTGTAAGTTATAAACATATGTTAAATTTTAAATTTATCGTATATATATATATATATATATATATATATAGTATGAATGAGAAAATGAGCTTTCTTGGTTGAATCTGCATATATATGGGCGGAATCAGGACCAAGTCCTTTGATGTTTGCCCATTTTTCCGCATTGAAATGTGGTTCCGCCGGGTATTCCTCAGTCATTACTCAGTCATTCCATGTTGAACGTGAACGTTCTGCCTTCATTCCGTCTGTTCCACGATCATTCCGTAGATGTTCCTTCTAAAATGGAGTAGTGCCGTGGTCGTTCCTCGAGTGTTCCGTGCTTTCCGTGAACGTTCCGTGAGTTATCCGAAGGTCTTCCTTTGCTGTCCGCACTGGTTCCGAAGGTAATCCATGCGCTTTTACACATGTGTTCCGTCATTGTACCGCGGTCTTTCCGTGTCTTTTCCGCACATTCCGTGATCGTTCAGAAGGTGTTCCGAATGTACAATTTTCCGTAGGATTTTGGACGCATTTTCCGTGTAAAGATGCTGCAGCTCCTCCGTACAGTGCGTTCCGCGTCACATTGGACATAATTACAACATAAGAATCGGCTGGATTTCTGATGGTCATGATCATAATCAAAGATCGGTCATTTGCTCAGATGCTGGAGCGTGAAGAAGGTTCCATACTTGTTCATGGAATCATTTATTAATATTTAGTTCGGTATTATAGAACAGGTAGAAATATATTTGGGTTTTCAAGTTTTCAAGTACAGGGATCCCTCGCTCCTTTGTGCTTAAGTTCATTTGGCTTCAGTGCATCGTGGTTTTTTTAAATATTCATCATATAATAATGAAAAATAAGGAAAATAGGGAAAAAGTTAAGGAAAATGCCACAAAACAAGTCCAATTATGCAAAAGCCCCAACAAAAACAAATAAACAACCCAAAACCCCCCAACAAAATGACTTACATTTTTATGTGAGGTGCACATCTGAGCACACGCATGTCTTTATGTGTGTATTTATATTTTATTTACATCTTATGCATTCTTTTTGAATATTTAATTGTTATTATAAGCATTTATAGCATTGAGTATGTATTTATTGTTATTATATACACACATACATGCATGTATACATGCACGTATATGTCAGTTGGTGGTGGGGGGTTGATCCTACTTCGCGGAATTCGGCGGTGGCTGGGGGGGGGGGGGGATTTCTCGGTCCTAATTAACCGCGGAAAGTGAGGGATCCCTGTATTATATAAGTATATAAAAACCATACCTGAGGATGATATGTCAACTATGATTAATTGACAGTTGATGAAATAAGTGCACAGTCCTGTGGCTAACCAGCTGTTCCAAGTTGACCCTGTGTGTGTGTGTGTGTGTGTGTGTGTGTGTGTGTGAATGGTTGTTAGGGTCAGGGTTAGGGTCTGCCCTGCCATGGTTTGTCGAGCTGCCCGAGGTATAACCCTTCCTTACCCAATGTCAGCGGAGATAAGCTCCTGCCTCACCAGGACCCGAATAGCATTGAGCAGTTAAGCAACAGTGTACGTAAGAGAGTGAGATAAGCCTAAACACTACAGTACATTCATTTATGTTAATTGTGTTAATTGCTCTACAGGCATATGTAGGTGGCGATCGTTCCTAAAAATGTAAATAAATCCCCCACACATACTTTATATTTACATACATAGAAAAACACTAGAGAGGATTATCAGTTCAAACATGTGTTAATGCTCTATCTGTCCACAGCTCTATATTACTAGCACCTCATCGTTCATGTTTACACCCCGCGACAAACAGACGGTGAGAGGCGGAGGTGTTTTGGAGCTACGGAAAGAGGTGTAAATTTGGGATCTTTTTTTTTTTTTTTTTTGGTCCCTACTTGTCTGATAAGGGTTCTTACTCTCTCCATACACAACTCTGCCAGAGCTTTACATCAGCAGCGCTCCTGATTACCAGTTAATGTCCTAATTAGTCACAAGCACAAAACTGGCCATGCAGCTGTCGCACTTGCGCGGGCGTGATATGCTTCACGGTTTACACAGTATATTGTTGTTCAGAGTCAAACACATGGACACGTGTATACGCTATGCTTCCATTTGTTCACCGAGATGGCACTTGACTCACAGCACATCTGAATTCCTGAGTGGGAATCGCGCTGACCGCACGCCGTGATGGAAATTATTTGAGTCATCGCTGTGTTTGTGTTTCTGTGAGTGATGTGGCCTATTGGCTTGACGGTTGTGTATTTATTTATTTATTTTGTATTGCTCTGTTTTCAGAAAAAAATACCCACGTCAGTAACACCAAGCGCACCATGAACAAAGTGACAGTTTTGATTTATATTGTGATTCCGTTCTGATTTATATACTACCTTCAAAGACGTACAAAATACACATAACAGCACAAACACACAGAATAAACACTCATCCTGCTATGCACTTTGGATTTTGACCCGTATAAAGGCTTAAAGACAATTATAGGAGATAATTACTCTCACGCACGCATCCGAACTACTTCATCCTACTATTAGGGTCACAGGAAGGTTGGTGCCTGTATCAGCTGATACTTGGCAAAGGCAGGGTACACCCTGAACAGCTCACGAGACCACCGAAGGCCAAAACACAAAGACACAGTCATTCACATTCACATCTGGAGGCAATATGGAACAGCTAATCACCCTAATGGGCATATTTTTGGACTGGGGGAGGAAACCGGAGTACCAGGAGGAAGCCCACCCAAGCATGAAGAGTACATGCAAAGTCCACACTGAAACGCCCCAGGCAGGGAATCAAACCCAGGACCTTCTTGCTGATAGGTGAACGTGCTAACCGCTACTCCACCCACAAGATAACTACAGGTTGAGTACATGGCAGGCAAAAGCAACCCAGTGTCGCATTCATTCTGTTATTTATTTATTTACCAAAATTAATCTTACTATAGGGTCACGTGGAGGCTGGAGCCTAACTCAGACAGGTACACCCTAAACAACTTGCCCAAAAATCACAGGGCAACACACAGAAAACCATTCACACTCACACTCAGCGGAAATTTGAAACAGCTGTTTGGCCTAATGTGAATGCCTTTGGGACCATGTGGGAACATCAGAGTACCCAGAGGAAACCCACACAAGCACAAGGTCAAGAGGCAAACTCCACACAAAAACTCTCTCAATGAGAGACCAGGACTAGGACTAAAGCCCTTCTTGCTGTGAGGCAGGCATGTGAACCACTACACCACCGTACTACCACCCAGTGTGGTGGAGAAAAAAAAGGTATTTAATTATTCATTTTCTGTAACCACTTAATCCTAATTAGGGTCGCGGGGAGGCTGGCGCCCATCCCAGCTGACTCTGGGCGAGGGCAGAGTACACCCTGGACGGCTCGCCAGGCCATCGCAGGGTAGAAACACGCTGACGCTATGCAGCTACTCTTTATGAAAGTCAGCAATGGATCTTTTACATGAACCTCTCACCATAGACAGTGAGAGACATGGCCGGCCTTTGATAACCCAGTTAGCTGCACTGGGGAGACAGTGACTACCTTGTGGAGAGTGGGACTCGAACCCCCAACCTTTGAATCAGCGATCCAGCGCCCTATACCACTAGACCACCACTGCCAAAGGTATTTAATTTTATTGTGAAAAGCACACAATGTGACAGATTCAGGAAATAAACCTGATATGTCCTCTTGTGCCGTTTTCTCAAACGTTCTGCATAGCTGGGAAAACAACACACTGTAACGTGATACACAGAGTTGATCGAGTTTTGTTTGTTTTTTTAACCGTCATGGTGCCATGACACCTACTGCAATATCCAGCTAAATAAAAACAACATGTACTGACAGATGTGCAACATCATGTGCTTCTGACAGAATGCTGATATCCGTCATCCACAAGGTACTGCAAACAAGTAAGATATGAAAGCTTTTACTATGAGACTACTTTTGGCAAAACAGTAACTACCGTCTGAGCAAGAATCGAACCCATAACTGGGAGAATGATACTGAATCAGCGAGATCAGAAGAGAATCCGGCACAGTGCGTGCCGACAAACCAGAGTTTGAGTCAAAAACCCAAGAATACTAAATGATTATAAGTGTCTGTCACGGAACACAAACAAGCAAACATGCATTCATTTTCTGTAACCGCTTAATCCTAATAATGGTCACAGGGTGGCTGGCGTCTATCTCAGCTGACTCCGGGCGAGAGCAGAGTACACCCTGGACAGATTTCCAGGCCATCACGGGGCGGAAACACGCTGATGGCCATGCAGCTACTCTTGTCGAAAGTCAACAATGGTTATTTTACATGAACTTCTCACCATAGACAGTGAGAGACATGGCTGGCCTTTGACAACCCAGTTAGTGTAGTGGGGGGACAAGCAAACAAACTTACCAAAAATCTACGGCATTGTGTTATCATGGCCGCTTCACAGCGACAAGATCCTGGGTTCGAGGCCAAACCTTTGAGGTTTGGTTTAATTTGTGCAAGGCACCAATGACTACCCTGTTTTCTTGAAGAAGTTCCTTTTTGTGAAACCTTGCAAATGAACAAGCATATTTAGTAACACCAATGAAAACCTGGATCAACCTGACAATGCACAATTCTCTTTTACACTCATAACACTTGGCAAACACCCTTATCCAGAGTGAGTTGAGGGTTAAATACCTTGTTCAAAAGCCCAACAGTGGCAGGTCGGTGGTACTGGAGCGTGAACCTTTAACCCTCAGAACCCTAACTACCCAAAATGAGCTTCATGAAGACATGGGACCATGACAATTCCAACTGCATGCCATGCCATCTCATCTCATCAGATGTCCATATATGTTATAGTTAATAGACCATGTAGTTAATCGGGAAAACCTCACAACCTCCGCCAGCCATCAATCTTGGTGGGATAACTACCCACCCGCTCACAGAGCAGATCATAATTTTAATTCAGATCTGGACTACTGTGATTTCTCCATTCCTATACAGTGGTACCTTGACTTACAAGTGTCTTTAATAACAAATTTTCCATGATATGAGCTTCGATCCCACCAAAAATCTGCCCAAACCAACGAGAAAATTTTTGATTTACGAGCTCTGCTGGGGTAATGGCTTTTCTGGGCCGATTAGCCTAGTATTCTTCCGCATCTATTCCTCCTGCTCCGAGAACGCCTTGTGCAGTGCTTCTCAATTATTTTTTGCGATGCCTCCCATAGGAAGAAGAAAAAAAAAAATTCAACCCCCCCCCCCCCGACAATTATTCCCATACAAAATAACAGAAAACTAATTAATCCGTTCCAACTCCCTCCCAAACTCATATAACCTGCCACAAACACATATATATTGACCTAATATATTAAAGATTAACATGAAAAAAAACAAGAAATATTTCATAGTAATAATACATGTACATTAACATTAATAATAATTAATACTGTAATAAGAAAACAAGAATAAACAATAACTCAACTAATCCTTCCGAACATTGACTGCGTTATGTTTCGTGGGCGAAGATGTCACGTGGGCAGGCATGAGATGGTGCATAACAGAGGGAGGAGGATAATTTTGTGCATGTGCACACTACAAATGCCAACGAGGAAAGTGTAATTGCACATTCTCTGCAGTAGGTGGTAGTGCCGCTCTCACCGTGTTCCCTATGGTGCTTTTTCCCCAACACCACCTCATGCCTACCCACGTGACATCTTCGCACAGTAACTTATTGTTTTTTCTTGTTTTATTATTATTCATTATTAATTATTTATAAATGTTAATGTACATGTATTATTATTATTATGAAATATTTATTGTTTGTACATGTTTATCTTTAATATATTAGGTAAAATATACATGTTTGTGTCAGGTTATTTGAGTTTGGGAAAGGGTTGGTACAGATTAATTGGTTTTCTGTTATTTCTGATGGGAATTTTTGTTTTATCCAATGAACATTTTGACTTACGAGCTCGCCCTTGGAACGGATTAATTTCTTAAGTCAAGGAACGACTGTACTTATACAACTACCATAATGGAGCTCACTGTGTGTGTACAATAGCCTCTAACACCATACTCTACAACATGCAAGTGCATTGATACTGTAGAAGTGCACTGATGTACAAGTGAAATCTGAAATAATTTAGTGAAATGCAATTCACTTCTTTCCTTCTTTCAGTTTTTCCATTTCTATTCACCGTCTGCCTCTTTTTTTTTTTTTCCCCGCTGTTTCTCCCTACCGGTGACATGCTCAGGATCCAATTAAAAGCAGCAATCTTTCACTTGCTTGGCCACAGCAGGTGTGTTGGAGTGGTTTCATAAAGGCCACAGCACTCAGCCCAATGTCTTGGGTATTCGACAGAATGACTTTATTATGAGATCAGCAGCACTTCAGATTGTAATGCACCACCACAGAGCACAAGAAATCCTCCATTGGATCTGAAGCCTAGTGAATAATATCACGCTCAAAAGTGAGATAATCATGTGCAATCTGTGACACATACCAATCAGAAGTAGAAAATAAAAACTAAAAATTGGAATCAAATAGAAATTTGATCTGGGAAGAACATACAGAATTCCAGTACAAGGCTAGCACTTATTGAAAAGATTAAATGCACCAAGCTTTTTTGCTTTCTTTTCAAACACTGTACACAAAAAGCACACACAATCATGACTGTGATCGATTTTAAAATTTTAACTAGGGCAAAAAAAAAAAAATAAATAGGCGGTTACGTAAAAAAATAGGCCCTGGGCTCGGGTGTTACAGCGTGGAGCTTTTATGTTCTTCCTGTGCTTGGATGAGTTTCCTCTGGACACTCCAGGTTCCTCCATCAGTCCAAAGGCATGAACATTAGGCTAATCGACTGTTGCAAATTGTCCCCGATTGTGAGGGTGACCCGCTTAACCCGGGGTTGGGTCATGGGGACAGCAGCCTAAGCAATCAAGTCTAGATGTCCTTCTGCCCATCCACTTCCTCCAGCTCTTCCGGTGGGACACTGAGGCAATCCCAGACCAGCCGAGAGACATGACCTCATGTCTCATGCTGGGTCGTGTTCAAGGTTCTAGGTCTGCTGTAGAGTGGAGCTTGTACTGATGAAGACGGACAGGCCCAAAACAACATTCCAGGGAGGCGTTCGGGAGGCATTCAAATCAGATGCCCGAGCCACCGCAACTGGCTCCTCTCAATGCGGAGGAGTAGTGGTTCTACTCAGAGCTCTCACCCTGTCTCTAAGGGCCCAAAGCGGCAGAAAAAGGTGACTATCATGAGGTAATAATGTATATGTATGTGAGTCAGTCCATAAAAAAATTGAAAGGAAATGGCCTTTAATAACAAGCTTTGTCGGTACAACCACACACAGCTCTTATTCTAATACCCAGGCTGCACTTTGGAGATATTCTGTTCGTGTTGGTGCCTAAGACGGCGTGCTTGTCGAAGCCCTGCTAGCTCGGACAAGGTGCGATTATTACCTGTGGCCTGCCATGGTTACGCTAATTTACCCAGTGGCCCCTGCTGCAGACTTGTGCACACTCTGTTTGCTGCGAGGTTGATGCTGGAGGGCTCTCCACCCCCCTTCACCCCCCCCCCCACCACCACCACCACCACCCCATTTTCTCAGGAAACAAAGCATCTGAGGCTTCATTAAGATCTGACTGCACTGCAGGGTGGGCTTGTCAGACTAATGTCACAGCTAATTAAAAACATGTGCTTAAAAAAGCCTTTTGAACAACCAAGCTCGTTCATGAGCATCATGCAAAACAGCAAAGGGAAAAACTGGAGGTTTCCGAAAGCAGTGAATGCGAACAAGCCCTGAGGTAGGAAACCGGAATCAGTAAAAGATAGAATACAAATCTCTTGTGAGGCTTTATATCCAATATATCCTCATAAAACAATTCATTGCGTGCTGAAGTGACTGACATGACTGATATAGTTTGCTCTCAGCAAATACATGTCTATTACTCTGCTCAGTCACTGTGACAAACAAGAAAGCCAGATTTTTGGGGAAAATCCATATTTCAGGCAGCAATTTGAATAAAATATGAGACAGGTGCGTTTCTGTTGCGATCGAATAATCAAATACGAAACTGATTACGCCACAAATCAGTCTTGAAAGTCAGATGAGGTGGTAAATTACAGGGACCGGGTCATGTCCACTCGCCACACTGTCCTGTTTCATTTCGCATTTTCGCAATGACAAAAAAAAAAATAAAAATCTCAGAGAGAAGGAAGAAGAGACTTTTATCCAGCTAAAAAAAAACGAAAAACAAATAAAAGGTAAAGTCCATTGGGCTTTTTACACCTGAGCCATTAAAAAACAAAAAAAAACAAAAACAAATAAACAAATCAACAAAAACATTTCACACTTGTCTTGGGTTAACTTTCAATCAGAGTGTTTATTTTAGACGGAACTGGGCTTGAGAGATTGTTTACACATGGAACGCAGGATGGCATACGATACCATCAGTGACTGAATTTTTTGAATGAAATAATGCAAAAAGAAAATAGAAATAACCAAAATATTTTTGAAAATAACGAAGAAATCATAAGTATTTCCTCATGTTCTGAAAGGAATCATCTAGGAGTTGTTTATCTTCATCTTCATCATCATCTTCCTCTGCTTAATGCAGAGTTGGGTTACGGGGGTCAATGATGTCCAGACGTCCCTCTCCCCAGCCACTTCTTCCAGCTCTTCCAGGGGGGGGCATGGAGGTTTTCCTAGACCAGCTGAGAGACATAATCCCCCCCAGCTTTGTTTTTTCCGCCAATATACCAGTCGATCTATGTGGCCTGGTGGTAAAGGTGCTGGATCACTGATCCTAAGGGTGAGGGTTCAAGCCCCAGTCTCAATAAGGTTGTCACTGCTGCCCCCCAGAGCAGCTAACTGGGTTATCAAAGGCCGACCATGTCTCTCACTGTCTATGGTGGGAGGTTCATGTAAAAGAACCAATTGCTGACTTTCGACAAGAGGAGCTGCATCGCCGTCAGCATGTTTCTGCCCCGCGATGGCCTGGTGAGCTGTCTAGGGTGTACTCTGCCCTCGCCTGGAGTTGACTGGGATGGGCGTCAGCCTCCCCGCTACCCTAATTAGGATTAATCGGTTACAGAAAATGAATGAATGAATGGATCTACGTTCCAACCCTCAACTATGGTAACGAGCTCTGGGTAGTGACCAAAAGAGCAAGATCGCGGTTACAAGCGACTAAAATGAGCTTCCTTCGCCAGGTGGCGGGGCTCACCCTTAGACATAAGGTGAGAAATAATAATAATATAAATCTGAATAATATTAGTGTGGAGTTCAGTTAGTGACATCATTCTTTATTTGAAAAACACGAGCCAAGGCAGCAAATGTAATACATGCAGGTTTTAGTGCATTTCTCTCTGAAGTTCTGAGGAAAACATGTCGTTCCAGACTTTGTTCAGCAGAACAGTGTAACTTGATTAAAAAGTTGATTGCAGAGGGGAAAACATATAAAGAGGAAATGAAAGGCTGCTCAGATAAAAATGATCAAATATGCTTTAAAAGGGCAACCAAAACCAAAAATGCTTTTGAAATGGGTTCCAACAAGACAACGATCCAAACACACCAGTAAACGGGCAACATCTTGAATCCAGACTGAGAAGACTGAGGACATTCCCGGAGTTTAATCAAATAGAAAAGGAGTGGGGTGGCATCAAAAATGCAGCTTCTGAGGCAAAACCAAGAAGTCCAGAAGAACTGTGGAATGCGGTCCAATCATCCTGGGCTGATACACCTGCTCACGGGTACCAGAAGTTGGTCGACTCCACAACACAGATGTGCAGGAGGTCTCAGAAACAGTACTGATACAAATAAATATTAGTTCATAGATTCAAAGAAAAATAAAATCGTACAGCATTTTTCAGTTTATACGCTGACGGTTTGAGTTTGTAAAGCAGAAATGCAGACGCTGCTATTTTTTGAACATTTTAATATGAACTTTTCTTCAATTTCGATAAAGTGTGTGTGTGTGTGTGTGTGTGTGTGTGTGTTGACTGTGAAATGAAGCTATTCGTGGTGAATAGTCAGAGTCGGCTGAGATAGGCTTCAGTCTTCCTGTGACCCAGGTAGGATTCGGCAGCTCACCAAATAGAAGAATGAGCGAATTAAAGAAATATTTGAACATAATCCCAGATCCAACACGGCTAGTTCTGTTGCTCGGTTTTCAAACTTTAAACCGAAACGACCGACTATCTGTCAAGGAGTTGAAGACTGAGCTGTGTCTCATTTTGAGGTTTTCTACCAATCTAGGAGTAAGAATAATATACCATGTCCAACATGAACTTTCAATGAAAAAAGCAAAACCATCAATGGCACCGGCTGAAGCACTTGATTAAAGCTTCTATGAGTTGATGCTAACACTGCACACTTTAATAACACACCTTCTTGTAACTGAAAGGGTGGATTGACAGGCATGCACTAAATCTAAACCACTGCAAACATTAACACCTCAAAAAAATATTACTGCTTGGTTAGACTGGTTGGTTGGGCTTTTTACACCCGAGCCTAGTCGCTCATCAGGCCAGTGCTTATTTTTGATTTCCGTAGCATGAAGCGACCGGGAGTTCAACTCCTCTTGGATGGGATGCTAGTCCATCACAGGTTACCTTTCCAGTACAGACGCTCCCCGACTTACGTTTTGAATTGGTTCCAGACGACCAAACCTAAGTTGAAAGTGAATGTAAGTTGGTACAGTGACGTATGGCGTGACATATGACGCTCTTACTGTACTATACATCCATAAATACCATTACTGTATCTCATAAAACACCCCTAAATCAATTATTATAAACATAAGTTTGTAAATGGTTCCGATGGTCGACGGATGATCACTTTACATGAAACAGCCGACTCACTTTACATGAAGCTTACATGAAGCTTAAAACAGCCAATCAATGCTTAGAATATGTGAGGCGCTCAATACCGAAAGTACTGCACTTGCTGTGCTTGAATGCGGGTTATACGGACTTCCGGTCTTTCAAGTGAGCAAGAGTCCGTTGAACTTGTTTAGTACTCAGCCTGCACTGATGTGAATCACCAGCAGAGCATAGAGTTCTCTTTCATTTTACAACTCTCTTTGCTTAACTGAGTATGCATGGTAGATTGCGCCGATCCGAGCAGATAGATAATTCATCTCTGTGTATGAGACTTGCACCCATGCTAACAGGCTTACACTTCTGACCAACCATATTTGCTTAGGGTTACAAAAGTCCGCAAAACAGTGTAAACACAAAGATCACAGAGACGACATCTTAACACAAGGGTAACACGCTCTATATATATATATATATATGTACACATATACATATAAGTCGGGGATCATCTGTATATTTTACTGGTACCCATTTATACTGCTGGGTGAACAGAGGCACACTTGTGCTTAAGACCTTGCCCAGGGGTCTTAGCACAGTGAGCGTCTAACTGGGATTTGAACACACAACCTCCCAATCATGAGCCCAGCACCCTAACCACTACACCCCACTTCTTTCCCCAGGAGAGCTTGGAAAACGCTGAGAGGCCAATGGTGGAACAGTGAATAGTAAACATGGAATCCAAAACTTTCCCTCATCTGACCCTCCGGGTACGTTATTTACATCCTACCACGTCTGATCCTGTTAGTACTGCAGAACTTGTTGGCCTGAGGTTACATGCTCTGAATCTCTCAGTTTATGTTCTTTACTAAAGATTTCTCTCAACATGCTCTTGATGAGGTACCTGAGGTACCCTTAAGAATTAGCCTTGCATCCTGGTGAACCTGAGGCTCTGTTTGGGGCACGGTGGTGCTGTGGTTTGCATGTCCGGCTCACAGCAAGAAGGGTTCGATTCCCAGCTCGGACATTTCTGTGTGGAGTTTGCATGTACTCCCTGTGCTTGCGTGGGTTTCCTCCGGGGACTCCGGTTTCGTCCTACATTACAAAAACAAAGCACGGTAGATCAATTGGCTGGTCCAAATCAGCCCAAGACCTGAGAGTGAGTGTGAATGATTGTTGGGCCTGGGATTGGCTGGTGAGCTGTCCAGGGTGTACACTGCCCCCACCTAGAGTCAGCTGAAATGGGCTCCAGCCTCCCCACGGCCCTAATTAGGATTAAGCGGCTTATAAAAAAATGAATGCATGATTGAGTTGTTTGACTCTCCAGACTCTTTGCTCTAACCTGTTTTGAAATAGAGTGTGTGTGTGTGTGTGTGTGTGTGTGTATATATATATATATATATATATATATATATATATATATATATATATATATATATATTCCTATAGTAAACCGTGTCTGAACAAGCCTTCGATGGACTTGTCTTCTGGTGCGTCTCCGGTAGAATAAGCCTTGCTTCCCAAGGCCCAGAGGTCCAGGCCTTGCTTGATAAAGGGTCTTGTTTTTTGACTGTGTATGCCCCAGTGTCAGCATGTACAGTCTCAACAAACCAGTTCCGACATAGACTCTGCTAATGGCTACTGCCATGGGTTCCATTCTGGTCAATAATTCAGCGTCTCTGCCGCTTTTAATTCCAGTTTAACCACTAACATAAGCTCAACCCCTGCCTCTTGTCTCTACTTGCCACAATTCGGCATCCATCATCCATTATTTCCATTCTAATTCCAGCCTGAATTATGGATGCAATCCTCTTGGGTGGCTGCGATTCTAGAAAAATAAACGGCAATTCAGCATGCGGTGGCGGTGCTTAGCACGGTGAAAAGTTTGAAGACGTGTTCAGACAAGAAGCGGTAAATTCTCCACAAATAGTGTGTATCTGGCTAGTCTCTGTTTATAATCTTAGCATAGTCCTTTTATTTCAAGCTCAATTTCCACTCTCCCGAGTGCTCTAAATGGATTTTCATAATTTCTCTTCATTACTTTGAAAACAGGATCTTGGACAAAACAATCATTCACAACAATATAAAGTACACAATGGAAAAGGCTGAGACTGGGATGAATTATTCAAACCAAACAGAACATATTGATCAATCTCAGCTCTGGAGAAAAACAATCCTGTTTCGTTTTTGAACACCATAAAGCTGAATAGGGGAAATTATGTGGAGAAATATTTGCAATAAGTGTAGGCAAGACCTGAATTAGTTTGTGGCAGCACCATCCTACAGTGGGGCCAATAAGTATTGGGCAACGTCAAAATGTGCAAGTTGACCCATTTAAAAAGATAAGAGAGGTTTGTAATTTTCATCATAGGTACACATCAAGCTTGAGAGATAGAATGTAAAAAAAAAAAAAAATCCAGGAAATCACATCGTATGATTTTTAAAACAATTTATTTGTGAAAATGGGAGGCCAATAAGTATTGGCCAGCCAGCAAAAGTTACTTTTAATACTTTGTAATGGAGCCTTGGTTGGCGATGACAGAGGTCAAACGGTTCCTGTAGTTCTTGACCAGGTCTACACACACTTTAGTCGGTATCTTGGCCCACTCCTCTGCACAGATCTTCTCCAGAGCTGTGATGTTTGAGGGCTGTCGCTTGGCAACTCGAAGTTTTAACTCCCTCCACAGGTTTTCGATTGGGTTGAGGTCTGGAGACTGGTGAGGCCACTCCAGAACCTTGATCTGCTTTTTACGGAGCCACTCCTTGGTTTTCTTGGCTGTGTGCTTTGGATCGTTATCATGCTGGAAGACCCAGCCATGTTTCATCTTTAATGCTCTGACTGAGGGAAGGAGGTTTTTAACCCAAAATGTCACAATACATGGCCCCATTCATGTTGCCATTGATACGGTGCAGTCTTCCTGTCCCTTTTGCAGAAAAGCATCCCCAAAGCATGATGTGTCCACCTCCATGCTTCACAGTAGGTATGGCGTTCTTGGGATGCAACTCAGCATTCTTCTTCCTCCAAACACGGCGAGTGCTGTTTAAACCAAAAATTACAATTTTGGTCTCATCTGACCACATCACATTCTCCCAATCCTCCTCTGGATCGTCCAGATGGTCTTTAGCATATTTCAGACGAGCTTTTACATGTTTTTTGTTTCGTAGGGGAACCTTTCGGGCAATGCAGGATTTCATCTCATGACGACGTAGTGTGTTAGTTATTGTCATCTCTGTGATGGTGGTTCCTGCCGTCTAGTTCTGGGCTGATTACTCACTGTTCTCAGGATCCTTTGAACCCCACGAGGTGAGATCTTGCATGGAGCGCCACTCCTGGGGAGGGTGTCAGTGATGTTATACTTCTTCCATTTTCTAATAATGTTTCCAACTGTTGATTGTTTCTCACAAAGTTGTTTACCAATTGCAGTTTGACTCATCCCAACTTTGTGTAGTTGTACTATTTTATCTCTGGTGTCTTTGGGAAGCTGTCTGGTCTTGGTCATGGTGAAGACTGCAGTCTGACAGTTTGAAGGTGTGTGCAGGTGTCTCTTATGCATCTAATCAGTTCAAACAGGTTTCATTCATACTGTTAACGAGGGGGGGGGGGGGGTAATGTTTGTTTTCTAGCTGCCCAATACTTATTGGCCTCCCATTTGCACAAATAAATTGTTTAAAAATCATACAATGGGATTTCCTGGATTTTTTTTTACATTCTGTCCCTCAAGCTTGATGTGTACCTATGATGGAAATTACAAACCAGCTCTCTTATCTGTTTAAATGGGTGCGCTTGCACATTTTTACATTGCCCAATACTTCTTGGACCCACTGTATATGGCACAAGTCACCGATGTCTAGATGTGGATGTTGCCGATACAGGTATTAAGATAATTGTGGCTGCAGCCCCTGGATAGAGCGAGGGTTGTAATTTGCAGTAATGACTGATGCTCGTTATTTCAGGTCTTGAACCCTGTGAAAATCATTATGAGCTTGGAAATCAAGTTGAAGGGCCACTCTTTGGACACAAAAAACCTCCAGGTCTCATTTATTAATAAAACTGAGAGAGGTCAGACCCGGAGAAAAGCTTGCTAGGCGCTTGGAAATGTCATTGAAGACAAGGCTATTCTCACATTTTGCCACCAATCAAAAATGCTCTCGCTGCGCGGTTAGGCAGGCAACGTGAGGAGCCATGGCCTCTACTCAATTTTCCCTCAGGCATCTCTAGAACTTTCTCCCTCTCCACCCGCCATCCTTTCTAATGGAAAAACAGGAGAGGGAGGAAAATAACACAGATGATTAAGTGTTGTTCAGTTCTCTTACAGAAAGAAAGGACGCTATGACTCACCGATGAAAAATAATTTCTCTATTCATCCACTCGTTCATACATAGTTCAGGAATACTTGTAGCAGTTTGTAGAGGATTGATTGAATCTGTTGAATCTGAGCCATTTGTAAATATGGACCCCTTCTTGATTAACTAATTTTCGACATTGGATTTAGACTCGTTACAATATCATTAGATTATAATGCTCCCTGTGACAGCACGAGAATCATAAACAAGTACAAATCTCCTTACATTATAAAAGTTTGTTTCTGAGATGACTGTTAATTGGGAGAAGATGGAGGTGTGGATTTTCTCCTGAGTAAGAATCAATGCTATGCTTTCAATATCCTTTAGATGTGCTACTTGGGATTAACCGGGGATTTAGCTCAGTTGGTAGAGCGTCCGCTTTATCCTCCGGAAGGTCGGAGTTCGAATCTGGCTGCGTCATACCATAAGACGTTAAAATTTGGCAGTTGTTGCTTCCTGCTTGGCGCTCAGCATCAAAAGGATAGAACAACGCAATAACTGGCGCTGCACAGTGGCGACAGGTGCCCAGAGCACAAAACCAAATTTCAATGTATGTAAAAGTACTTTGACAATAAAGAATTGTTTGCTTGTTGTTTGTTTGTTTGGAATAATCAGTAAAAGCAGAAAACAAATCAGTCCCAGACAGGTGTAACATTAATTCGTTCATTTTCTATAACCACTCAATCCTAATTAGGGTCGCGGTGCGGCTGTCGCCCATCCCAGCCGACCCCGGGCAAGGGCAGAGTACATCCTGGACAGTTCGCCATGTACCTCCCACCATAGATAGTGAGAGACATGGCCGGCCTTTGATAACCCAGTTGGCTGCACTGGGGAGGTGTAACATTAGGAATGTAATATCCCTGAGAACAAGATTACATGTTTATCATGTTTATAAGAAGCAGATAAATCACATTTACAACGTGTATTATCTGCTTCTTGCATGGGGCCACAGAATTTTAAGAACACTACTAAACTTCAAAAGAAATCTATAATCACTACTAAACTTCAAAAGAAATCCATTCATTCATTCACTTTCTGAGACACTTATTCCTAATTAGGGTTGTGGGGAGACTGGTGCCCATCTCAGCCGACTCTGGGCGAGGGCAGGGTACACCATGGACAGCTCGCCAGGCCATCGCAGAACCAACACTCACACAGCCATTCACAGTCACACCTAGGGGAAGGCTGGAACAGCTTATGTACCCTACTGTACATGTATTTGTATTGTGAGAGGAAACCACTCAAGCATGAGGAGAACATGCAAAGTCCAAACAGAAACTCCCAAACTGGGACTCAAACCCAGGACCTTGCTATGAGGCAGACGTTCTGCCACGTGAACAGAAATCTATACAAGAATCCCTCACTTTCCGCGGTTAATTGAGACAGAGATTCCCCCGCAACCATAGGATTCCACGAAGTAGGATAACCGCCCCCCCTACCCCTCCCCAATTTCCGTACACGTACATGTATACCGGTATGTGTATATAATATCAATAAATACATATTCAACGCTATAAATGCTTATACAGATACTCCCCGCTTTACGTTTATTCGTTTTACGTATTTTTCAATTTTACGTTTCAAAAAAATTAGAAGTCAAATTTTGAGTTTAGCGTGCTCTCTGTAGTACAAGACGTATCTACGTAGTACGCTGACTTAGTACGCTACTTAAGCATGACGCTGCATCCATTGTTTACAAACGACAGACTGAACATGCCCTCATTCTTCCCAGTTCACTGCATGTTACCCTTGTGTTAAGACGTCGTCCCTGTGATCTTTGTGTTTACACTGTTTTGCGGACGTTTGTAACCCTAAGCAAATATGGTTGGTCAGAAGCGTAAGCCTACTAATGATAGTGGTAATCAGAAAAAGCGGCAAGCCATCTCGTTACAAACAAAGATGGCTATAATGAAGAAAATTGATGCTGGTGAAAAACATGTGACTGTTGCACATTTCTTCCAAATGGCCCCGTCGACCATCGGAACCATTTACAAGCAGAAAGATCGCATCACAGAAAATGTTAAAGGTTATATTTGATACTGTATTTGATACTGGATGAGGGAATTTGATTAAAATTTATGTATTTGAAATTATTTTGCTTGAATTTAATTAATTTGAAATTAATGTTGATAATATTTTACAATCTTATGTTTATAATAATTGATTTAGGGGTGTTTTATGAGATGCGGTAATGGTATTTATGGATGTATAGTACAGTATGAACATCATGTCATTGGAACGTACAGTAACAACTTATGTTATTTTTCAACTTACGTTCGGCCGTTCAAAATCTAACTAAAACGTAAGTCTGTAATAGTGTCTGTAAGAACAATTAAACATTCAAAAATAATGCATAAGATGTAAATGAAATATAAATACCCACACATACAGACGTGCGCAGATGCACGCCTCACAAAAATGTAACGAGTTTTGATTGGAGGTTTTGGGTCGTTTTTTTTTGTTTGTTTGGGCTTTTTTGCATAATTGGCCTTGGTTATTTTTGGCATTTTCCTGAACTTTCCCCCTTATTCTTCCTTAATTTCGAATACAGTGATCCTCGCTACTTCGTGCTTCAGTTTCTGCGGCTTCAGTGTATTGCAGATTTTTCCAAAAATATTCATCGAAAAATAAAAAAAATAAGAAAATTAAGGAAAAATACGGGAAAGGTTAAGGAAAATGCTGCAAAACAAGGCCAATTATGCAAACAAAACCCCAAACAAACAAAAAAACTCAACCCAAAACCCCCCAACAAAACTACTTACATTTTTATGTGAGGTGCATATCTGTGTGTGTGTGTGTGAGCTCCATTTGTAGGTGTGTATTTATATTTTATTTACATATTATGCATTATTTTCGAATGTTAAATTGTTATTATAAGCATTTATAGTGTTGAATATGTATTTATTGATATTATATACACATATACATGTACGTATACGTCAGTCAGGGGGGTCGGGTTACTACTTTGCGGAACTCGTCGGTTGTGTGGGGATTTTGGTCCCCATTAACTGTGGAAAGTGAGGGATCCCTGTATTACATGCATCGCATCTAATTACCTTACATCCCATTAAAGAAAGAAAAAAGCCATCTGAGATGTGAAAATAACGTGATAAACTAGTGACAATGTGACGTGTCACAGGAGTGACGATCACCTCACCATGTTTGTTGGGATGGTTCCCCTGGACTCTGTGCAAAGCATAACAATAATCAGTGAAAGTCAAACAGAAACATGTGTGGAACAGTTTTTTTTTTTTTTTAAATCCCCACACCTTAATGAGTTTTGACCAATCGCATGTGTGCGCCATCAGAAATTTTGACCTCCACTCCTGCTGAAGTCTTCAACAACCCACAAAGTCCACAATCACTGAGTCTCTAACAGAAAGTTGGGGCCAATCCCGCCCACATTAACCGAATGTTTATCCAATCCAACCCACTCTCACTGAAAGTCTGACCAAACCCTCCCACTCGTGCAGTTATTTTTACTCGTACCTGCCTTATTTTCAAATGAATTTCAGTTATATTTAATAATAAAAAAAAAGAAATTCACCTCCAGCAATTACTTAATATGAAAGATAAACACACTTATGAAAAATGGCTTCTCTATTAATCATTACATAGTCCTACTTTATAAAGAATTTCGTGATTCCACACATTTTAAAGCCTGGAATTCCACAGAACTCACATCCGGTACATTCCTGTGTACACGACCAATAATTTGGCCTTATTACACTGTATGGCTTTTGGTACATGGACACTGACCATCACATACTGTTAAATATATACTGTTCAAGCATCTCATTCCAGATGTAGTGTCGGAGGTTTGCAGTCATACTGTGTACCTCCTTCACGCTCCTGGATAGGCTACAGGTTTTGGAGTGCTGTTTTGGGATTAACCAATTCAGCCACAAGAGCATCAGAGAGGTCAGGCAACAATTTCAGAACAGATTTGGGTTACGCCTATAGCTTACAGTGAAGAAAAGCTGTGGTGCTACAGCATACATTCTGTACAATCGTGTGCTTTCAACATTGTTTATGACGGTCGGTTTTGGCCACATAGTGCATCGACCACCTGCTTCAACCTGCATGAAAATAAAACTTGCTGACTTCAGTTGGGTCCCTTAATGGAAGATCCCGTGGAAAATCAAGAAAAGCTTTTCTTGAGATGTAAATGCTGTGGCTGCTGAGCGGTGGTACAAGCATAAAAGTGTTATGTGCATGTAGAGCTGGTGGAAGTCCCTCATTTAAAGTCAGTGCAGTGTAGCACATGAAATAACATTAAGTAGTTCAACTTGTGTTTCTGCTACAGCTCCAATTTCACCAATTTCCCTTTTGAACCAGGACGAGTTTCATTTGCGGTAACAGAACCCCAGCAAAATTCTATAAATTGTTTACTTTCATACATTTTAAATCAATGTAAATGAGAAACACTCTCTCTGACTTGCTCACTTGTTTGCCAAACCGCTTAATCCTGCAAGGATCTCAGGGAGGCCTCACCTGACATTGGGCGAGGGCAGGGTACACCCTGGACAAATAGCTAGTCCATCACAGGGCCAACACACACACACACACACACACACACACACACACACACACACACACACACACACACACACACACACACACACACACACACACAAAACCAATGACGCTCACACTCACACTTGGGGGAAATTTAGGATAGCCGATTAGCCTAATGTGGATGTCTTTGGGCTGTAGGAGGACAACCAGATTACCCATGCAAGCAAAGGGGAGACCAGCAAAAAGCACACAGACACGCCATAGGATGTAACCAAGGATTTAACCACTATGCCACCGTGCCGGCTGTTTTTTAAAAATTGTGAAAGCAATTACTCAGACAAAGCATCGCGGGGGGAAACAAAACATGAGTTAAACTAAAAGGTAACATATTCATGGACGTTGGATGTGTCTAAATGTCAAAAATAAGGGAGAATAAAGGCTGAACTTGTCGGATAATCATCTTCTGATCTCAAACTTGTGCCTTCAGTGTATACAGCGTAAACAAAAACAGAAGACTTAGCTTTGCCGTTCCAGGACTTTGGGAGGCGACTCTCGGACCCCAATGCTGCCTGTTGCCTTGAATTCATATCAGGTAAAAATATGGCTGCTCTTGCTTTGATATTTGTCCCATAATCTTATAAGTGGGTCACTCTCCTCTTTGACTTTCTCAAGTACAGAGTGTTTCCTCAAAGATTAAACTCAGAGAATCTAATTAGCTTATTTTCACATCATGGTTGCGCCTTCCCGTTTTAGCAGTTTCCGCGTCTCGCTGATGTGATTGAATGTCTCGCTGATGTCTGATGTCCTTTGGTCCGGCTTCCTCGTATGCCTCACTTCCCTTTGAAATGACAAAGCCCAGAAACTTACGGATGCACAGACGGAGGTAAAGTAAAGCATTATGCAGTGTGCTTAATTCAGTTAATGAGGCTGAGAAAATGAACACAACTCAATTCAACTCTAGACTTCATTAAAATAATGACTTCTGATCTCGAGAGATGAATATTCCGGATTTCGGAATGCCACATACCAAAACATGGTTACATTTGGCTTGGAAATGAAATAAATAAATGAATGAATGAATAAAAAGTAGTCCATTGAGACAAGAGATAGAAATTAATTGGTGTTTGGAAAATATATGAGAAATATTGCATTGGTTAAAAAAAAATATGCATCTGGTGCAATATATGCATATATTTCATCAACTTTAAGTGAGGACTCGCTACACTCTTCATAGAAAAAAAAAAAAAAAAAAGCATACCATTTTCTTTCTGAAACACCTCAAGTAATAAAACTCTCGATGCCAACTAGACTCTGAATTTTTTCCTGCTTGCACACACATTTTTGCATAGTCATTTGCAATCCAGACAATAAGGCATTCAGGCTTAGCAAAGATTGATATAGTATTTAGCATAATAGAGCGAGGGTGGAAAAAAAAAAATCTAATTAATCTAGACTAGAAGACCCCAGTTTCTCTCATGCCCTGCCTATTATTTCCCACAAGACGACTCTGGGGACCCACAGCATTGCTCCTGCCAGTATGCTACACTGAAAAAGAAACGGCTAGGCAAAGACATAAAGACTATGTGGAGGGAAACCAGGAAGACAGAAGTACTCGGGGGCTTGTTTAAGCCTTTGTTCAAAAGTGAGAAATCCTAGCAGAGAAAAAAAAAAAAAAAAGAGAGAGCACCAATTAGAGTTCATTACAGATTGCGTTTTACAGCAAGGTCAGATCCCAGCAGGACTTTTACAAGAAAAAGCAATTCTTTCACCCGCGGCTGATTTCAAAAGTATTTGCCATGTGTTAGAGTCATTTGTTTCATTTGCAATTCCTGTGAAGCAAAACAACTTTTAATTACTAGCAATTTTTCAGCAGCAGCACAACGAAAAACATCTTGCAATCCTGGCCACTTTCACCCGTTAGGTCTGCTGGAATCGAGTTGCAGAAATGCATGAATATAATCAGGTGTATTGGTTAAATAGAACAGAAATAGAGCACTTAATTTAATTGTAAATAGAATCAGGGCAGTGTGTTGGTGTTACGGTTAGCATGACTATCTCAAAGCAAGAATGTCCTGGGTTCAAATTCCTATGTAGTTTGTAGACTCTCAATGTTATTGCGTGGGTTTGCTCTGGGTATTCTGGTGTCCTCCAAAAGTCCAAAGGCATGCACATTTGACTAGTTTTTAAATTGCCACTGTGTGTGTGTGTGTGTGCATGCGTGTGTGTTTGTTCACACACTTGTGTGGTGTGTGTATGTATATATGTATGTGGGTGCGCGCGTATGTGTGTATGTATGTGTGTGCGCGCATGCATCATGTGTGTGCATGTGTGTGTGTGTGTGTGTGTGTGTGTGTGTGTGTGTGTGTGTGTGTGTGTGTGCGTGCACGCCCATGTGTCTGTGTAGCCCTACGATGGATTGGTGAACTGTTCAGACTATACAAAGAAGCCTTGTTCAAGAGCCGGCTGAGATAGGCTTCAGCCTTCCCCTGACCAGCATTACAGTTGATGACTTTTTGGACTCAAGTGAATAGGAACAGAAAAACCCTGATAGCATGAGAGCGATGTTGGGAATCATAAGAAACCCATAGAATTTGTTGCTTTGTAAATTGTCAATACTATCCACACCGAATTTTGATAGCACTATATCTGTAATGATGCGGGTTTATGATTTCCAACACTGTCACAAATTTAGAAAAATGCAGACCCCTTGGTTATTTTTCAGCAACCCCTCTTTGGCTTTAAATAACGTCGAAGTCCTTTTGTTGAGCACAAACACACATAGTGGGCTCTTTTCAGTCTGGCTGCTTTAGTGGAATATATTGTATGGCTGTGGCAGGAACTCATAAGAGAGAAGAATGAGTGAAAGAAAAATGGGTTAAAGTTGCTGGAAAAGTGTAATGTGCTGTGGGAGGTCTGGGCTTTATTGTAGTCAAGGATACAAAGATCGTAGCCAAGGATACTTTATTGTCGACTGTATTGTATTGAAGTTGCACAAAAAGAAATCCTACCAGGCTACTCACAGAGTGCAAGGTTCCTTGGCCATGCAGGACTGGAAATGTAGCCAATAAACCCAACATCTATGACTCTATACTCTATATACTATATTTAATTTCACATGCACTCATTTAACAATGGATACAACCTTATATGATTGGGCAGTGGTGGCCTGGGGGTAAAAGGTGCTGGATCACTGATCTGAAGGTTGGGGGTTCGAGCCCCACTAACCACGGGTTGTTACTGTCCCCCAAGTGCAGCTAACTGGGTTATCAAAGGCTGGCCATGTGTCTCACTGTCTATAGTGTGAGGTTCGTGTAAAAGAACCATTGCTGACTTTCGACAAGAGTAGCTGCAAAGCCGTCAGCGTGTTTCCGCCCTGCGATGGCCAGTGAGCTGTCCAAAGACGATTCTGCACTTGCGAAGAGAAAGCAAGGGCCGGTGATGCCAGAAGCCTGTCGACACACCAGTAACCTTATATGAGTAAAAGAACCATTGCTGACTTTTGTAAAGAGGAGATGCAGAGCCGTCAGCGTGTTTCTGCCCCTCGCTAAAGGGTTGTGTCAGGAAGGGCATCCAACATAAAAACCTATGCCAAATCAAACATGCGAATCAGATGTTTCGCTGTGGCGACCCCTGAATATGGGAAAAAGCCGAAAGGGGAAAAAAAAAAGAAGAGAAGCATTCAAAACCCTCTGACTGTGATTTTGACCTTCAAACATCACTCAAGGTCACAGCTAACTGTTTCAGTTAGAATATGAAATATGGTTTGTTATAAGCGTTAGATTAACAGAATATCCGTCAGCACTCATTTCAAAGTCATTAGCGCTCAAAATCCTGTGACCTCTATACAGACGTTTCAAGGTCCATTGAGGTCAAAGGTGATTGAAAGTGTGGTTATTTGACCCTTGCTGCAGCTAGGGATCTACGTCACTTTGTTTTTTGGTTTTTTTTTTTCTATGTCTGTTTCATTTTTCATCAAGCAAGTTAAATTTAGCATGGGAAATCTCCAAAACTCTGTGACCTTGCTCTGACCTTGATTTTTGACCCAAACAACCCAAAATCAAATTATCTATGGGACTCAGTGTACGGTATTGTCCCCACCAAGTTTAGTTCAAATCCATAGGCATGAATTTTGTTCAAAAAATGACTTGCACTGATCCATTCAACTCACTAAAACTCCAATAAGCACGTAGAGTCCCGCAATGCTCTAAAAGACAACAGGGAATAAATAACTAAACCCGGACACAGAACAGGCAAACACAATAAAGTGACAAACCAATGGAGACATGGGATTGAAACCCAAGAAAGTGAGAACTGTGTTTGTGGAACTCAGACCGTTACCTCGTGACAGTTGGGTCTTTAGGAATGTGTTTTGAGAAGGGTAGCTAGATTTGCATCATGAAAGAAAGACATGCCTGCACATTCCATACAAGTAATATTACATCTGCCAATCATGTGGTCGGCTCCTGTAATTCTTTAATAAACAAGCTAATAAACATCCTCTTGCCTCCTGGTCTTCATTAATCTAAGCATGTTGGGGTGTATAATCTTCTGTTGATGTTGGATTTAGAGGCGTTAGTCTCTCTCAAGGTACTACATGTACTTGATTGCAAGCATCTCTAAAGTCTTTCAGACGAGCTGGTCCCAACTCTGCTTGGCCCATCAGTGCTCTGGTCTTCTGTGGTTGAATGATTACCATATCATTACGGGCTCTGCTCTGAAGTTGAAAAAGACCTCAGCGTGGCAGCAAGAACGTGATCAAACTCCCTCTGCAGACGGAAAGGAGTCGGGCAATTCCAGCAGGTAAATTAATGAGTACACCTGTGTCTATTGCGTGGAATTATTTACGTGTGTTCACAGATGTAGAGAAGTTGGTGACTGGAAAGAATCTGTGCGAGCAGTTCCGTATGAATTAAAAGTGAGATTTAAAGAGCATCCGAAAAGTGCCCAGTTTGTGATCCGTTCACCTCAAACCTGAGAAGGGTTGCCCTCATGTTCCATTTTCTTTGTTGCATAGGCTCGAGTGTGGTGGGTGACTGGGGATATTATTTCTGGAAATACTGTATATCCAATGATGAAATGCTTTGTTTCATCTTATGAGCTTCCTGTTAACAAGGAAACAGAGAAGTGGCTGAGAATTTTAAGTACTTAGGCTCAACAATCCAGAGCAATGGAGAGTGTGGAAAAGAGGTGAAGAAGCGTGTGCAGGCAGGCTGGAATGGTTGGAGAAAAGTGTCCGGTGTGATGTGCGATAGGAGAGTGTCGGCAAGAATGAAGGGAAAAGTGTACAAGACGGTGGTGAGGCCAGCGATGTTGTATGGATTAGAAACAGTGGCGCTGAGGGAAAGGCAGGAGGCAGAGTTGGAGGTAGCAGAGATGAAAATATTGAGGTTCTCTCTGGGAGTAACGAGGATGGATAGGATCAGAAATGAGTATATCAGAGGGACAGCCCACGTAAGATGTTTTGGAGACAAAGTCAGAGAGGCTAGATTGAGATGGTTTGGACATGTACGGAGGAGGGATAATGAGTATATTGGCAGTAGGCCTCTTGGAAGGCCTAGAGGAAGACCAAAGAAGAGATTTATGGATGTGGTGAAGGAAGACATGAAGGTCGTTGGAGTCAGAAAAGAAGATGCGGAGGACAGGGTGCGGTGGAGGCGGATGATTTGCTGTGGCGACCCCTGAAGGGAGCAGCCGAAAGTAAAAGAAGAAGAAGAGAAGTGGCTGAGAATTTTGTCGCCTTTTTAATTTGCTATAACACAAGTTATTACAAGAAATAACTGGATGTTTCATGAAGTTTGCCCAACAGAATCTCATCTTTGAGTCATGCATTAGAAGACAACAGGGTGAAAACTGGAAGAAAATGTAAAGGCAGGCAGGCTGTTACTTCAGCTGTTAAATGGGTCAAACGTTCTATTTAAATTTATCTGTCACAGCAAATTGTAACTGCTGCTGTTTCTTACGTCTTTAAATGACTCACCACGGAACATCTACAGCACACAACATTTTTTTTTTCTCTCTTTCTTTTTTTTTTTTTTTTTTTTTTTGCAACGGCTTTTAGTTTGCAACAACCTTTAGTATGAGAGATCTTTCATATTTTATTCGAATTCCAAACTACCAGCATTTTAATAAGCGAGGCCTACAGAATTTCAGATGGATCAATCAATACAGCTGCTATGGATACTCCATAATCAGCCCGAGTATCTATCTGGCGTTCGGTGATTGATCTTGCTGTGCGCTTAAACTGCTTTGATCTGAAAGCATACGAGCTCCTTCAGGGTACTTTAAATTTTAAGCTTCCAAACACAGCCACGTTGTGCCATATGCAGTGGTTCCGGCACCTTCTGCTTCAGTTATAAGTAGGCCAGACGGTTGCATGCCCTCATAAGTGACTAATCTCACTGCTGGGGTTGTTGTGTCTGTGATTACGCTTGTTTGTCTCAGAAATTCGGCATGTGGGTGCATGTGCACGTGGGTATCCTGTGTATTAATGACATCACCCATGATTGCCCTGCACACTGAATAATCAGGAGCTAATGTTTATGTGAGCGTGACTTGTTTATAACTCATGATAACACAGTCAATATGTTCAAAGAGAAGGGACGAAATTAAGTTTGCATGTTTGCGTGCACTTGCCATCTTGCCATCTGTGGTCATCGTGCATGTGACTCATGTAAACATGATGCTTATTAGGGGGGGGGGGGGTAATAAACAATAAAATGTGCACAAACCCTCCGGAATACCGAGTGCTGTGTACTCTCTGTCCTCCATTACATCCCTCAGATAGGAGGAGTTTGAGATAGATACACTCTATTCTGAAAGGCAGCTCAGTGCATTGACTGGTACTTAAGATGTTCATAAAGACAGATAAAGCCAGAAACTGCTAATTACCATCATTGAAAGCGGTAGCATGGAAGAAGGCCTTGTAAAATCACAGCCTGAGGGGACCATGCGATCGTATTCTCATGCAAATGTGAGCTTCTAGACAAATGATCAGCTTAGAGATGCTACATTGAGACAGAGTGTCCATTTGCGGGTCAGGACAGGGCATTGGATAGAATTTTATGCTTCCTCTGCTTCGCCAACACACACATACATACATAGAGAGATAGAGAGAGAGAGAGAGAGAGAGAGAGATAGAGAGAGAGAGAGAGAGAGAGAGAGAGAGAGAGAGATAAGCACACGGACACACGAATCAATTCCGGCAAAGTAAATGTGTTTCGCTTTGTCAGTTCATTTCTTCTGAATCGCAATCATCCTCACCGAATGCACACACAAAAGGAAACGCACACACACACACACACACACACACACACACACATACACACACACACACACACACACTTCAATACAGCACAAAGGCACCTCAGAATTAGTGCGGACCTCTTATTAAATTCTATGGCTCCTGCTCAAATGACTTCCCATGTCACTCTAATGGAAAAAAAGGATAAAAGAAAGAAGGACGAGGAGGATGAGGAGGAAAACGACACAGACATGATCCATCGTTGGTGCAGTGTGTGCATGTGTGTGTGTGTGTGTGTGTGTGTGTGTATGTGTGTGTATCCATTTATTTAAAAATAACCAACAATATTCATTTAACTAGATGAGTGTCTTTGTGCTATCGTTCTGATGACGTGAGGAAAAAATGTCTTAGTTGGGATTTAATCCTGCAGGTGCTGACAGGTTCATCTCAAATCAAATAAAAATGTATTGATAGAACTGAAAAAGAAAGAGAAGCTAGACAGTGATAAAAAAAAAAAAAATTAAAAAAAAAAAAAAAAATGCGAGAAGCACACACACAGAGGACCACGGGAAATAAAAACGTATGCTAATGGCATTTTAATACTACAGATACGTGGCGGTCCTGCAGTGGTCTGCCGTGGCCCAGGGTCAGCTGAGAGAGCTGCTAGCCTCACTGTGACCCTAGTAGGGCTGAATGGTCTTCCAAATATGGAGGGTGGGGACTTTTGGACTTAGACTTTCGGTCTTCATCACATCAACTGGCTGAGACGCTGATATTGACTGATATTGAGAGCTGCCATTGCGGGAAGTTCTGATCTAATTTTAGAGGCGTGAATTCATTTGCAGTGGGATTACTTTTGGGATCGTACTGGTGGGAAAGTCTAACAGCCGGGGTCATTGCTGTACCTGTTTCTTTTTATTATTATTATTATTATTTATTTCTGAGCCATTTCTATGAGGTGTAATCTCTTTAAATGTGTCCCCTGCAGGTATGAGCTTCGAACAGCTTTTGTGTGGTTTTATGAAACTATAAATCCATGCCGCGTGATCTTAATTACACCGTAAACCATCCATTTTTTTCCTTCCTCAGTCTGTCAACAACCTATTCTGTATAAAGTCCTTGTGTGAACTACTTTAACATTGAATGAACTGTTGAACTGCGATGGCCTGCTGAGCCGTCCAGGGTGTACTCTGCCCTCAGCTGAGGTGGGCGCCAGAAAATGAACGAATGAATTGGTGTATCCGCGTAAAGTGTCAGTGCTCTGTAGTTCGTCAACCGCCAATGAACAAGGTCTATCTGCCATTTGAATTAAACAAAATACATTCGTTCATTCATTTAAGGCAGCAGTGGCCTGGTGGTAAAGGGCGCTGGATCATTGATCCTAAGGTTGGGGGTTCCAGTCCCACTCTCCACGGGTTGTCAGAAACCCCCACCCCCCCACCCCCACCCCCAGTGCAGCTAACTGGGTTATCAAAGGCTGGCCGTGTGTCTCACTGTCTATGGTGTGACAGATTCATGTAAAAGAACCATTTCTGACTTTCGTAAAGAGGAGCTGCAAAGCCGTCAGTGTGTTTCTGTCCCTTGCTAAAGGGTTGTGTCAGGAAGGGCATCCGACATAAAAACCTCTGCCAAATCAAACATGCGAATCAGATGACTTACAGTGGCGACCCCTGAAAATAAAAAAGGGAAAAAGTCGAAAGGAAAAGAAGACATTCGTTCATTCATTCATTTTCGCTTAATCCTAATTAGAGTCATGTGGGAGGCTGACACCCATCTCAGTCGAATTTTGGGCGAGGGCAGAGCACACCCTGGACAGCTCACCAGACCATCGCAGGACAGAAACATGCTGACGGCAACCCAATAGCCTACTGCTTTCCCTGTCTTTTCTTTTTAGGATCTTGTTTTTCTCGGCTCTGAAATGTCGTACCTGTGATTGTCTGTACATCCACGAGTATGTACGCACATCCATATGAATTACATTGTCGATTGGCTGTGACGTCTTTGGGAAGAATGTGACAGTTGGCAATAACCGGAAATACATTTTTTTTTCTTTTCTTTTTTTCATCCTGGGTTTGGCAGGAGCATTTCTGTGTGTAGTTTGCATGTTCTCCCTGTGCGGTTCTGCCTGTGCGGTTCTGCCTGTGCTGTTCTCCCTGTGCGGTTCTCCCAGTGCTGTTCTCCCAGTGCGGTTCTCCCAGTTCGGTTCTCCCAGTGCCTCCTCTGAGTTCAAGGACTTCCTCAAACAGTTCAAAGATATACACATTAACTTAATTGGCTGCTCAAATTTGCCCCTAAGGGTGAGTCTGAGTGTGAATGGTTGTATGTGTGTATTAGCCCTCTGATGGTCTGGCAAACCTGAGATAGGTTCAGCTTTCCGATGACCCTAGTACAGGGTTGTCAAACTCAGTTTTACAGAGAGCATCAGCTGTAAATTTCTGGGTCATCGGGGGCCAAATAATCACAGAACACCAATCAGCTTGAAATTACCTTTCACGGTAATCACTGATGCTAGAATGTACAGTAATTATATTCTTTGAATGTTCTCATGGGCCAAATAACCTGAATTTCTGGGCCGGGTGTGTTTTTGCTCTGCAGTGGCCTGGCGAGCTGTCCAGGGTGTACCCTGTCCTCCATAAAAATTCATAAAAAATGTAATGGTTCCTTAATAAAAACAAGATCCCCAAAAGAAAAGACAGGGAAAGCAGTAGGCTATTGGGTTGCCATCAGTATGTTTCCATCCTGTGATGACCTGGTGAGCTGTCTAGGGTGTACTCTGCCCTCGCACAGACTGATGGTTCTGAGGCTGAGCTGGGCGCCAGACTCCGACCCGAATTAGGAGTAAGCGGTTCAGAAAGTGAATGATGGAATGAATGAATGTAAGGAAATGGCTCTGGCTCGATCGTCTCAACGCTGATTAAAACATGAACCCGAGAAATGTAAAGCACGATGTACTGTCTTCCAAATAGATGAAGTGACAGACACCCACAAGTGTGACTGACAGAAGAGTGAGTGTACACCATCCCTTATACCCAGAGAACACAATTATTTCTCCCTGTCCCCCAGCCACAGATGGCCGGGACACTTTTAGGATTGTAACTCGTGATCATGTGATGAACGAGGGACTTGCTTATCTGTTGTGTCACTCGGGCACAGGTGTCTTGTAGGACGTGTAGCACTGGATGGGAAACTTTATATTTTATTTTCCCTCCAACTTTCTGTTTTTTTTTCTTTTTTTTCCTCATTTCTGGTCAGTTGGCAGAAACCTGTTTGGCTCAACAAGCTTTTTTAACACCTCAGTGCTTGGACTGCAGTCTCTGTCACTTATAAGTCACCAAATACAAACACTTGTCAGGGAAATAAATGTCGAAATTAACTAAGTTATATAAGTACATAAGAATCTGTAAAATAAAGTTGTGTGCGCGCGTGCGCGCGTGCGTGTGTGTGTGTGTGTGTGTGTGTGTATTGCGGTTATAAGAACATGCATGTGGGTGGTTATTATGGCTGTGAATAGAGTTTGTTTATGTAAAGCTCACCAGAAGGCATCCATTGGTTTGTGGAAGGCTTTTCTTTGGTGTTGGCCTGTTCCCACTCAAGGTCGTCATCTCGTCCCTGGCTGTAGCCGCACGCCCCAAACGGCTTCTCGAAGCTGCAGTCGCCTGCCACAAAAGAGAAGAGGAATTAATATCGCTGTAGCGTTTTCCATTAACTCATCCTGCAAATAAATGAACATATAAAGTATGCTTTCTCCCTCTATTTTTCGCCAGCCCCCCTCTTTCCAGCCTCGAATACGGGTGTTCATAATGCAATCTGCCAAACAATGAGAGCGGTTTTAAGTGAGATGGAGAGAGGGATGGCTGCGCCAGGCGCACAGTAACATATATTACCATCATTAGGTGCACGGCAGGCCAATTCCACAATGACAGAAATGAAGTGTCCAAACTCCATCATCGTTAAGCGGCGTGCTCCTGTCGCGCCATCGGGCATAAATTTGATTCATTTTCCTGCTGGTAGGAGACCAAACTTCCCTCGCCGATCATCTCACGTTTAGCTCTCATCTATCCTAATCCTTCCTGAGGGACGCACGTGTGCGTTCACAGATGTGCTAAGTTGATGAAGATGTGACCACACACAAATGCAGTGAAGAGAGTGTGTGTGTGTGTGTGTGTGTGTGTGTGTGTGTGTGTGTAGGTGGGTGGGTGGGTGTGTCTGAGTTATAATGCAATTATTTTAATGACACCTGAGAAAAGAAAGAAATAAAGAAGATCTTTTTTTTATTGTACAGTTGCCTCAGCTGCAGAAACGCACCTGAGGATCATCAGACTGAAGGGTTCGTCTTTCTCAGTGGCGAAACTAAGCGGTGGTGAAACAGCATCGGAGACGATATTACTGACAGCTTTATTTGCATCGATGCTGAGGAACTACTGATGTGAGGAAACATAAGAAAAAGAACTACATGCGCTCAACGTCGGATCACATGGACTGAATGTCATGTTTTGACAACAAGCATTGCATCATTGAACGTTTTATATATCAACTGGCTCCAGCGCCACGCAAAAATATCTTAAATATATTTCTCACTCACTCATCCCTTTGCCAAAACGATTAATACGACTAGGTGGAATATCTCAGCTGTCACTAGGTGAAGGATGGCTGCACCACGAATGACAACTGCTGGGTCAACACACACACACACACACACACACACACACACACACAAAAAAAAAAAAAAAATCATTCACACTCAGGGATAATTTAAAACAGCCAATTAGCCTAATGTACAAGTCTTTGGATAGAGGAGGAAACCAAAGTACCCAGGAGAAACTTATACAGGGCCCATGGAAAACATGCCAAGTTCACACAGTTATCCCAAAGCTGAGCCCGGAACTCAAACCAGGTACCTTCTTATTGTGAGGCGGATGTGATGACCACTCCGCCACCATGTCGACTATAATGATACTATAATGACTATAATGATATAAAATATTTTGAAATATCTTAAATGTAATCAAACTCATGGCAGCATGGTGGTGTAGTTGTTAGAGCGCCTGCCTCACAGCAGGAAGGTCCTAGGTTTGAGTCCCTGGCTCTGGTGTTTCTGTGTGGAGTTCGCATGGACTCCCCATGCTTGCATGAGGTCGCCCCAGTTTCCATCCACAGTCCAAAGACATGCATGTAAAGTAATTGGCTGTTCCAAAGTTGTGTGTGTGTGTGTGTGTGTGTGTGTGTGTGTGTGTGTGTGTGTGTGTGTGTGTGTGTAGGCCTGGTGAGCTGTTCAGAGTGTACACCACCTTCACCCAGCGTAGGCTGAGATAGGCTCCAACCTCTCTGCCACGCTCATATGAAACGAAGCGAATGAGTCGGTGAGATTATTCCATTCACGTTGCATTTTCTATTATTAAACTATTAGACATTTTTAAAGGTATTTGACTGATGATCTCCACAAAGGTATGTTATGTTTTGTGCCTTTATTTGTTAGCAGGAAAACTGCGCATTTTAATTACATTTCTACCAGAGGCGGGTCTTTGGACCAGGAAGACACTACACTCACTATCAGAGTTATTATCTAGATTTGTTCCGTCCAGCCAGTCGTAAGCCAGATTGGTCGTAAGTTGGACCGCATTCAACCAGCACTCGCTATGAATTCATGTGGAGCGTATTCTTCACCTGCACATTCTTTCAACATGCGAAATAAACACGTAGATTTACTCTGCACTGCTCGCAACATCGCTTTCACATTTCTTTGCCTATTATCTTCCAACCACGTGGATAGCGACTTTTCCATCTCTGCAATCGGTCCTTCACGCTGTTTTGTGATGATTGTTGACTTAATTGGGGCTGCTGCTTCCACTGCTTCCTTAATGCGGTCCTTGTCCTTCAAAATTGTAGACACCGTGGAGTGGGAGAGATGGAGATCTCCAGCGATGGAATTTCTATTTTTCCTCCTTCATACTGCTTTATCACTTTCATCTTCGTCTCTGACGACAGTGCCTTCCTTGCTTTCTTGGTAGAATCGCCATCTGATGACTCGGACTTCCTCTTGGTGACCATGGTAACAGTGTGCATTAAATGAATGTAAAATTGTACTGTAAAAGAGATGTTACTTACGACGGTATCTCGTCACTGAGTGTAGCGGTAAAATGCTGTGAATGTGAGATGCTGGGATGCTGTGCTGCACTGCCAGACATATACGTAAGGTAAAGTCTGTTGGGTTTTTTACACCCGAGCCTAGTGGCTCATCAGGCCGGTGCTTATCCCCGGTTTCTGTAGCGTGAAGCAACCAGGAGTATCAACTCCTCCTGGATGGGACGCTAATCCATCACAGGTTACCTTCCCAGTATATTTTTATCGTAACTCGGATAGTGATTGTATTTAATTTTGGAGATGATCCAAATCAAATTCTGGATCTGGGAATTTTTAAGAGATTGTTTCACATTGTGAGATCGGATGATTTTTTTTTTTTTTTTTTTACATTTTGGTTTAAATTCAGATACTGCTGGGCTTGGTGGAGGTGTAAGATAAGATACGATACAGCTTTATTAATCTCACAATGGAGAAATTCACTGTTACAGGCTCTTGAGGTATCATCAGTCGGGGGTGCAAAAATAGATACAAATACAAACATACACACATACATATATATTATATAAGTAAATAAATAAATAGATACATAAATAGTATAAATTAACAAACAATAAAAGAAAAGAAGGGAACGACTTTGTAGACTGGCCTATATTCAAGTGTATATGTATCTGAGGGCAGAGTAGATGGGTTGATATGGTTCACTCTCCAGATGCAAACTTGTTCTAACTCCGTCAATCAAGAAAACCTGATTTGTTTTTGTCTGCTTCAGACCGATCCGTCTCGCAGTCTTAAAAAGTTATAATGTCCGTGAAAGAACAAAAGAAGGCTGGTTTGGTTTGACGACGTGTCACTAAACTCTTGTAATGAGCCATTAGGTGTTAAACTCTAGTGCTGGTTTAAGTGGGCAGAAGAAAGCAGGCGCGGGGTGATTTTAACCACAACACTTAAAATTCCAGGGAAAGGCTTTTTCCTCTCGTAGCTACACACTAAGTGTACTTTAACAGAGGCCTGAAACATTATGCACTCTCCACAGCAAATGGAAAACAATGCATCAATATTTTAAGAAGGCCACACACAAGGCTACACCAAAAAAAAAAAAAAAAAAAAAAAAAAAAAAATCTACACAGGAGCGGGAACATGATCGTGTAACACCTCCTTCCTCTCAGCCTCACTCACGCACAGAAGCAGATATACACATACACACCATCTGTCACATGCGCACAGTCACACTCATACTCCGGGACGTTCTCCAGTGTTCCCTGTAACACTCCGCCACATGCATCATTTCAGAACGTCCAAAACGGTGAGAAGGCTCCAGAGAAGCAGTGCATCAGCACAACACCACCAATCCATCATGACCTCAAAGGCATGATACATCATTTTCTTTGCAATGTGTGTGTGTGTGTGTGTGTGTGTGTGTGTGTGTGTGTGTGTGTGTTTATATTCCCACCCACCACCCCCTTGTGGAGAAGTCATTACTTGGAGATAATTGTGTGAGGTTTTTGTTTGTTTTGTCTGGGCTTCTGTTTTATGCTATGGCTGAGGCTCAACGCCAGCTAGTTAGCCGATAGCTGATCTCTTTTGCCTTCAGTCGAATTCACGGCCCGCCTGGTCCCTCTGATGGATTTGGGCTTCTTGACTGCCTTGGATATGGAGAGCGCATTAAGAAGAAGTCAGTGAAAACAGCGTGATAAGACAAAAGAATGGCCTCGTCGTCATTTTCTCACAGTTTGCTGTCAGTAGACTCTGGAAATTGCAGGACAAACTCCTCTATCTAGAAGATGCAGACACAAAGTAATAGAAGCGAAAGCCTTCCTGATTTTAAGGCCACGAGATTTATGAGGCTTTCGGTAATCTATAGCACAGTGGGCAATAGGTAAAGGACAAAACATGACTGCAGCAGACTGGTGGAGGCACATAATCAATCTGAGATTAGCGCATCACAGGGGACACCCTGTCTGACTAATGATACCTTTCGGTTGATTGTTTGTTTTATAACAGCATGTTCCATTGTGTTTGGTTTTAACATCACAACAACGTGCAAACCTACACCGTTCATTCGTTTTCTGAACCGAGCAATCATAATTAGGGTCGCGGAGAGGCTGTGGCACCCATCTCAGCCGACTCTGGGTGAGGGCGGGATACACCCTGGACAGCTCACCAGGTCATCGCAAGGCTAACACTCACACAGCCGTTCATACTCACACTCTCAGTAGAGAATAGAACCCAGGACCTTCTTGCTGTGAGGCGGACGTAACCACTACGCCGGCGTGCCGCCACACCTATACCATTATTATTCTGTTAAAGAAGGACAATGAAACAAGTTTGTTCCTGTGTTCCTGTTATCACTTACATTACAACAAGCACAAACATTCCTTTATTTATTCCTTCAGTGACTCCTTTTGTTTGTTTGGGGGTTTTTTGTGTTTGTTTGTTTTGACTCGAAAGTCGAGACCCTGAAACAGGTTTTGCAACTTACGATAAAATTCTCACCTTGCTTTGGCCATCATTGCCTCCAGTTAAAATTTTAAAGCATAAAAGTACAGTAAAACCTTCGCTGACGAACGCTTAAGCTCACGAGCTTTTCGCCTCAAGAACATTAAATTTGCGAGCATATAGTCTCTGCTGACGAACTAGTTTTCGGCGGACGAATCAAACCACGCGGTCGAACAGCGCCACGGTGGCGGCCACGAGAAGCTGACGCACGCTCACGGTGTCACAGTTCGTCACCCCCTTTCTTTGAGTGCGGACGTGGTTTGTGTTTGCTAGACATTTTGGACCATATTGAGTGTACTTTTGCTATTATGGGACCGAAAAAGACCCCACCACAGGCGGAGATCATTGAAAAACACGAACGAGGTGTGCGTTTGTGTGACTCAGCGTCCCAGTACCAGGACGCTAAGTCTACCATTGCTCCCATCCTTAAGAACAAGGAAGCTATTAAGGGTGCGTGTGTGGCTAAGGGCGTTTCCAAACAGTAGGCGTTTCCAAACTCTCCTTCCAAACAGTAAGTCCCTCCCTCCCTCCTCCTCCCACTCCATTCCATCAAGCCATCAACTCCCATCACAAAGGTAAATAAAACGACTTTATTATACAGTACAGTTTATTTCTTTAATTACAATACAATAGACATTTATTATACATAAAATAAGGTATATTTTTGTGTAGTTTTAAGGCTTATTTAGTAGAAAATTATGTTTTATGGGGACCTGGGAACGGATTATTCTCATTTTAATGGTTTCTTATGGGAAATAAATGTTCGGAAGACGAACTTTTCGCCTCACACACACTTTCTGGGAACCAGTTATGTTCGTGAGCTGAGCTATCACTGTATCTGTGTGTATGGTGCTAATGGCGTTGTGGTTAGGCTGCTGTGCTCACGATCGAGAGGTCGTGGGTTCAAATCCCTGTTAAACCCCCACCTTGCTGTGACCTATCGGCAGAGTCTGAACTGCAGGTGTGCCTCTGTCCATCCAGCAGTATAAATGGTTCGCAGTAAAAATGCTATAGCGCCCCATCCAGGATTAGTTTAACTCTCAGTCACTTCACGCTACAGAAACTGGGATATTTACACTATTTCCTCCGGGATCAATTAAATATTCTGATGAGCTCTGTGATGAGGCACTAGAAACGAGTGTTAAAGTCCAACAAAGTTGGACATATTCACTCCAGATTTGCCAGTTATTTCATGAGATGGAGTGGATATGAGCTGATAGCCTGGTGAGGCGTGCCATGATCAACGGAACCGAGAGAAATAATGAGGTAACAAGACATAAATAAAGAATATATCAGTTTTGTTATCTTTGCTGCTTTGCAGGTTATGCACTTCACGTGCCTCACCTGCTTCTAGCCTGGCACAGACTCCTGTTAGCTCATAATGCTTGTGCCAATGTTGTGCCAATTACGGCCTCGGCGCCAGTCCCCAGCATCAGCCAACCACAGGACTGGAAGCCTGCTCCTTACAGCAGACTGATGAGGTCATGCTGGCGGAAAAAAGTATACAGTAATTCATAAAACTGTAACAAATGGGTCAACACATTCCTCGGCCTGCGCACGTTAGAAAATATTTCGTTCACTCACTCACAGGGAGGCCACAGGGAGGCTGAAGCCTGTTTCAGCTGACATTGGGTAATAGCAGGGTACACCCTGAACAACTCACCAGACTATTGCAGGAACACACACACACACACACACACACACACACACACACACACACACACACCTAGGGACAAGTTAAAAGAGCCAATCAGCCTAATGTGCATGTATTTGAACTATAGGAGGAAACCAGAGTATTCAGAGGAAACCCAGAGAAGCGCATGGAGAACATGCAAACTCCTCACAGAAACGCCCTCGCTGAGCACTGAAGTCAAACCCTGGACCTCCTTACGGTGAGGTGGATGCGTTCATTGCAGACGTCCCCAAATATCACAAGGCAAAACAACGCTACCTCTGGAATAAGTGACTGCCGAGTCTGCCAAAGAAATCTCAGATGGCTTCCTGATTTCTGGCTCAGAACTACAATAATTAAAAGGCAGATAGATGGTTGCACTGATTGAAGGATAGACTACTGACTACACCCCCACAGATAATTAATATCTCCTCAGCTAGGGTTTGCTTTTAGTCTCGCGTATCCAATGAATGTGGATATAATAAACAGCAACATGCAACATGCGAACATCCTCGATCCTAAAGATGTGGTAAAAACGTACGGACTGTTAGACTGCTGACAACTGGAGCCTCCTCCCATGAGCGTTAACGGAATGTCACCATGGAGCCGATTCAAGACGTACAATTCAGCAACACCGCACCACGTCTCTGCGTCGGGAGTCACCGTCTGGCCTGTTCTTCACTGCTCTGCACCCGACAGTAACCGATATTCAAATGAGTCTTGATATAATGGCTCTGATAATATTTTCATGACTGTCTCAATAACGGTGACTTTACAGGTAAAAATGTCCACAGGTGACAACAAATATCATTGTTGTTCAACCTACAGCCAATCAGGTTCATTTATTACCTTATAAAACATCCGGTTCGAAGATGGTTGATACGCATTACGCCTCACGTCGGGGTCAAGTTCACAAATTTGCATAATATCTAATAACTATCATTGTATCAGCTCCAAAGTTATTGATGACATACTTTAATGCTGCTGCTGCTGCTGGTATCACTCTTTCTCTAATTAACAGAACTGGTCAGCGGCGTGCCAACAGATCCCTCTCTGTCTCCTAATGAGGACCCCGAGTGTGTTCACCGGGTCACTGAGCTGGTTATATGGCCCCAACTGTGCAGCCAGATGCTCAAACGGCTTGAAAAGGGAGCGCAAACCAAGCTTGCGAAACATGGTGCCAATAGTGCCAATTAGCTCAGAACGACAGGATCGCTCATACCTCGATCAGCAGACCCTTCTCCATCATGCACACTTGGAAGGGATGAATATTTTGGAAGGCGGGCATTAGCGGTGGTATCCCAGACAGTCCGAACAAAGACGACACTCGACACCCTGCCATCCTTTCAGCCTCACGCTTTTCCTTTTCCCGAGAGAGGGATAAATGTGACTGGCATCAGGCTTTCTGAAAGATGAGGCTTCTTGTTTAGTGCGTTGCTTTTCCTTCTGAATGACGCAGTTCAGGAAAAGCGCGAGCAGGTTAGCATTGTGTTTAATATGCGGTGTCATACATCAAAAAGACAAACGCAGAGAGAACAAGGGCACTGGCAGCCTCCAATGTGGCAGCTCTACGAAGAGCTGTGGCTGTCAGTGAAAGCGCTCCGCTGAATACTTCACATAACGCTAATCTTTTATATATTTTCAAAGGCCGTTTTTGCCCTACATGAGGTGCTCTGAGCAGCATGAAGCCCTAAGTGTGTGTATGTGTGTGTGTGTGTGTGTGTGTGTGTGTGTGTGTGTGTGTGTGTGTGTGTGTGTGTGTGTGTGTGTGTGTGTGTGTGTGAGAGAGTCCCGCAGCATGCGTTGGCAAACATTGACTTTAATGTCAGTCCATTGATCATCTGTGTATGCATTCAACAAATGTATAAATCTTTGATTCTGCCACGTGGAGTTGTGGGGCTGTATCAAATCCCATCAAATTTGTGTTGAATAGGCAGTGGTGTCCTGGTTGAAAAGATTCTGGGTCACTGATCCTAAGGTTGGGGGTTCAAGTCCTGCTGTCAATGGGTTGTCACCGCTGTCCCCCCCAGTGCTGCTAACTGGGTTATCAAAGGCCGACCATGTCTCTCACTGTCTGTGGTGCGAGGTTCATGTAAAAGAACCATTGCTGACTTTCGTCAAGAGAAGCTGCATAGCCGTCAGTGTGTTTCTGTCCTGAAATGGCCAGGCGATTACTGGTGTACTGGTGGTGTACTCTGCCCTCACCCAGAGTCGGCTGAGATGGGCACCGGCCTCCACACGACCATAATTAGGATTAAGCAGTTCAGAAAATAAATGAATGAAAATATGTGTTTCGTCATTACACTCCCAAATTTCACCATTGCACACACACACACACACACACACACACACACACACACACACACACACACACAGACACGCACACGCACACATGCACTCACGCACACATGCACCCACGCACACATGCACACACACAAAAGAGGCCATTTTATGATGAAGCAGTTCTCCTAATGTCCTGGGTTCCCTGGCTCGGTGTGGACAGGACGAGATGGTGTGGAAGAGGAGACAGGAGTAACCGGGTAGTCCTGTCTCCTCTTACAGTCCAAAAACATGCACACGAGACTTATTGGTTGTTCTAAAACTGCCCCTAGGTGTTAGAGTGTCCGTGAAAGATTGTGTGTGTGGCCCCGCGATGGTCCGGCCAGCTGTTCAGGGTGTACCCTGCCTTCGCCCAATGCTGTATGAGATAAAGCTCCAGCCTCCCACTGAGCCTACTGCTAGGATTAGATGGTTCGGCCAATGAGATGAAATGAGAGAGTCGTTCCTCGAGTGATATTGCTCGCCTGGGCTGCCACTGAAGAATAGAATGTGGAACTCAAGGGGACAACATGCCTTTCAGTTAAAATGAAAGAAGATTAACTGGACGGAGATTAAATTACGTGTTGGCGTATTAGCATTCAGCTCATGAAACAGGTGTTTGTTCATTTTTCCGTCCTTATTGCTTCGAGCATTTATTGAATGATCGATTGATTGATTGAGTGATTGTGCCTCGTTCAAAGACCCTGAAGAAGGTCCTTGAGTCTAATTCTTTCACTCTCAGCCTCTGATACAATTATTTCACGGAAAATATTGAATCACGTCTTAGCGCACGTGTCTCAAACATGACCTTCCGGGAGCCGCGTGTGCGCGCGTGTCCGTACGAAGATCATGCTTTAGATGAAGTCGCCTCTTTCGTCCTTGAAACGAAAAGCCGGTGCGTTATTGCAGTACTTACCACAGGAGAGTCAAACAGGAAGGACTCCTGAAAACCATAACAAAAGGAGCCGCGGAAGAATCGCGAATTCAAATGAATCTACTTACTCTCCTTTTCTGTCTGCCAGTTGTTGGCTGTCCCTAAATGCATCTTGTTCCATTTAAATCCATCAAAAATTATAACACAGCTTGACAAATGTGTGACAAAGATGGACTATGTGGCCTTGGAGAAAATTGAAGACCTGGATGCAAGAAGTAGTTCAGTCACAAAATAACACCTTTGAAATATTAAGGGTCAAAGTTTTGAAAACATACACTTTTTTTAAAGAGACTATTCAGTGGCGCCCGCTTCTAGTCACATGGGTTACACAAGGTACACAGATACTTTTTTTTTTTTTCTGAAAAAATTATGCTTTTTACGAAAAAAAAAAAAGAAGAAAAAAATCAGTTTCGGACTTCGGTATTAGTCTTTCTTTCTTTCTTTCTTTCTTTTCAGCTTTTTCCCGTTCTCGAGAGTCGCTACAGCGAATAATTCGCACATTTGATTTGTTATGGGTTTTTTTTTTACGTCAGATGCCCTTCCTGTCACAACTCTTTTTAGCGAGGGACAGAAACACGCCGACGGCTTTGCAGCTACTCTTTACGAAAGTCAGCGATGGTTCTTTTACATGAACCTCTCACCATAGACAGTGAGAGACATGGCCCGCCTTGGATAAACCAGTTAGCTGCACTTCGGACTTCGGTTTTTATCGCCAGAAAATACTGCCACAGTCATTGTTGCTATGCTCATTTGCATTTTATTATTTGATTATTTACATTGTACAAAAAAAATGACCTCCGTACTTTTACCCTGCAAATCTGATTTTCCGCCTTTTACTTTCCGAAGCTTTTGCGAAGACGAGTATTTATTGCGTAAAAATTCAGTAGATTCAAAGTCGGCCGGATATCAGTACTGAGGACTTGAGTGTTTATATTTGGAAATTTTTGGCTTTACAGGAACACATGACACTCTCATTTGTTGTAGTTTTATAAAAATGTGACTTAACTACTTTTTGCACCGAGGTCTTCAGATGCACATCTGTAATGTATGCGAATAATCCCTTGACAGTCAACGAAGTAGAAACTTCATCAGCATGAATCTGAATTATTCAGAATGAACATCATGGAACATAAAATCAAAGTTTTAAAGTTTTACCAACTACCCTGCCAACTCTAGGTGAGGGTGGGTTACACCCTGTACAGCTTGTCAGGCCACTGCAGGACTATCACACATATAAGCATTCACAGTCACATTCACACCCCGGGACAAAAATCCAAAATTACCCACTGTGTATGTTTTCAGACTGTGGGAAGAAACCACGGTGTACCCAGAGGAAACCCGTGTAGCCACGGGGAAACCATGCAAACACCACACAGAAACACCTGAGCCTGGGAATCAAACACATGTCTTCTTGCTGTGAGGGGGACACGTTAACCGCTGCATCACTGCGCCGTGCATGGTTTCCTCTAAGACTCAAAGCATTTGCATCAAAGTGGTTTCCAAATAAACAAATATAGACGTAAGTACAGGCCTTGCGGTGGCACAGCAGTCCGCATCACAGCAACAAAGGCTCTGGGTTCGATTACCGGGCTTAGCCGAGGACATCTCTGCGTGGACTATTGTGTTTGCATGTTTTCCATGTGCTTGTAAGGCACTCCGTTTTCCATTCACAGTCCAAAGACATGCACACTAGGCTAATTAGAGTCAACAAATCGCCCCCAAGTGAAATAGCCGGCTCCAGTCGAAATGAATAGCTCAGAAAGTGAATGAATGAAATGAAGTGTCCCCCAGTGTTGACCCATTTGATAACTGGGTTATCAAAGGACGGCCATGTCTGTCACTGTCTATGGTGTGAGGTTCATGTTAAAGAACTATTTCTGACTTTCGAGAAGTGTAGGCAGCAAAGCCATCAGCGTGTTTCTGCCCTGCGATGGCCTGGCGAGCCGTCCAGGGTGTACTCTGCCTTCTCCTGGAGTTGGCGAGGTTGGGTGCCAGCCTCATCCGCGACCCTAATTAGGATTAAGCGGTTACAGAAAATGAATAGATGGATGAAAGAGATGAAGTGTAAACTCAACCTCTGCACAACATCTGGAAAGAGTAAAAATAGTCCTGTGGTGAAGAGCGTGAGAAAGTTAGTGGTAGAACACCAGAGATTCAGGTGCACTTCTCTGTGTTCTTTCTGCTTCTTGTTTGCAATGGCATCAGGTAGACAACTGAGGCTAACCAGCAACGACAGGTTCAGTAATCGACCAAGCCTGTGTGTGTCAAAGGAGGAAGTGCTTTAAAGAGATTTTATTTTCTCAGAGAGCAACAGCAGAAGAGGGCGGCGCACAGGGAGAGGGAGCGCGAGAGAGAGACAGAGAGACAGAGAGAGAGAGAGAGAGAGAGAGAGAGAGAGAGAGAGAGAGAGAGAGAGAGAGAGAGAGAGAGAGAAAGAGCGAGGACTTCAGGGTCTGAAGAATTCGTCCCTGTCACCTCCCTCTCTTTCAGGCCCCATAAACGGTTTACAGAGAGGCGCTGGCTGAAGCTGTATGTTATTAAACAGGTTTGTTCCTGTGTGAGAACACACAATGGTCTTTAGTGCCTCGCATTCTGAGTGTTTTCAAAGAAATCTATCCATCTTTTTAGTGCGGCGAGCCAGGGGCAAGAATCAATATGGCTGCCCCTCAATAGAGAAGCCAATTTCTCCTAAAGATTTTCCAGTCAGATTTAAAAGGCCTTTTGTTATTGCACCTGGAACAAAAGTAAACTTTTAACGTTAGGAGACGCAGGAAAACTTCG